>CM046889.1:19143307-19369792 GCA_025688845.1 Cucumis hystrix
CTTCTCTATTGTCTTCTTCTCAGAAACGCAGTGGTTCAGCCCCTACACCCCAGGTCAGCTGATTGCTCTGCCGCCACTCATGTTTTACAACCCTAAGGGTTTGATCGTTTATGGTTTTTCGTTAGTTTATGTTGGTTTATTCTGTTCATCTACGGAGAAGAAAATCAATGGATAGTTTTTTCTTTTGTTGATTTCTTGTTCTACTATTGTTCAAGCACTATATCCAAATCAATAAATGAAGAGAAGAAAAAAAGTTTATTGATTAGGAAAAGACAATTTACCTTGGTTGGTTTGTAAAGAAGTGTAGGAAAACCTGTATTTGGAGGGATTGATATGATAGTTATTAGTTTAGACAAACAGTAAGATACAATTTTCAATTAAGTAGAAAACGAAACTTTAGTTTCTGTGTGAGTTTTATGGAATAGCACCGAGTTTGCTTGAATAAAGAAGAGACAATTCGAGCTTATGAACTTGCTTAGAGTTACATTTGCATGTGAACTGGTGTACGTCTGATTCTTGTAGAAAGTTGTCTCTTGTAGGATAAATTTGGTTATAGGGTGAAGCTTAGAAATCACAACTTATTTTAAATTCCTTGTTTTGTTTTCTGATTAGAAATCCTTCGACATTTAGGGTTCAAACAGGGGTAAAATATTCAACTTAGCACAACTTTCTTTCTCCATCATTTCATTAGCTTCTTAGCAAAAGATGCAGCACGACGAGGTAATATGGCAGGTCATCCGCCACAATCATTGCAGTTTCATGGCCAAGTGAGTTTTACTCAAGAGTTATTTATGATTATTATTTGAAAAATGTTTTTTCTTCCCCACTTTTCTCTTCCTAAATTTTGACTGGTTTTGATGCTTCCGTAGGATTACAACTGGGAAATTCTGTAGAAACCCTTATAATGTAACTGGGATATGTAATCGGAGTTCATGTCCTTTGGCTAACAGTCGCTATGCTACTATTCGTGACCATGATGGTATTTGCTCCTCTGTATTTGCATTTTGTTTCTGTGTGAATTCTTGATTCTCAGGCTTTATCATAGAGCATCATACTTGTATTTGCTCAACAATTTCTTGTTTGTGCACTTAGAGGCTGATAAAAACAAATCCGCTGTAGTGTACCTCTAGGGTGTTATTATGAGAATCGAGAAGAAATATGTTGAGTCAAAAAACATTTTTATGCATGCTAATGATTTGTTGGAAAGCCACTGTTAATTTGATACCTAACTATTACAAATCATTTTGTCGGTATTATGTATTGTCTATGGTTGAGAAATCACTAACAAAAAGTTTTCATTCAAATAAGCAAAATGCCATTCTCTTGTTATGGTAGGGGTTTTCTATCTATATATGAAAACAATTGAAAGAGCTCATAAGCCAAATGAGTTGTGGGAAAGAGTCAAGTTGCCCAGAAATTACGAAAAGTCACTGGAACTTATAGATAAACATCTAGTAAGTAATCATCTTGCTCAATTATGCTCAGTGTCTTACTTTCTCTGTTTGATTCTCTTTTATTAAGTCTTTAATCTATATTGTATGCCCTTTGACAGATGTATTGGCCTAAGATACTTGTACACAAGACAAAACAACGATTGACTAAAATGACCCAAATGCGGATACGAATGAGAAAGCTTGCTTTGAAAACAAGGTTCAGTATTTTTTTTGCACACTTCTTTGTTTTGGAAACAGAGACTGTTGCTCTGCCTATATTAATTCATCGTGGGAATTCAATAAGCTTTATTATGTTAAATTTTTTTTTCTTTCCTGATTCTGATTGAAGAAACAGCAAAATGAAAATGTCACTTTCAATAAGTTTAAAGTTTGGGAGCTCTTTTGGTAGTTGAAATTTCTGAATAAATTATCGCTGCTTCAAAACCTCCAGTATGATAGTTGTGCATATGGGAGAATTGAAATCTCTTAGTTTCCTTAATCATGTTGAATGCACCCAATCTGATGCATTAATGAGACGCAATCTAATATTAATGTTTATAAGGTTATATTTCATTGGTATTGACTATGTATCACTCTAATTACCAAACAGGGAGAAAATAATGACAACACCCAGAAAGGAGATTAAAAGAGAAGCCAGGAGGGAGCAGAAGGCTGAGAAAGCAGCATTGTTGGATAAGGTTGAGTATTTGGGATATTCTTGATACTGATACCAATGGAGTCTTTCTTTAATTCGACTTGAAATACTTTTCTTAACTGAGTAGTTAATGTAGGGAAACCGTATCTAATATCTACTTTTATGCAGAGTATTGAAAAGGAACTACTGGAACGTCTTAAAAAAGGAGTATATGGTGATATATACAACTATCCTGTTGAAGCATATAACGAAGTTCTTGAAATGGAAGAATTGCAGGCTGCCAGTGAAGAGGAAGAGGTAGCAGTCCCCTTCATTCTTTGTAGGAAGAGTCTGAGACTTGATGAATAATTTTACATTCCATCGTCTGATAACTTGTATTTTTGCTTGGAATAAACAGGAACCTGAAATTGAATATGTTGAAGGGTATGAAGAATTAGAAGAAGAAGAAGATATGGAAGATTTTGGCGGTCTTGCAATCCATGATCAAGATGCAGATGAAGATGAAGATAGTGGTAATGCGGGATTTAGAATTGAAAAGAAAAACTAATTTTGAGTTTTCAATGAACCATTGCAGTCTTTTATTTTTTTTTAGAAATGTATTATCTCTATCCATTTGGGTAATGGATAGCTAGATCATGCAACACTAAACATGAAGTTCTTTTTATTCTGTCTAATATTATGTATAGAGAAGAGGATTTTGTTTGATTTTATGAAATCTGAATACCTAGATTTTATGTTCTGATGATTCAGATGGACTTGATGAAGACGTTGAAGACATAGAGGTTCCTCGCAAGAGAGGGAGAAAGGAGTCTACTTTTTCTTTGAGGAAGCTTGAGAAAGATGCTCGTGCCAAGCTGAAGAAGAAAGCAAAGGTTATAGTTGAGGTAATAGTTGATTTCCTACCATCACCTCAATAGTTTGTTGGCTAAATTGCATACACTTATTTAGCGGTAGTTATGGTGACCTGCTAACTAGAAGAGACACTACTAGGAATAGGACAGAATTAAGATGTTCATTATAAGTAATTAATTAGGAAAAATTTTGTGATGATTTTATAAATAGAGTGAGTCGGAAAGGGCGAACGTAGATATTGATTCAGTTGGTTTTAAGCTCGAGTAATCTCAAGAGAGTGAGGATTTAAATACCTTAAATTAATAGTCCGTCTTTTATATTGCAAGATCATTCTAGTTTTGTTTGGGTTGTATCATTGACAAATATTCATGAGCTTTTCCCTCTGTCTCGTATCGTTCCAATCTGTTGGATAAAGGAAACTATTGTTTTTTCTTCCATCTTCTGTTTGTGGTCTTCCATTTTCCTGATAAATCATAGATGAAGCTATGTTATTTTTTGACATTTTTATCGCATTGCTATTCAGTCCCATTTACTTGCCACACCATTACAATTCTGTATCCATGGAAGATAGGTTTTCTAACAATATGGTATGAACTGTTAATTTATCTAACTATGAACCGGGATCTTCACATTTGAAATTTGTTCCGGGCATGTTGTCTGAATTCAAACTATAATACCTGGTATACAATTGTGCTACTTCCACTTTTCACTGTCATTTGTCAATTAATAACATTCCTTGTGCTATATTGCTAGGTTGAGAATGAAGAAACCAATGAGCGGCAAACAACAGTCCATTAAAATTATTCCTTGGCTGCTGTTTCTACAAGAGGAGAGACTAAAGAGGTTCTAAGGAAAAGCCATTTTCCAGTGTAATGAGACAAAGCTGAGGGAGTGGTAAGAGTTCTGTTAATTAGAGTCCAACTTCTATAGATTAACAATTCAATTTTGCTGTCTCAGAAAGGGAAATCCATTAGATCCAAGTAAATCACATTCACCGTTTTCCTTCCCAGGGTGCTTCCTACCAATCAAGGTTTCTCATTTTTGTTTTGGTTGTTGGAAAAAACTTCAAAATCCTATCTTCAGAATTTCATCGATACAAATGTCATATCTTTTTCGTAATTATGGAACATGCATTGCTGATACAAAAAGTCGAAAACTAGGTAGGTTAGATAGAGATAGAATCCATCATGAAACATACTTTTGTTGGCTTTGTTTTATTTATAAGGTGCACTAAGGTCCAGAAAATGATAGTCATGGTCTTGGACAATGTGATTGATTGATCCAATATATTGTTAAAAAAAACTATACTTACTAGGGACTGGCCGACTGCTGCTGCTGCTACTAATAATAATATGAACTGCCATTTCTCTATTAACATATTGATGATATTACTTAAATTTCCCTCAATCTGATGTAACATATGAGTTTGGAACTAAGGAGACAAATGATCTCGTAGGTTTTCTTTAAAAAAATATATATTTTCCTTTAAAGGTCCCATATACCAAGGATTGGTCTTAGAGAAATATTAATCAATTTTTGGTGAGTGAATTAGAGCTTGAGAGTTATCTTTGAATCCACAAAAGTACTTTGAACACTTGGTTCATTTTGTATCATTGTTATTTATTACATCTCAATATGTTTGTGTTTTGTCATATACTATTTAAAATATATATTAGTGTATAAAAATGTTAACACTTATCTAAACTTGCAATTTAATTTCTTAAATTAAATGTTTTGGACAGAAATTAATGCGATCAATTAAGTTACAAAAAGAGGATTTTTTTTTTTTTCTTTCGAAGAGAAATTTGATTTCCATGCCCTTCCAATTTGAATCGGTTTGGTATATTGTATTAATTGATTAGAAAAATATCAAATTTGATTTTTATGATAAACTTCAATTTTATCAATTGGGTAATGTTGTTGTAGTTTTTAACTTCTAATTAAGTTTCCTTTTTAATTTAAAAAAAAAATCATTGAAGAAAAGGTGTATAGAGAATTAATGAAACTTTTTGAAAATTGTGAATAATTTCATATTTTAATCCAACTTTGTGAATTTTGAAATAATTCTTTTTTGTTTTGCAAAATTGATTTTATTTGAAAGTTTGGAACTAGAGACCTTTTGAAAGATTCTTGCTTTTCTTTTTGTTTTTTTAATTAATACTTGGGGATAAATACCAAAAATTAAACCCTTAATAAATTTGTTAAATTTGAAAATTCAAACAACAAATTTAGAGATAAAAAATTGAGGTTGGATTTGGCGATGGTTTGGTTTTGAAAATTACAAACTTTTTCCTTTTAAGTTTCTTCCTCGATTATCTACTTTTTACTAATATTTTCTAAATTTAAGTCACATCTTGAAAATCATATATATATATATTAGTTTCTAAAAATTTTATTTATGCTTTTTTGGAATTTAAATAAGAATTAAACCTTTAAACATTGTGAAAGTAGAGGGAAAATGGTCTTCTATATTTCTATATTTGTTTATTTATTTTCATATTTAGTAAATGCAAAATATCCTTTTTCCAAAAGAAAATTATCCATTTTGTTATTTTAAAAGTGCTAAACGGCCTTTATTTATTTATGTCAATAAAAAGTTGAAATTATTATTATATATTCATGAAATGTGAAACTTCGAATATGGTGTCAAACTAGAATACCAATATTTGGTATGTAATAGAAATATTGAGATTCTAAGAATACAATTTATATTTTTACATCAATCAATGGTATAGAGATTCAAATTTAATGTTTTAAATTAAAATAAACATTCTTCTACGAACTTTGGATAGTATTGTCTATTTATTTAATTGATCACGTAAGTTATTGTAATCAATTTTAGTTTAATGCTTATATAAGTTAACATGCCAAGTACTTTATTAATGCTAACTAAAATGTGTCCAAAGTTAACTAATTTCAAAAAGAAATCGTTGGATAATCATTTGGTTTAGGATTGTTTTCATAACCAAATAAAGTTTTGAACCGCAAAGTATGTTAATGGATGGGGTGTGTATGTGGTGATTTCATCTTATAATATTATTGATAAGGACAAAGGATTATGACAATGTTCTTTTGTGGGCCGATTCATTAATGCTCGTTATCATCCCCCTTTTTCTTATCATATCCGCCAACTTGTTCCAAAAAAATATGAAGAGTCGACTACTTAAAGGTTTGCCATCTTCAACTTCCAAGTATTTGGTCCCGTGATTGAGTGGAAACACTCTACAACACTTGTCGACCTCATATGAGATTGTTGATGATAATCAAGTGTACCACAACATTTAATAGGGTCACAAATTTATAGTTAAAAAAAAAAGGAAAGATACTTAGCAAACACTAGGGATTTTTTTTGTTTGACACTTCCTTTGGTTTGTTAGTTAATCATTCAGAAAAGAAGGGAAAAAAGAGAGGAGGTAGTACGCTAGTACTCTAGTAAGTAGTTTAGTTCTTCCTATGGTAAATTTTCTTTGTGTCATAAATAATTCTTATATGTTTTGGGATGCAATGTGGGTGAGGTGACAATCAATAGAACAAAACTTTCCTTAAATCACTACACTATACACTATGGACTTTAATTAAAATCATTACATTCCCTTGTCTCATAATTCCGTCTTTAATCATCTTAAGTGAATCCAAAATTTTAAAATTTAAGAAAAAATGAACTGAGGATTGTGAATAAAAACAATAAAGAACCATCGCTACATCGCTACATTCTTAACTCATTTAAACATGTAGTGTAGCGTAGTGATTATTGTAAAGATTTTTCCCAAAAAAAGAGAGAGAGTGAATAAAACCATTGGAATTTCAAAATAATTGCATTGAGAAAAAAGAGAGAAGACCTTGAGATTTAATTAATAGCATGCGAGAGGGTGCGAAAAAATATAATAAATAATATATATATATATATATATATATAAATTATTATAATTTTTGGGACGCGGAAAATTTTTGAAATTCAATAAGAATAATTTAAAGATTCGGACTCCACAGACTCCATAAACGCGAATTAAAAAACCCCAACACGTCCGGTAGTACCTTCGTCGCCAAACCCTTCTGATGCTCCCCGCCGCCTACATCTTCCACCACCGGACCACTCTCTTCAACTTCCTTCACCACACTTCCTTCATCTTCCACCACCGGCGATAATGGAACGTCGACGCACTCATCGGTAACCGACGTTGGACAATGAACAACAGGTAGAGTCTTATTACCAGTACTACCTTGACGCCCGATTCTATCTCTTCTCTTTCCTCTACCGGTATTCTTCTTCGGCTTCTCACCGTTGGTTAAATGATCTTCAAACGCCTCGATGGCTTGGTGGATTAGTTCGCGATTGGGAGAGGAGTCCCAGCGGCACCAGTAGGCAGTGTAGCAGTAGAAACAATCGCAACTAAACAAAGGAGTTTTATGATAAGTAGTAGTAGTAGTAGTAACAACATTACTGTTTCCGGTATTGATTGAAGGTTTTTTTGGGGATTTCTTCCTGGAAACGCGAGTGGCGGAAGTGAATGCAGAGGATTGAATGGACCTGGCGATCATGTAAGCAAGGACTTCACGGTCGTCGAGAGAGAGGAGTGAAGCTAAGGCTAAGATAGCGGCGGGTAGAAGCTTGAAGACGGAGGAGGAAGAGGAGGGAGGCGGCGATGGGTGAATTTTAGCTTTGTGCTTAATCTCCATCGGAGCTTTTCAGAGAAGAATGAGGAGAAAACAGAGAGTGATTTCTATTTTTTCTCTTTTTTCTTTTTTCCTTTTATGCTTATAAATAAACTTTTGTTTATTTATTATTACTCCTATTCTATTTCTTTAATATATATATATTTTAATAACTTATGTAAAAAGTATTTTTTTTTTCTAAAAATAATTATGGTAATTTTTAGATTAATTTGCAAATTTAGTTGTGGTATTAAATTTCCAGCTAGACATTTATATTTCCATAATAAAAGTGTAACAAATGAATATATCATAAATGAAAAATAAAAATTTAAATAAGCACTTTTACTTGTGTAAAATAATGCTGAATATTTTTTATTTTGAATTTATTGTTTTCATAATTTTTTTATAAACATATTAAGCTATCCATTAAATTGAAAGTTTATGAATATCTAATATATACAATTCAAATTCAAAATATTTTAAATACAGAAGTGGAAATATAAAGATTTATTGTATTTTAGAAATTATGTTTTGTTGGTTTAGATTTTTTTTTTTTTTTTTTAATTTTTGGTATGTATATTTCCATTTTGAATTTGTTATGATCAATAAATTTTCAAATGTTTCCTTTAAACTATCAAACATTGCGAAGGTTATTTGTTTTCTCATTGTTTCTCTTTTTTTATTTAGTTTGACAAAGTTCTCTTACTAATTATTTATAGAAAGTTTTAGTAATCAATAAATAAAATAAAAGTTGAAAATCTATTTAAAAATCTAATATTTGACTAACCACAAATGTTACAAAGCTTCATGGATTTGCAAATTTTTGATGTCATGGATTTTCTTTTGTTTAGTTCAAGAAAGTTATGGTATCTTATGTATTACTATTTTTCTATATAAATCAAACTAATTAATCAAAATTTAAAATCTGTCGATCATGGATATTGATGGAAGACGACAAAATTCCAAAACTTACATTCATGTCTATATTGATAAAATCTAAAATTTTATTATATTTTATAAATATTTAAATTATGTTGTCGATTTATGACAGTTATTCTCGGTGTAAGAGATCAAAGTAGTAAAAGTGTATTACAATAATTGTTGGCTAAATTAAAGTGTTTAACAATATTTTGTTGGCTAAATTATATATACAGAACAAATGTTGCTATATCTTGTAGTTTGTATAAAAAAATACCACTAAATTTTCAAATGTTTAAAAAGTATTCATAGTTCAAATACACAATTGGTTTTGGATGAAAACGGTTAAAATTTTGTTTAAAAATTTCATAAACACTCTTAAATATATATATAAAAAAAATACTCTCATTGATCGGATTCTTACTCCAATTTTTTCACATACAATTTATGCAAAAAAAAAAAAACTCCAATCCCCCTCGCTGCCTCTAACTTTGACCTACAAATATACAACATTCATAGTCTTTTTGTAAAAAACAGCAAAAAAAACAAAAATTATAACAATAGAGTTTATGTGACAACATTTTTTAAATTTGTAAAAGCAAATTTAAAAGTGATGACTGTGAAAAAACCCGTTTAATAATCGTATGATATTACTAATTTTATCATAGTTGCAATATAAAAAAAAATTAGTATCATGAGCTGTTTTGTTTTGAATATTTGGATGATTTGATCCAATTTTACATTCTTAACGTAAATGTAAGAATATTAAATTTGAAGAAGAGAAAAGAAAAGAAAAGAAATGGAAGGGGAGCGCGTGAAGAAGACGCAATAGAAGTGAGAGTAAAATGAAAATGGGAGGAGAAGAAGAGAGACGTGGCAAAAGGGAATTGGATAAACACAGCTAATTCCGCTTTTATCGGACAGAGTGCTCCAGAAGTATTGTACGGCCTCACCCGTTTTTCTGCCACACCCTTTCTTTTTTACTATTTTCCATATTCCACCCCCTCCCCCCATAAATTCCTTTTTTCCATTTTCACCCTCTTTTGTCCTTTCTCTATATAAATTCATACCTTGTTGGACGATGTCCACTTATCAAAGTCTAAAATTAATCTCTCTTTCGAGTCATAAAGTTTGTATTTGAAATACAACAGTTGTTTAGTAATTAACTATTTTCTAATCTAGACAAATGTGGCGATTAAAATTTCCTCTCCCATACCTTCATTCTTCTTCTTCTTTACTCTCATTCCCATGTTCTACATACTCTTACTTGCATCCTGCCTTCTCCCCCTTAGCTTCTTCCTCAAATCGAAAGGCCTTCATTTTAGACGATCTTCCTCTACCTTGGATTTTAGGCCTTTTTTTCTCTTAAATATAAACAAGTGAAGAAGATTTAGAATGAAGTAGAAGGAGAGAACAAAAGTTGTCAACAGTCAACAGAAAGCGACAACGGCGATGGAAGATGGCATTAAGGATAGATGATATACACTTCAATTTTGGTCTAAATTGAGAAGCAAATTGAATATAATATAATCAATCGGTCTTACATTAATAAAGGGAACCAAATCCAGATGTCCAATAAGGACAAAACCAACTATTATTATTATTATTCCATTTTAATTTCTTCACAAATATATATTCACCATTATCAAATTTTAGCAATAAACTATTTTCACATATATATGTAAACAACAAACAAATTAGTTTTCTATTCTAACAAATTTACTTCTATAATTTGCCCAAAATATGTATGTATAGTATGTAATGTTTACAAATTGAAGCTTTCAAACTTGTGCAACATTATTCTGAAAATTTGATAGGTTTCTAACAATAATATCTCTATCTAGTAACCCTTTCGTTTTTTATCCTATTTTTTTATTTGTATCTTCCTTTCCAAAGTACAATAAAAGGGTTACAAATTTTAAAAACAAAACATCAAAAGAATTACCAAACAAGATTAAAATGTAAATTTTGAAGGGCAATGAAATATTGGGAATGTTTGATATGGAATTGGGCATAGGATTCTTTTGTGGGTAAATGGTAAATGTTCAAAAGGGTTTAGGGTTTTGTTGTCAATAAGTCGGGATGTCAGTTTGTCAGCTGCCTCCCTCTCCCTCTCCCTCTCCCTCTCATTATTATCACTTACCCTAAACTTTATAACTTCAAGATTTATATATATATTGATATAGAAAAACCACAACACATTATTCTCTTTGCTCAAACTCTCTAACATTACCAATTATTGACCTTCAAATCATACATACAATATATATATATATACACACACACACGAGTGATGTTGAAAAGTCTTAACCTTACCCATTTCTATGAAGATTGGTTTTTGGAAAACCTTATCCAAGAATATAATGTTAAAGCTGCATCCATTGGATTATTTGGATATATATTGTTTGATTTTGGAATCCTCTCATCTCATTCATGTACTAATTATAATTACAAGCATATCATTTAAACATAAAACATAAAATAAAATTTCAATTTATCAATTGAGTTACATCACTCTTGTAGAACTAAAAACATGTCATTGCACAAGACTTTAAGAAATTAATCAAATTTATACAAGGCTATTATTCCCCATGCATGTATTAACTCCTCCATTAATTAATAATGATGGGATTCTTTTGTCATTTCCAAAACAGAAGAGAGAAAAAAAACGGCAAATTTATTGCATTACGTTTGTAAGACATTTCCAGTTTCTTTTACTAGATAAATTTATTGATAATATAACGTTTTGTCGTTTTAAAAAAATAATAATTACAAAGTATGGTTTTCTAAAATGAAAAAACTATATTTATCTAAACTATAATATAACATAGGTTTTAAGTTCTTATTTAGTTGGCTTGACGTTTATTTATATTTATCTAACAACGAACAAAGCCGAACAATCAAGTCAAACGCTTGGATCAAGTTAGGAAAGGGCATAACATTATGTATATTTGGATCATTTGAATGTCTACCTCTACCTTGTAACCATTTTTATTTAAGCAATTTCTCTTTAGTCTCCATTTAAGTGATATTGGTAATGAAGATAAAACAATAACTTTAGTACCATGGTTTAAGGATGAAATGAGATTCAATTAAAAAAAATAATAGTGAATAATAAGTGATGCTAGGGAAAAAGACATTTTCTTGTGCCCATATCACACCATACCAAACAACAAATGGAATGGCTTTAAAAACTTCCATATAAATTTATTGGACAAAATGAAATTCTTGATTCAAATATTCTTTGGCAAATGTATTCTATTTTTGGTTCATTTTAACATATTCATTTACGTTTCTATACTTTTAAAATTGGTTCATTTTGATACGTATACTTTTAGTAAGGACAAGCACAGCAAGCTAAACACCTAAGTCAACAACCAAAACCGACTTGAAGAATATTGATCGGTTTTTTCTTGAATCCAGTCATAACCAGTTTTTCCAAAAGAAAAATTGAACTCATAGATCTCTCTGACCAACACGGTCACTCTCTAAAAGATATTGAATCAATATCAAAATAAAAGATGAAAGTATAACGATTAAAACCAAATAAATACAATCTTTTAAAAGTATAAAAACCAAAATTAAAAGCACAAACGAAGTTGGCATTCAAAACATCCAGTTTTGTTTTGTCAACCAAATCTATGGTCCATTCTGTCATATCAGCCAACCCAAGGGAAGATTGGAGATATCCATTGTAGATTACAAAATGGTTCACCAATGAACACAGAATATAATGTCATCTTATCCTCCCAATTCTCTCTTATTGATGATTAAAAAGAAAATCAAAAAGATGTAAACAAAAGCTACAAGAAAATCCATTGATAATCAATTGGCATTGATTGTATCAAAACCTTGCCTAATTGCCTTCTAAAGCAGTGCCTATCCAAATCCAATTCTTTTGTTCTCTTTCAAAACTCTATAAATGAAAAGAAGATAGAGAGGAATAAAAAATAGTTGGCTTTTTTTAGCATTAAAAATACTAAGAATACAATACCAACAGCAAAAAAAGCAGTAAGCTTCCTGGATTTTGGACCCCAAATAATCAACTCTACTACCAGTGTCTATACTACAGGCACTCTCTTTTTCATTAATAAAATGACTTAAACAACAACAACAACAAATTTGAAGAAAAAAAGGCCGAAAAAAACTCACAATAGCTGCTCAACTGCAGGCGCAAAACCTGCAAAATGTTAGTCAGACAAAACAAGTACGTACTGATTTGATTTCTAACAACAATTTCTTTCTCTACCCCCCCCCCAAAAAAAAAAATGGAAAGCAATGCAACCCAGATTTTGATTTCTTCCCATCTTGATTGCAAGCCTAAAAAATAAATTAAGACCGTACTAAATTAATTCTCTACTCCAAATCTAAGCCACAAAATTGCAGGATTGAAACCTCAAAGTACCATTGCCACTTTTTCCTGTGAAACAATTGAAGAACAGTGGGCGATGAGAGGCTCGTAATGGTCTGCTCCGGCGCCACACCAACCTGAATAATGATAAAATGTTAGCTGCAACTGCCTTTGAAGTTCGGCCATGTTGTTGGGGGAAGAATGAAAAATGGGGATGAGATTAAAGAAAACTGAGATGAGATGTAAAACCAAAATAGCCAGATGGTGGGGTTCTTCCATTACCTGTTCCTTTCATGAATAGAAAGAAAGGAACTTCGCAAATTTCGCTCCTGGGTCGGTGTGGAAGAAAGAAAACGCAATTTTCTTCATCAACCATTGCGTCGGATCCATGTGCTTGCACCTTGAAAGTGAAAGTTCATAATTTAGGGATTTCGTCAGTAACTTTTCGAAACGGGTTTTATAAAGCAAACTAAGTTTGATGAAACAAAGAATAAGTTCCAAATTCTGAAATTAATTTGTGAGCTGCAAAAGCTATATTCAGTGCTTGACCTATTTAGGTTTTGAAGTGCTACTGTCTTTAATGATAAGAAACTAACGTGAAGAACAAACCTAGAACTCTTCATAGTAGAAAGCTTCAATTCAGCCTATCATTTATTTTTTTTAATGAAAACCACTTTCACTTGGAAAATGAGAGAACACACAAGCATACAAAGCTCCTCTACAAGAAGGAACTCCAACTACTATGTGAGATAGTGCCTACAGAATAGTTACAAATGGTCTTCAATAGTTGTCTATCAACATGAAATTGTAAACCAACAATAGGAACTTTGAGCCAATTAACATTTCTTCAACCATGAATAAAATTTCACCTAGAAATCTCAGTATCTCAACTCAATCCCACATAGGGAATCATCTAATCATAAACCTTAAACAATTCCATTGCGCCTCATGATTAGGCCTAGAAATCTTTTGGAACAAAGCAGTTTTTCAACATTCATCCATCTATTCATATGTAGCAGAAGGAACCATCGTGACCAATTTGTCAAACATCAAATGTCATGGAATTTCCCAGAACAGGATTATCAGAAACTTAAGACTAAAAAGGGTCAATGACCTAACATACGAAACAAATTGGTCAAAAATCAAATAAAGCCATAGAGAAACACATGAAGAAAACGATTGATTGGTTCTTACAACGTATATCTCACGCTTGAACTCTGTTGCAAGACATTCAATCGCTATGTCATCCCCAAAAGCTGCGGCGTGGCCTTCTCTGTTCTCATCCACAGATAACAACCCGTCCTCTGTGTATTGCAGAGTTATAATATCGAATTCATCCCCAAGGGAACCGGAAATTGACATGTATTTCGCCCAACTCGCACCGTCGTTGATCGGAATACATCTTTCTTTGTAAATCGACTCCGCTGCCGTTTCTCTTCAATTGAAGCAAACAAAATGAGATGCAAATACATTAAAAATCGAAAGGGCGATGTGGCCGACGTAGAACGTAAAAGAATCCAGATCTCATGATTATCGCTGTTTAGAAGTTAGAAATGGCTATAGAAGAGAGATTCCAGATCCAATGTAAGGAAGACTTGATTATACCTCTGCATGCCGAGTTGAACAAGCTCATCGATAGCTCCGTCCAATGCCGGCCGATCCTCTTTCTTGGCCAAGAATTTAACCTCCTGAACCACATGGATTCCCCATCCATTCTTCAGATCGGGAGAATATAGATGCCTAATCGCCTCATTAATGACCTCAACCTCCTCCAATCTGGCAGATCCAAAATCGTCCAAGAATCGCCTGACCGTCCGGCGTCGAAGTTCCCGGGCGTCGACCTCACGCGCCATGTTCATAGCCTTATGAGAAGCCGTAAACAAACAGTTTCCATCAGAAGACACCTCACCACCATGCGAGAGACGAAACACAACAGATCTCAAAGGCATAGAGGAAGATGAATCAATAGTATTCTCCTCGGGATGCTTCCAGAGAACGCCTTTAGCATGAAGTCTCTGAAGCTGCCGCCTCTGCTGGTCCTCAAGACCAAGAACATCATCCCAAGCAGTAGCTACAACGGCGGTTGCGGTTGCGGTTGCGGTTGTCTGGTCAAGAAGATCTAAAGCTCCATTAGCATCTATGACAGAGGAAGAGTTCTGGTCCCTCCAATTAACGGCCGGAGAGGTGGTCGGAAAAGACTCGGCTACAGCCGTGGTGGAATCACAAAGTAACTTGCCCATTATTGGAGCAGAAATGGGTCCAAAAAGTAAGGATGTAGAACCGTTTTTCTTTTTTTTCTTTTTTTCTTTTTTGCAATTTCTCTTCCAATGGCGACGAAGGTACAGAGGAGAGAGAGAGAGAGAAAGGAAGTTAGGGTTAACGGATAGATGTACGAAGGAGAAAGATGAAGACACGTGTACTAATCTACACTCTTTTTAAGGCGCATTCGAGCATGGATTATCGTCCCAATGCCCCAACGGATTTATTTGCTATTATACGCCCTTTATTTATTTATTTATTATACCTTCAAATAAAGCATCCCTTTGGTAATGTATTTGTTTTTTATTATCATTTTTCTAGAGAAGAGAAGAGGAGGGGTTGGTGGGATTTTCATTTTTCTATGTTTCCTAATGTTTCTTAAATTAGATTTATATAATCATTTTTTAATTCATATTTAATTTCTTTACTTTAATTATTATTAAGAGTTTAATTTTGTAGGTGATCTCAAGTGTTTTTTTTCTTTTTCTTTATAGTAAAATGTATGTATGTCAATCCTACTCTTAACACTATAGATTATAATGGTTTATATGTAAAGTTTGGAGAGTAACTTTTAATTTACAGTATTATTGTATTACGTCTCAATTTAAGAACAGTAAACTTTAAAAAAAAAACACATTACTTTTATTGATGAAAAAAATGAATGAATAAGGAATGATGTCATTCATACATTTGACAACAAGCTATTAATGCTCCGTAAAATTCTCATAATAATTGATAAAAAGATGGAAATTAAATATCTTTCAACAACCATATTTTAAGACAACAATTTGAGTTGGAATAAAAAAATTATATTTAAAGCTTCCATTGAAATGATTCATACAAATTATTTATAAAGATATGGAATAATTTTCTATTTAGTCTAATAAAAATAAATACTGTTTAATTTTATTTTATTTTTTTTTAAAAAAAAAAGAACACATGAGATCAAAATAAATAGTTTTCGTTATATTGTAAAGTTGATAGAATATTTGTATATTTGATTAGAAAATTGGGTGGTGGTGGGAGTGGTAGGTGCCAGCCTGGAGGGCATGAGAAGAGAATAGCATACGGAAAATGGTGCCAACTCAGCTGGAGCTGACTTTGAATCTTTTTATTTCAAAATGGAACGTTCAAGCCAAGCCAAGCCAAGCCAAGCCAAAATTGGTTTTAAAATAGCCGTTGTTATTTTGTCCGTTTGTTGCTGCCATTTAACCGTTCCTTTCAACTACCGTTGTTATTTGCATTTTATATTACTAAGAATAATGAAATATCCTCTTGATTCTACTTTGGTTACTCATTTTATTTTTGGTTTTTTGTTTTATCAAAATTAATTTTTATAAAAATAGATGTGTTGGGTAATTAATTCATTTTTTTAATAGGAAATTTGTTTTTAAAATTAAGAACGGAATTTGAAAATGAAAAGAAAATAAAGCTTTGTTTACGGGAACAATGTGTCATGTGAGAAAATTTGTTCTTGTTTATCTCTTTTATATATGTAGAAGATTTTATTGATTGACTTTATATTTTTCTAAAGATTCTTATAGTCTGAGGTTTTATCTCAAATATAGTTTTAATATGTGTTTTAGACACCATGTTGTTTTTCTACTCAATATTTATTTCCTTATTCGGATATTTGTCAATTGTCTTATTTCTGTGTTCAATATTTTTCTTTAGCGTGGCGCGACTTATCTTTTTCGGATGGAAATTTGTTTCTTTTCTTGGATTTAGTTTCAAGAGAAGAGAATTATGGTGAGCATTTAGAGTTTTGTTTTTGTTATTGGAGCCGTATGTTTTATATTTTGTGGTTGAACTACTCATTATTGAGTTCCACCATATTATGATGTGCAAGTTTTTTATTAGTTGAGTGCAAGACATTGAAGATAACCACAATCTTAAAGGAAGCCTAAGTGATTCATAAGGGATTTTTATACTTTGGGGAGCCTAAAACTCAAGCTTTCTAAGATTCAACTATGGAAAATGAGTTCCTCATCTTAGGAGATCACAAGAGAAGTTGTTTGACTTGAAGAGAAGGTGATAGCGTTAAGAGAAGTCATATACACACTATCAAAGGACAGAGTCTACAATAATAATATTACCAACCTTATGGGGAACCTAAATATATTTGAAAAGGCTAAAGCTCTAGAGAGATCCTAGGTGATCAGGGAATTGAGCCGATCAGAGAATTGAGCCTTACATGAGTCGCTTTAATAATCATGAATTGCAGATAAGTACTACTTTTGAAGACAAAAATTATCTAATACTATAATAACCACTTTTTGTTATAGTAAATATTATTTAAAGGTCTAGAATTAGTTACAGTAAACATTATTTCAAATCTCTCAATTTGCTACACATTTTACTATTTCACATTATCATCTTTTTATTATTTGCTACAATATTTACCATTTTCTTATCAAACTAAAATAGTCTACACACCAACACATATTATTATAACTCAAGCTAAAATAGTCTACACTTCAAACACAAATTATTATAATCAAACTATAATAACTCACTTCTTGTCCCAAACACTCCCTTAAAATTAGTGGATTATCTTCCTCAGGTACATTGACTCCATACATAGATAAGTAAATTTCATCAAACTGTGAGTTACCAACTTCTATGTGTCTCTAACAATTTACTTGTTATTGATATCTTATTGTTACAGTTTGATGTATATGTTTTTACTCAATATCTGCTATTGAGTGACGAATCACCTAGTGTTTTTAAAATATCTAACCAATTAGTCAATGGTAACTTTAATCATTCCATTTTCTCAAATTGCAATCACACTTTTGAATAAATCGTGAAATTAAGATTATTATTATTATTATTATTTGCTTTGAAAACATGTGATTGGTTAACCAAGAGACATTCTTATTGTCAAATAATCAAACTAGGATATTACAAATCCTATAGGCTATATATATATATATAAAAACCCTAAGAATCTTAGTAGGTCGGATTTTAGATACAATAAATTTCTAAAGTTATTAAGTTCTATTACCTTCCAAAGTTCCAAACACACGTGAGAATCTTAAATTAACACACAAACTGTTCTTAATTAGTTGCATGAATATTAAAACTAAAGTAACTCGTATTATTTTAAATTAAATAAAAACTAAAATTTAGATGTTTAAGATTATGTTTAAATTGCCTATAAAATTTGGTTTATTTTCCACATCCTAAATTATAAATTGAATTTATTTTTTTAGAAATAAGGAGAGAAGAGAATTCAATTAGAATTTTGAAAGATAATTAAAGTAGATATTAAAAACTAAGATTAGAAGAGAATTATTCAATTAGAATGGTACTGTATGGGTTTTGGGCCTACGGTATATTGTGGGCCTCAAGCCCATTATGCCCATTGTGTTTACAAATTAAAAACAAAAAAGAATGGTATTTATATAAAGATCCTATACATATGTCCCTTAGAAAGTTGAAATTAAAAAATGTTGGGATGAAATTATTATATATTGAATCTGAATGGAATAAAATTGAAAAATGAATGGGAAAGAAGAATGATAAGGAGGGGGTGATGTGGCACATGATAACTGTCTTGATGTAACATTACATACTTTCAAAATCATAGTGGGCCCAACACAAACATCCACCTCAGATACTTGCCTCCACGTGGCACTCTCACCCTCCCTTTTCTTTTCAAAAACAATTCCTTTTTCTTCTCCAAAGTGGGGGAATGATTATCCTACCACATTTTCTATCCTTCAACTTGAGTTGGAATAATCAAATCAAATTCTAACTTCATACAATAATCTTATATGTTTTGTATACGAAAATATATTGATTCAATCAATAGTTAGATTTACATTTTATTATTTTGTTTTTAACAATTTTCTTATTTAAATTCACTTTTTTTTTTTAGTTTTATTATTTAAAATAAGTTTAGTTTCTAGTTGATTTTGTTGACCATTTAAAGTATATTATATTTGTTTTAATTGGACATTAATCATGGATTATAAATTCAAAGTTGAAATTTGAAGAAATTAAAACGGATATAATGCTAATTAAGTTTAATATCATGATCAAATTAAATTTGACTAAGTACAAACTGTTTTTAATATAAATTTAATGAATGAATAATAATTTTTACCTCTACATTTAGCTTAATAGGTAGATGAAGTTAATACGTTTCCAACAAATAATTTCCAACATTTTTAGACAAACCAGCCAAAGAAATTCTCAAACTTAAGCTTGAACATACATGAACTTGGCAATAAAATCAAACAAGTGGAAAAAAAAAAAAAAACCCCTTGAAATTTGTACTAAAATACTCAAAATGTTCTTAATATTTTTGGATCTAGGAGTAAGAATTTGCAATTGCTCCATTAGGAATTTATTTCGTAGTCAATATTTGAACGAAGAGGACACAGAATAATAAGAAAGGGATGGAGTGAAAATGAGGTGTAAAAGTAAAAGAAAGGGAAGAGTTTACCTTTTCTTTTTAGGGATGAGATGGATCTTTGCTTGTCCTACTTTTTGTTAGAATTACATTTGATTGATTAAATGATTAAATGATTAATTGATACATAAACATAAACTCAAGTTCATTTTTATAATGGATTGTATTCCGTATCTTTTAGACTTAATTCAACTTTAACAATAATTTCTATCATAAAGTACTATTACATATATCATATTTAATTGTTAACCGAATCAATAGTCAACTAATGGTAAAAAGAGTTAAAAGAAGGGGAATACTTAGAAGCCTTTCTTAAATTTGATTTACTTAAATCGCATTTGTAATCATTTGATTTTTTTATTTTTTGTTTTTGAAAATTGAGCTAACTATAAACATTTATATTGTATTTAATTTTTTTTGTTTTTGTTTTGTTATCTATTTTTACCATTTTTTTTTTTAAAGTCAACTAACTTTAAAAACTAAAAGAAAGTATCATTTTAATAACATTGTTTTTTGAGTTTGAAATTTTGCTAAGAGTTTAGGAAAAATGAAAATTGTTATAGACATTTGAGAGGAAATATGTAACGTTCCAAACCCAGGATTTGAAATTCAAATCCCGACATTCCACTGGGAGCATCATAATTACTATCCTTAAAGACTTAGTAGAGTGAAAGTTCTTCACACAAACCAACATGAGTTTCTTCAGCATATGCTTTGTCATCACTCACATACATCCTATGAATATTCCCAGGAGGTCACCTAACTTAGAATTGCTCCAAGCTAAACACACTTAATTTTGGAGTTCCTATGGCTAAGCCATCTTAAAAGGAAATTGCACATTGTTGGTATAGGTATTAACTTTTAATTATTTTAATTATTTATTAACATTACTTTCATGTCCTCAAGATCTCTCTCATTCAAATGTGACACTAATTCATTAATGTCTCTTTTCTAATCTCAGGCGTTACAAAATAAACTTTCCATTATAAAACCAAAAATAAAATATGAAATAGTTGCCCGATTAAACTTATACCAAAATGAACCGTTGAGTGTTCAATTCCATGAAAATGACGAAAATAGTATCACATTTCTGACTTGCTAATACTAATTAACAACTAGAAAATCCCACTTTTAATTTTGAAAATGACTTATTTCCTAAGGAATTCAAACAAGACCTTATATTTTAAAATAAATTAATAGTTTATGATATAATGATTTAAACTTTTTTCCCTTTCATCACTTCATTTTCTAATTCCCTTTTTCTCCTTTCAATAATTAATTAATTAAATCACCTTTTATAAAATGTCTTACCCAACTAATTAATTGATTTTTTCTTTTTATAAAAATCATATGACAATAGCTTTTAGTTATATTTTAAATTTTTTTAAAATGTACTTCACAATCAGATCATCTAATTGATTGCTAGAAAACAAAATCAATTTGGCTTTTCTTTCATTCAGTATATATTATATTTCCAAAGTACTTCAAAGACTAAATGACATGCTTGTTAAAATAAACGTTGCTTATCAAATAAGTGTTTCTATAATCAAATTCCAAATAAAAGGTTGGATTTTATTATAATCAAATCTACTCGAAATCAAAACAAAAAAATATGAGAAAAACTTCTCAAATTAGAATAAGACAGTGAAAAAAAATTTGTTATTTAGATTAGCAACTTAGTAACTCTAAAAAAAAACATAACAAATACGAAATTAGAATATTTGAAAGTTACAACATTAAACAACAATTGATATTTCAATTTATCAAACTATCACTTGTTTTCACGATATAGTAATTAAAGTCCAACAACACGTGGAGTAAAAAACTTGAACTTCTAATATATTGATAGAAAGGTATTTCCTCCTAAAGATATTGAATTGCAATGAAATGAACCGAATTGAGTCCTCTGAGTAGATGCTCAAAATCAATTGTTCTAATTATTGAAAACGAAAGTATAATAATGAAAATTGTGGGTTGTGATTGAAAATTTATAAAAGTTCACTAAGGTGTTGTCTAATAACATCATGATTATTATTTTTTAATTTTATACTTTTTAAATAGTATGCTTACGTACCTTTACTCTTTAAGTTTCTAAAATATTTTCAATTTTTAATCATCTTCAAAAGTTCTTCAAAAAAAAAAAAAAAAGTTGTGGAGAAAATTTAGATATAATAAAATTAGACAATTGTCCTACAAAATTTATAATAATAATAATCCAATTTTAATCTATTTACTTGCAATAAATCTTAAAATTTTTAATCTTCAACCAATAATTCAAACATCAAACTAATAAAAACAATTATCTATAAAAAAAAAGATGCTTATAGAGATTAAATTTTTTTAAATGATAAAATTGCTGAAAATATTTATAAATATAGCAAAACATGATTGATCGATTGAATATTTACTAAATCAATTTTAGGTATGGTAGAATAAAAATGTATGGTAAAGTTGTAACATAAACTTTTGAAAAAGATATATATGAAAATAATATTTGGATCCGTCCATAACTCTTCCGCCAGCTCAAGAGCCACCTCCACCCAACCAACTTGCTACGCGGATATACAACAAACACAAAAGAACTCTCTTCTCTCATATCTCTCTCTCTCTCTCACACACACACACACTCACAAAATTCCCACAAATCTCATCGCCAAGCACAAATTTCTCACAATTACAACAACAATCAAATTCCTCACAAACCCACTTTCTTCTTCCTCCTCCTCCTTCAGTTTCCCCCATGGATTCTTGGGCTTCTCTCCCAGTTCACGATGAGTATCAAAAGCTCGTCATTAGAATGAACCCCCCAAGGTATAACCGCTTCCCCTACTACTTCCTCCATTCGTTTTCATCCGATTCCTTTTCTTTCTTTTGGGATTTTCTCACAACCAATTGGGTCTTCAAATTTATTTATTTTTCTTCCCGCGATTTTTCGTCTTTCTTCGCGGGTTCTGAATCTGTTTGTTGCTTTTTAATGCTCGATTCTCAGGGTATCTATTGATAATACCTCGAGCAGGAGGGCCACTTTGATTAAGGTATTCGAACGAATTGATTGGTTTTTGTTTGTAATTTGGATGCAGGATTTGAGATTTTGTTGTTTCTGATTTGATAATTTTTTGTAGGTTGATAGTTCTAACAGGCATGGTAGTTTGCTGGAGGTGGTTCAAGTCCTTACTGATTTGAATCTTATAATTCGTCGAGCTTACATTTCTTCAGATGGTGAATGGTTCATGGACGGTAATAACTAATAACCTTTTTTTTTCTATTCCTGTTCTTTCCCATTTCAATTTTTGGGGTCTGAAATTCATTCTCTGTTGTGTTTCTTGTTTTGCTTTTTTTTTTTTTTTTTTTTTTAGTTTTTCATGTCACTGATCAGAATGGGAAAAAACTTTGTGATGATGGTGTGGGTGAGAGAATTCAACAGGTACGTTTTACATTTCAAGTTTTGTTTGAATGTTTGCACTCTTAAGCCATTTTTCAAAGTTCAAACTCAGATTTCAATAGAGAAACTTTCATTAATCTCATTGAGTTTGATGTAATGTCATTTGCTGGTTAATCTGTTAAACTAGGCTCTCTAGAATTAGCACTTATAGCCACAATAGAAATTAAACTTTAATTGATTGAGATGACCCGTGGAATGGAAGGAGTATATAAGAAGAGTTTTGGTTGAATGTTTCTTTAACAAATTACACTCAAGTCCCTAAAGTTTGAGTTTAGTTTCGATTTAGCCCCTGAAACGCTTAACTTTTTCTTATCTACTTGATGACCATTGAGGTTTTTACTTTGTCAGTCAAGTGAAATGTTTTCATTATATTTAATTGAGGATGTCCTTGCTTAACTGTTTTTAACGAGGTTCGTATAGCAAGTTGGCAACAAGACGAAGAACAGACAATAAAGTTTATGATAGTTGTCTTGTGTCTGATTTTTGTCAAGTTGCTTTAGCATAATTTTGTTTGGAGTCATGTGAAAAGCTGGTTATGCTTTATGTTAAGTTCACTTATTGAATGGAAAGTAAAAAGTTTTTTCCTGTCTCAGTCACTGGGGCCGAGGGCACGCAGTTTCAGATCATTGAGGAGGTCGGTAGGTGTCCAAGCTGCTGCTGAACACACAACGATTGAATTGTCTGGAAGAGACAGGCCAGGCTTGCTTTCTGAGGTTTTTGCTGTTCTTACAGATCTCAAATGTAATGTGGTAGCTGCAGAGGTTTGGACCCATAATTCAAGAATGGCTTCAGTTGTTTACATCACCGATGACATGAGTGGAATGCCGATCGATGACCCCGATTGGTTGGCTAAGATTAAACAGCTTCTCCTCTATGTTCTTAAAGGAGACAGAGATAAACACAGTGCTAATACTGCTGTTTCAATGAACTCTACTCACAAAGAGCGGAGGCTGCATCAAATGATGTATGCAGACCGTGATTTCGACTTGAATTACACGAGTTGCAGCGAAAGCTACCAGAGCAGGCCCCTTGTGACTGTAGAGAACTGTGTTGAGAAGGGATATACCGTTGTCAACCTTAGATGTCCCGACCGACCTAAGTTACTTTTTGATACAGTTTGCACCCTGACCGATATGCAATATGTGGTGTACCATGCAACCATCATTGCTGAAGAGCCTGAGGCTTATCAGGTTGGTTCAAAATTGTGTTTGTCAGACTTTAATTCATTTCCCTTTTAGTTAAACATGAAATTTCGAACACGGATTTCGGCAATACCATTTGACAGAAATATATGAAATATCAATCTCTCTAACTCTCTGGCAGGAGTACTTTATCAGGCATGTAGATGGAAGCCCTATTAGTTCAGAAGCAGAGAGACAGAGGGTAATCCACTGCTTAGAGGCTGCAATTAGGCGACGAACGACTGAGGTATTTATACGAATCAGAGTGCTCCATCGCAAAAATTACTTTTCATTGTTCTTATGCAACTTTGTTGTTCGAACTGTAGGGTATAAAACTCGAGCTTTGTAGTGAAGACCGAGTTGGACTCTTAACAGATGTAACGAGAATATTTAGAGAGAATGGTCTTTCTGTCACTCGAGCCGAGGTTACCACCAGAGGAACACAGGCCGTGAATGTTTTCTACGTGACGGATGCATCTGGAAACTCAGTAAGGAGCGAAACCATCAAGGCAGTACGAGAAGCCATTGGACTAACAATACTCCATGTGAAGGACGACGAGCAACAGTCAAAATGTCCACCACAGGAAGGCTCAGGTTTCTCTTTAGGAAACCTCTTCCGGTCGAGATCGGAGAAGGTACTTTACAACTTGGGTTTGATAAAGTCATGTTCATGAGGAGTCAGTAGTAGAGAAAGTAATATTTTGATGAGGGAGTTGATGTAAATATTAGAATCATCCTTCAGTAATACAGCAGAGTTTCAAATCAATGGTTGTTGATATTGAGACATTTGCTTCAGTTAGATTCTAACTTGTACAATGATAATGACTGTAAATACTCACTTTTTAGTTTAATGCACATAAATCTTATTATTGTTCAAACCCAAATATGCCTTGACTTAAAAACGAAGTCATAAACAATGATGTAAGAAACAGGGGCAAAACAGTGTTTCACATGAATAAAAAAAACATTTAGTTAGCATGTCACATCAATTTAAATGTCAAAGTATATATATATATATAAAAGGTATACCTTAATGTAGGTTAAGTAATAATGATGATATATAAGGGTGAGAATAGAGGAGAGAAGCGTGGAATTGTGGATGGGTTGAATGATAGATAGGAAGTAGGAAGGAAGAAGGGAAGTGGAAAAGAAGTGAAAAAATGGATTGAAATTTGGTAAAAGGGTAAAGGAAGAGAGAAGAGATGGTTGGGTTGGTTGGGTTGGTTGGGTCGCTTTCTCAAATCTTGGTTGGTTGCTTTGTTCACTTTGTACACGTGGCATCATCTTATCAGCTCTACAACTTTCTAAATAATTATTAATACATCCCTTCTTTCTCTTTTTCTTTCTCTTTCTCTTCCTCTTCCCCCCAACCATCTCTATCACTTTCAACTTTTTCACCCTTTTCATTTTTTTTCATTTTCTCCAATTAATATCTTTCCATTTTCTTTATTAATTCTCTTTTTAACCTTTCTATACAAATACTTTTAAAATTGTCCCAATGTCCCCTTCACGTTTATGGTTTTTTTTCTTTTCATTTTACCTTTTTAAATATTTTAACGAAATTTTAGATTCCAAATTAATTTTTTATTATATTTTATAAATATATTTTTTTTCCAATTCTTTCATTTACAATAATAACATAAGTATGTGTATTGAAGTTGCAGAACATAGTCAGTAAAAAAATGTTAATTCAGGCCTTAGTAACTATTCGGGATTTTTTTTTTTAGAAATAAGCTATGTCATTTTATTTTCTCATGGAGAAGTTGCATTTTTAAACGAATTTTAAAAATAAAAATAAGCTTTTTAAAAACTAAATCTTAAATTGTCTTTTTTGAAAACACTGTTAAAAATATATATACCAAAACATGAGATCTATTTAGAGGTGGAATATGTGCTTTTATATATATATATTGGTTGTTTTAAACCATAATTAAAGTTGGGAGCATAATGAAAAAAACAAAAAGTAGTATTGAGATAGAACTTATCTTTAATCATATAATATTTGAAATTTGAATACATGTGGTAGTGGTAGTGCTCTCTTCATTAGGTATAATAATGTTGGGTTGGATGCATTTTTTTTTAGTTGAGTTTGGATACTTTGTTGTTGAGTTTTAATCTCTTAATTACTCCATAACATTTGTAGCAATGTTTTGATATATAGTTCAAATATTAATTATGAATTTGATTTCAATTTTGTATGAATTGTTGAGCAAGTATATATCAACATGCAATAAATAATTTTAACCCTTTCAAGTGTTAGGGATGAGAATGTGTGTTGTTGAAAATAACAAAACGAGTCACCAATATGGTTGTTAATAATGTAGCCTAGAAGTGGGGTATTGATGAAAGGGTGGTCAAATTTTACCTAAAACTTTGAGAGTGGTAGGTCATGGATTCTATATTGTGAATCGAGACATGTCGTGTGTAGGTTGTAGGCCACTTGACTGGTAGTCATCAACCAAAAAGTTTCAGTTACGACTCTTCTACTATCTTCATTTAAATTGTCATGCATCATCCTAACTTCCATCATATACTTCATTCATACTTAAAACGTACAAACTTAAATGTTGAAAGTTTCTATTTGATGCAACTCTTTAAATTTGAAGAACTGAAGTTGAATTTAAACCATATTGACGTTGTTATATATTGGGTAGGAGATTGTGGAAATGGAGAGAAGGACGTTTTAATGAACTAAGTGAAAATTAAGAACTATAATGGTAGAGATTGAGTCTCGTGCAAAGAATTATTTTGTGTTTAGTATTTTTTTTAGACATTTTCAAATACACATATATCGAAGAAGTTTACTTGCTAAATAATTAAGGTTTCATTTGGTGTAACTTTTTTTGAAAATTGAGCTTATAATTAAACGACGATTCCATTTTAAATTTCTTGCTTTGTTATGTGTTTCTTATTTTTAATGTTTTTAAGAAACTAACCATCGTTTTGAAAATAATGAAGTAGTTGCTTATTATTATTATTTTTTTAATTTAGTTTAGAACTCAACTCTTTTACTTATAACAAACAAAAATCATGGTAAAAAATCGAGAAGAAATAGACATATTGTATGTTCGGATTGACTTTATAAGTACTTAAATAAATGCTCATAAGTGAAAAAAAATCTAAACGTGCCCTTAATTCTTTCTTTTTAAAAAAATCTACAAAAACAAATTGGTTCTATAAATATATTAGTACTTATTACTATCTTGTCTATGATAACAATGTTTTCAAATAACATCAAAGTTCATAGATGAAAAATAAATGAAGAGAATAAAAAGTTACGGTAACCATAATGCATGCCTATTAAAAAATAAAACAAATGTCTAATCAACAAATTTTGCCTAAGTAATCATTCAAAATCAACTTTAATGGTATGAAAATAGCATTTAAAAGTAAAAAAAATTAAACATTGAACTGATCTCGAGGAAAAACTAAGTGTTTTTAAGTAGTCGACACGTAACAATTACAAGAGATTTCCAAATAAAACCATAAAAAAAAAGACGTTTTCAAACGTAAGAAGTAAGCTCGTGAACCTCTCATAGCTGCTCAATAAAATAGGAACCTCTATTGGCACCTAAAGTGGACTCAAAGTGCCTAACCCTAAACCTCCAAACCTCCAAAAAGGAAAAAAAAGAAGAAAATACAACCAAACTAACACTTAAGCCTTCCAAACTCAAAAACAGTGTCCAACTTCACCCCTAAAGCCCAAAGAGATGGCTCACCTCAACTCACTACTAAAGCCCAAAAAATGCTCAATAAGTCTCCTAAAGTGGCATCAACAACCATATGCAAATGGGAACTTCATTTAAAATTTAGTTACTAAATACTAATCAAGTAGGAATCTTACCAAAAATAAAAAATAAATGTAAATGGCCAATTAGATTGATAATATCTATAAAGAGTTTAAAATCTTAGAACTAAATGGATTGGGTGAAAGCATGTCCTTACCAAAGAACTTTTAAAAGAACCACGCGTGGCATTACTACACCCTTAACGTAACCATTATCTCAAATGGCATTGGTGGCGAGGCTCAAACTTCTTTCACTCCCATCTTCTCTTCCCTCTCTTCATTTCCCCTCATTGCCATTCCCATCTTCTGCTACAATATTTGCATCTCAATCCATCAACACTAACCCAAGTTTCAAATTCAGAATGGCTTCTTCTTCTTCATCTTCTTCTTACGGCAAAGTTATCGATTCACATCTCCATGTCTGGGCATCTCCTGAAGAGGTAAAATTAGATCATTCATTCTTTAGTGTATAATATTGTCAAAAAACCCACCCTCCAATCTTTGTTGTATAAGCATCAAATCCTGACTCACTCGTCGTTCTCAAGGCTGCTGCAAAATACCCTTACTTTCCAGGCCAAGAACCCACCTTGACTGGGCATGTTGATTTCTTGCTTCAGGTATCCCTTCAATTTAATTCTCTAATTTAGGCATTGACCCATCTTCTGTAATGCAAACTTAGTCGTAGATGTAAGGGGAATTAATGATATATA
Organism: Cucumis hystrix; assembly: GCA_025688845.1. Lineage (NCBI taxonomy): Eukaryota > Viridiplantae > Streptophyta > Magnoliopsida > Cucurbitales > Cucurbitaceae > Cucumis > Cucumis hystrix. Next base: position 19,171,969 of record CM046889.1, read on the forward strand.
AGCAAATAATAGCATTTCATATGAGTCCCTCCTGGGTAAAGCTAAAAGTGATATCAAAAGGGTTTCGACTGAACAGATAAAATTATGTTATGCCTATTGTGGAGTTGTGAAGAAGTTAGTTTTCGTGAGCCACTTAAATGATATATATCTATGACAATGATGATGAACACGACGGTGATCCAATTTAGGGTAACTACAGTCCATACTTTCAGTTAATCCAACTCAAGTGTTAAATTACAAGATTTACTCCTGACCCATATGAAGTAATCACCATTTTCGAAAATCAATAGTTTGTTAGTTTGGCAGTGTTCCATTTTTTTGGTTTACCATACGGAAGCTATATTTAAAAACAAACACTAACATTTACTCTCCCCTGTCAGTCTATGGAAGAAGCAGGAGTAGATGGTGCACTTATTGTCCAGCCAATCAACCACAAATTTGATCACTCTTATGTGACCAGGTCAGTCCTGAGAGCTATTAATCATAAGCATGTTAGATGTTCAGGATATGCCACATGCCTTGAACCACGATGCAAAAATAATGTTTCTATTTCAATTAACATAAGCTTGCGCATTACATTTAGAAGTGTCTAAGCATGGATCCAAATAGTTTGTGATGTTAATCTAATTTGGTGAATGCATTTACTTTCAGACATAAATATATTGGTTTCTAAGAATGATCATAAAAGAAGCAGTTTCATAACTTCTCCAAAATCATCTCAATCTTGCTCATTTTATTTTGGAATAAAGAAAAACGCTTTAAAACTGGATTGTCCTTCGGAGTAAGGAAGAGTGCTTTTGACTACCTTTTAGAGTTTACATGTTTAGTTGCATTTCTCAAAATCCTATATATAACTAAAGCCACTTTGGTGCTTAGTACTTGTTTCTCCAAAAGATACTTCTAGTGATCTATTTTAAAATCGTACTACAAGAATCTTAAACTCATCTGATAGTCTCTCCATTTGGGAATAAATGTTCTCATGGTTTAGGAAACTATACTGATGTGACATCCCAAAGTACATCTTCATTCCAAATCTTCTATGGACAGTGTATTAAATAAATATCCAAACAAATTCGTTGGTTGTTGCCTAGCAAATCCAGCCAAAGATGGAAGTGGAATTCAGCAACTCGAACATCTTGTAACAAAGGTTTTTGACTTTTTGGCTAGTTCTCCTACAAACAACACATACTCCTATCCTATCTCAGCAAAGTGATATCGATGTACTCTCTTTGTCCTTATAGGATGGATACTCCGCTGTTCGCTTTAATCCGTACTTATGGCCGTCAGGTCAAAAGGTTGCTATGTGATATTTTGAATCCGGATTGCTCTGATCTGCTCCCTACTTACCTACTTTCACTTCAGTATGTTTTCCTAACACATGTAATCATATTTGCAGATGACAAATGAGGTGGGGAAAGCATTATTCTCCACAGCAGGAAAACTTGGGATTCCTGTGGGTTTCATGTGCATGAAGGTAGTTTCAAATGTACCTTAATAGGCTTCCTATCAGTAATTTAGATATGACAAGAGTACACCCTTTCAGGGGCTAAGCCTTCATGTTGAAGAGATAAAAGAGCTTTGTACAGAGTTCCCTTCAACCACTGTACTGCTTGATCACTTGGGTTTTTGCAAACCCCCAGAGTAAGTCAGCAAAGCAAACTTGGGGTTTCTATTTGTTTTTAGTGATTTGTTTTGTTAAAACCCATGTCGCATTTTAACAACCCTGTGCAGAAATGAAGAAGATAGTCTTGCACTGTCCCACCTTTTGGAGCTAGCAACTTTTCCCCAGGTAAAAGTGAAATTAAAAGTCTTTAGATAAGTACTTCATATGACGAAACATTGTCTGGTTTCTTCTCCTGTAAACCTGGGAATCAAATTGAGTCTTCGACATCCACTTTAAGGTTGGAATGTTAATTCAGATAACAATAATACATATTGAAAACTGAAAAGTATAAACTTTGCTAACAAAGCACATCCCTTGCAAAATCAAGATACTGTTACAATATAGGGGAAATATTTCTCTCTGAGTCATCCTAAATCATCGTATCTATATTTCTATTTGTGGGCAGATATATGTGAAATTCAGTGCTCTATTTAGGGTGTCAAGAAGGCCATTTCCATACTTGGATTTGTCCCGCCTCCTCTCTCAGATTGTATCCAGCTTTGGAGCAAACCGCATCATGTGGGGAAGGTATTGGTTTCAGTTCCCCTGTTAAAGACAACTTTAAGTATGAAGATGTACTTCCAGAGTATAATAATAATTCGAACATGCGTCTGTTACAGTGACTTCCCCTTCGTTGTTCTTGAATGCGGATATAAAGGAGCAATTGATGCAGTAACATTAATAGCCAATGAAATATCTCTTTCTTCTGGCGAGTTGGAGTGGATTAAAGGCAAAACTGTGGCTCATCTGTTCCAAAGTCGATGGATATCTTCTTAATCTATGTTCTAGCTCTCTCGACAAGCTTAAGACTTGTCTTCTTGGATTTCATATCTGGATTTCCCAGCATCTTCATCAATAGAGCAGAGTTGTACGACATTTGTGTTTGCCACATAAAAATCCTTCTACCCTTCGAAAAACAATAATCCAATTACCTTTTCCAATTTCATTGCAACTGATATATAAACAAAATTACACTCACTTAAATCGATGTGGCCTCCGTAAAATAAGAACCGAGTATTGTAGCTTAAGATTTGAAGATGCTTTTTTACCAATAGCTACATAAACATAAATTACACGTTGATTGAGAATCGAACATATAAATGACAACATGGTGGAAACTAAAAGATCGGAGAAAGAATCATAACTTCCTCCACAACAAGAAGCTTTCTTGACTAATCTTAAAAGAAGCACAAAGGTCGGAGAAAGAATCATTCGACAAGAAGAGCAAGAAGCTCTCTTGACTAATATCAAAAGAAGCACAAATGTCGCAAAATTCAATCCATATTCATATTATTTTTCAATAGCCTCTCAAAACAGAAAGGAAACTCAAAATTTAAATACATATTATAATTCATAGTAAAAAAGAAAAGAAAAAGAAAACCCAAAATGTATCACAAATCACAAAAAATAAACAATTGAAAAACAATACAATTGCTTCAAAATTCTTGAATAGAACATAAAAAACACTAGTTTGGTGGCCGATACACTTCATGTCATCTCCAACCGTGTATTGCTAGAGCTGCTACCATTATATTATAGACCACAATTGCACTTCTCATCGCAAAATTTCATTTACAGGAACATCATCATCATCTTCTATGTGCTGAAAACATTTTGTAATTCCAGAACTATGAAACAAGAGAACTTCAGCAAGAGAACTTCAGGACCTCATTACTAGAAACAAAGGATATAACAGTTTTTGTTTCATCTCACTGCTATTGTGAAACTAGAAAGTTGTGTACCTATTAGTTTCTAGATATCATTAACTATATAATTAACTTAGTGCAAACATTATACTATCATTTACGTAGAAGGTAAACAAGAAACATCCCTCATTAGAAAACAAAACTAAAGAAACATCCCTCATTAGAAAACAAAACTACAGATTTAAACAACTTACAACAGGATTCATTCTAAAGGTGTTGGAATAAGTGTAGAATCGATGGCAGAAAAAAAATAGATGGATGATGTGTGAAAACGAGAAGAAGGGATAGAATTAGATTGGAACGAATCAATCACATTACATTCCTTTCAATGGCACAGATTTACACAAGTCAGTTTTTGAATAGTACGAACATAATTGCTTTATACATTAAAAGGGTGCCAAAGAAGTTATTAGAGAGCTGCCACAAGCTCAAGAATAAAAGCAACAAGTGAACATGCAATGACATTACTTAGAATTCCATATCCAAACTTCAGCACAGGAGAATTATTCATAATAACAGAATCATTTACCACTTTTCTTTGTTTTGGGGGATTTTTCTGAGCAATCTGTACTGTTCCTCTTCTTCTTTCGCAGCATCTCACACAAAAGTGTCTTTTCTAACCTCTCAACCCTTTGAGACAGTGAGCATAGCAATTGTGACTGCTTTTCATTCTTTTCAAACAGCTGCTCCATCATCTCCATCATTCTTTTGTTGTCCATCATCATCCTTTCAAGAATCTCTCTACTCTTCCCATCCTCCTCTCTTTCTTCGATTCTGCTATCATCCTCTTCATTTGCACCACTCTCTCTTTCATCTACAGATCCACATTCTGCAACCCCATCGTCTGAATTTGGTGGGTTGTTTGATGAATCAGCTTCACTCGCTGCCGCTTCAAGATCCGTGTCATCTTTTCCTGGAGAGTTCTTCCCTTCCTCTGATTCTTGAGGAACTTCCGGATCAACATTATATTCCACAAAACAAGCTTTAGATTCCTCAAGAATTGCTCCAGGCTTTGACGCTTCTACTCCATCAGCATTCTCACCATGACAATCATCAGCAGATTCGTGATCAACAGCTTCGGAATCACATTTAGCAGTCGCGGGTTCGAGAGTCTCATCAATCACATCAGTAGCTTCATTCGCAGCAGCAATTGAATCGATCTTCTCCTGTAATGCAATAGCCTTCTTGATCACCGCTTTCCTGAAATTCCTAATTCCAGAATCCACGCCTTTCACCGAATCCAACCTAAACAGCAAATTCATCAATATCTCACCAAACCTAATTCTCTCCTTAGCATCCTTCCGAACCAAATCGACCGTCTCTTCATTCGCAAGCCTCCTCTCTATCTCATTCACTTCTCTCTCAATCGCCACAACTTTCTTCAAGCACCTCCGCACCAAAAACCCTCTGAACACCTTCTGGATTTTGATGGCCGAATCAAGTCTGGTATTTTCGGATTCGACAAAACGGACAGGAATAGGAACGACCTTCGGAGCCACCGGCACCGTTCGGCGATATACCGGAATTTCCGCCATCCTCGGCACATGACGACTCGAAGGTTCAAAGAAATTCCAGTGATTTCTGAAGAGGGGATGGGGACGCTCCATTGATATGAGGATTGAGAGACAGAAACTTGTTTGTTTGTTGAGTGAATAGAAGAATTTATCTGTTGAAGATAACTGCAGTTGTAATCTCTCCGATGAAGAAGGGTTAGGGAGGATTGGTATATATAGGAGAAGAAGATGAAGAAAGGTTGGAGAAGAAGATGAAGAAAGGTTGGAGAAGAAGATGAAGAAAGGTTGGAGAAGAAGATTCGAAAATTCGAGAAACTTCGGGACGATGAATTTATAAAAGATTCGATGGGACAGATTCTGGAATCTTCGTCTGCCACGTGGATCTGGAGAGAAATTCTAATTGTTAATGCTAAGATGACGTGGCGGCCTTTTCCGTAATTGGAATTCGCTAGAAAAATAAATATTTATGATTCCTTTTATTCACTATTTATTTAACATAATATTTATAAAATTGATATATTAATTTGTTTGGTAGATTCAGCAATTTTTCTTCTCTTTAAATTTGGTACCTAAATGTAAACCACCAAATCTATACACCAAAATAAATTCTTGAAAAAAATTTCTTTTACCCAAAGTAATCTAATTTTTTTTGGTAATTTTAGGGTGTTAATTAAATTTTTTGGTCTGTTTTTCAGTTTTCGATTTTTGAACTGAACTTATTTAGTTAATGTCAATCTCTTCAATATTATACAAAAATAATATTAATTAATATGTTCTATAATAGAACAATTCCAATATTGAATATTTATTTAAAATGAGATTAGATTCTATATTCATATTAATTAGGAATAGCTAAGATCCTATATTAATTTAAAAATCCTAATCTAAATGCCTAAATATATTAGGCGTTGTCATTTTATTAGGATTGGATAAATAATCTTCGCTTACACTACGTTGCTTTACTAATAGAATGTTAGTACACTACACAACAGATATCCCTCAAGACAAATACGTTCATAGTGGATATGTTCTTTGTTAATATATAAAATTAGTATTTTGGATGGGGGTGGTTTTCAATATAATGTTCAACTGAGCACACGTTTGAATCTCGTACTTAATCCTGGTTCGGTTCGAAACTAATATATAGAATCTAATGAGAGAGGTGGATTCAAAAAGTTGGCTAAAATGAAATAGTTGGAAGAAATGAATTTAAGAACGATTGTGTGTTAGATAGTTGGATGAACAAGAAGAATATTGTGAAAGCAGTAAGAATAAACTCATTCTCATCCCTGCAACGAAGTTAGTTTTCTTCTTTCATCTTTGAGAATGATCAACAACCGAACGTTGTACAATTTATTTCTTTTTCTTTTACTTTTTGGGTCTGTGTTCTAGTGTTCTTTTTTAATGCTTTTAGGGAGGTTAGTAACTAATCTCTTCTGTTCTTCTTGTCATGATTTTTACTGATAAGGATGTGGGTACTACATGATGGTTATTTGTAGTGTAGCTGAAATTTGGTTAAAAAAGAGTGGATGATATTTGTTTATTTAAAACTCTGGCCTTGGGTAATCTTGTTAATAAGCCGCCATGCACAACACTTGTGGAGGCATTTAGAAATATGCAAACATCGATCTGTGAGGGTATTGGATTTTGCTCGAATGAAAGTAAAACATGCCTTGTCCTTTTTCTTTTTCTTTTTTCTTTTGCAGAATGGAAATTTGTTTTACATAGATGAAATTTATTATGATAATTTTCGTAAAACTGTCAGTTTCATTGATTTTATTCTTTGGGATTTTTTTTTTTTTTTTAAGTTTATCGATTTGATTTGATTGTCTCAGTTTTTTCTGTATGATAGTAGCAAAATATGTTAAACAATTCCATACAAAATTTGAATTTTGTAACTAAAAAGCAACTTCATTAAAAAAAAATGTCTAAAGAAGTGTGGCCACTAGAACCTTTACAAACTCTAAAATGAAGCTAACTGGGGAAAAAAAAAATACCATATGGGTAAACATAACGAGTTAGGTTTAAAACACCATTTCATTAAAATATATGAACAAAACAAACCATAAGAATTCCATTCGCAAAGCTAAGCAATTGAATGAAAATTTAAAACAAACTGAAGATTAGATAACCTGCTTGGCCAATTAGATGAAATTCATTCTGTTTGGAATTCTTATTCCTGCTCTCTCAAGCAGTTCCCTGGAAGCTTGTTTTGCCATCACAATTACATCTTCCTGTTCATTCAAAATTTGAGTTCGTTAGACATGTTCAATCTTGAGACTACCAAGTAATTTTGTATATCAAACCAAATCTAAAGCTATTTCTACTTGCATCATTGGGTTTAAAACAAGTATTCTACTTTCATTGTTTGGTTTCAATTTACAAAAACAAGTAAGAATATAGAATTTGAACACCCAACCTCGAGAATGAGAAAGGCATGAATCAATGACTTGGATTGATTAGTAGATCGATTAAAAGCTATTGTGATTTGAAGTAAAGCAATGGTCATATTGTCTAAGAACAAAAATTGAAGTGCAATACCTCATTCACATTGATGATCTTCTTATCTTTCATTATCCACTGCCCATTACACATAACAGAGATAACATTTTCAGTTCTCATACTGTAGACAAGGCAGGAAATGCTGCAATATCAATTAAGCAATGCCATCAGTTCCTTTTATAGATCTCGTGCTTAAAACTTATCGTACAAAGCTTTTAAGATTTAGAAGATGAAACATCCAATTGTTTTTCTGAGAAGGAAATAAATACCTGTCATGGGAAGGAACCATGGACCAAGAGGAAGGGTTGATCACAACCATATCCGCCTACAATCAAGTTAGAGCGACAAATCATCCTCAAACGTTTGAAAAAAACAGGTTGCATTAATTGCTAAACCAGTAGAAATGCCAGTGGTTTTATTTATCTAATTTAACTCCAAAAAAATCCCTTTTTTCTTTATACATAACTTTGATACGCTTGGAATTACATTGGTTATTTAAATTCAAATGGGTTAGTACAAGGTCCTGCACAACAATTTGTGTCCACACCCTCCCAACGTGTTGTGTCCTATTTTTTTTAAAAATGGCGTGTCGCCATGTCTTGACCTTTCAAGTCTTGTGAGTATTTTCACATCAAAATATTGAAGAATTAATTGGCAGAAAAGTGGGCACTCACCTGAACATTCACAAATAATATTTAAACATTGTAACAGTACGTTATCAGAATACCTCTTGTGGCTCCTACAGTTTCATTTAAAAATCACAGACCTAGTACTAGTGAAAATAATTCTTCTTAGATCATCAATGGGCCTATATAATTTCTTACAACTATCTGCCAATGGGCCTATATAATGACCAAAGGTCCAGTAAGTCGTCTGTTAAGCTCTGAAACCATCACGATTGAGCAATATCCACACTAGTTTCTACCTAAATAACACAGAACAAAAGAAGTAAAAATTGAAATGAAAATCGAAAGAAACATGCCTAAAGAAAACATTACCTTCTTCCCAACTTCAAGTGATCCTATTTCATTATCCCAAAGTACTGATTTTGCGCCATTTATTGTCACCATTTGTAGGACTACTTCAGCAGGAAGAACAGAGGGATTGGTTGTTCCATTTGCATAGACTTCCCGGCCTTTATTAATCAGCGATGCAAGGTACATCTCATCAACTGCAAAATATTTAGACATTTAAATTGTCAATTCCCGTGTACTAATATGCATGGGGCAATGCGGAAGTTTTTTTCAAGAAGAATCCATAAACTTGAGGTCAAGGTTACTGTGTTCTGATCAACATTTTGTCTGCATCTTTTCAATGTTACATTTTTTTTCTTTTTTCCTTTACACACACACACAAAAGAAAGATTTCATTGATTAATGAGAAAGGGGAGACTCCAAAAGCCAATAGCCAATCAAATCTTTTCTATGTTACATTCATCTCTGGGGTAAGACACTAATGCCAATAGAGCCAAAATATGTACTCACTAAAGTCCATATGACAGCCAATATAAGAAGTTCCACTGGATTAACATGTGAGGGTGTGCCAAAATAATCCTTAAAAGTGAGGTGTTTAGAAGAGAGTTTGTCAGTTCTTAGTAAAATGCATGATTTGACAAAAAATATTCTGTGGCCACCAATGTGGCCGCCTGCTGGCAGTGCTACTATACTAACCACTAGATGTATAGTTAGAAGAATGCAGGCTTTTACTCTCTCATACTCAAAAAGTATAAAACCATCAACCTTCTTTTATCCCCTTAAATAATTTCTATAAACTAACACATGAAATAATGTTCAATTCATTAGAATTTCCGGACTGAAACAAACCTATGCTCATTCGATTATTTGACGGTGCTCCATCTGTTCCAATGGAAACACAAATACCAGCATCAAGCATCTCTCTGATAGGTGCAAAACCAAGCATTCTCATTGCAGAAGCTGGACAGTGGGATACTTTGACCCCATTCCTTGAAAGAAAACTAATCTAACAAGATATCAGTTAATCTTGATTCATAAAAGAATGTAATGAAAACACGGACATAAATGTATTTATTAATCCAAAAGCATATTCTTGAATGAAACAGATGGCAATAAACAATGCCCAAAAATTCAAATCTACTCCAAATGCTAAATTAGTTCAGTTTAATCGAATACTTGATGGCGATTTGATATTTAAGAATAAAATATTTGCGTTAAAATTTTGTACACATTTCAAGCAATTGCCTAACTAGCATAGACTTTTGAATAGAATCCATCAACATGTTCAGCTTCAGATTGACAATGGACCTTCCCAAGGATGGCCACCTCAGTTGTCCAAGTAGCACCAAAGCACCATGTTAGGATTCTAACTCAAATATCACAATCAATCCTAACAAAAAGTGCTAAAACAGAGGCAGCAATCTGTTATTTATATTACTTTCAGTCAAATACAAGAGTTCAACAACAAAATATAGAAGGAAATAACAATCTGGGATCTTCCTCTCCTAAAGCTCTCTGCAGCTTTTACGCAATAAAAGAAACCCTACCTACAAAATTCCCATAAAGACATATTTGAGAAGCTCTAGCCATAGCCTGACCTAGATGAGATAAGAAAGCCGCTGAGCAAGGGGGAACCTAGTCCAACCGACAGACTAAAAGCCACAGCCCCAAAGTGAGACTAGGGAGTAACATAGCCTAGGTAGACCAGAAGGCAACTTGGCCTAAGTCAAGGCTAAAAAAGGGAGACCAAAGCTTCCTGGCCAGGTTAGTCTCAGCTGGTAACCATGGCTGAGGTGAGACCTGAAACTGGCGCAAGAGGTCTAATATAGCATGTGACTCAAGATCATCTTAGATATCCTAGATCCCGTTAGATATCCATATCCTACAATCATTTTGTGTCATTAGTCATATTTGGCATAATTAGTGCATCTCATCACATCCTTCCTCGTTGTAGCTAAGGGAGCATCAAATCCATTCAAAAGCCAGCAAAGTTTACTATGATGCCCTACCAAGCCTCAACTTAGGCTGTGCTTGATGAACAACTTGGCAGGCTAAACACCATTAAGTTGCATCTATCAAAAGTTGTGATTGGTATGCATGTTTGGCCCTACTTGCAATACAAACTTTGACTAGCAGCAATCAGGACATGCTCTCTACTATATCAAAATTAGGTTAAACCCAAAACTTGTACTAGCTTAAACATTGGAGGGTATTTAGCATACATATATCACACCAATGTTCATGCTAACCTACGATTCAACCATAATATGGCTTTGTCACTGCCAACCATGTTGGGCATGCACTTGATCAGTTTGTCAACTATCCAATGGAAACCTTGCAACAACAAACTTTATAGCACAAGTGACCAAAGAATCTACAAGTTTGGGTTGGAGTATGTTCCTACGTAGCTAGTACTTGAATTCCTTTTGAGGGACTAGTTTTTTTATCCCCTTGAATGTCTTTTCATGTTTCTTAATGAAAAAAAGAAAGCATTTTTTTTTCAAAAAAAAAAAAAGGAACAATCAACAGCTTAGCTGTTGAGTATGGCCAGTTTGGTTCCACCAAACAATTACTAAATCCTTGTTTTGGCTTCTGGGAATTATAGTTTTGAACAATGCAGCACTAAATAGATGTTAATAATTGAAAGATCTAGTAAGCAATATATAAACCAAAAACTTCCAAGAGATAATAAAATGTATGGAGCTTTGGGCAACCTTTCTTCTTCCATTCAGCTTATTAAAAACTGACCATATAAATATTTTTGCAGAAGATGAAAATATGTACAGAAATAAGAAACTATTCAGAATTTCTAACCCAGAGCTCATAGAAACGAGAATAACTGCTCACCTCATTGTCACTGACCCAAACAGTATGTGCAGAAAGTAAATTGTTTCCCAGAAACTGTATTTTCTCCAAGTACGTAACTGTTCCATGATCAACTTTTCGTTCATTTATCACTTTCTGGTTCTCATAGGCTATTTCTGCAACATGCTAAAATGCACATAACAAATAAAGTCAAACTCAACAACTGATTGACCACTTTAGCCCCATTGATAGGACATAAAACTAAATATAATTAAAATTAAAAAAAAATTGAACAATTTTGAGACTGCAAAAGCATAAGTAAAGAAGATAGAAGCACCATGTGGATCCCGGTTTCAAGTTCTAATGCATTATCCCTTGTTTCAATCAATAGACGGTCTGTTGCATTCATAATTTGTCTGATACCAAACCATATTCTGATGCGCCCATCTGCTGTGTTATGGTGCTTCTTGTAAAGCTCCTTTTGAGACTGCCCTTGAAAATTGAAAATTCAGAAATTTTTAAATATAGTTTTGATAATTAACTTACTTATTTAGAAGGACAGGGAGCAAATCACTTTCACAAAACCGAAAACAACAAGACTTAACCTTCTGACCATGAACATAAGAACTTCTTAACCAATAATTTTATCAACGTAATTATTAAAAAATTTGCCTCTCTTTCATCTTCCAAGTTGCAAGGTAAACTCCGGAGAAACATTTTGATAATTTTCAATCAGCATATAGTAGCAGTTAGTCTAGGATAAAATCTAATCATTTAATCTGTTATCTACACAAAAATTCTCTAAAAGCTCGAGGACTTGAAAGTCATTAATGTCGAAGTTTAAACTAAATACTAGCTCTACATTGCTAATCATATGAATGAACTCTACTATTGTAAAAGAAAAATGGTACAAGAGAACCATTAATATATAAAGTTGAACATGATAAACCTGAATGCAATCATCAGTTGTTACAGCAGCCCAAGGAGCTGGCAACCCTTCCCCACAGTCCATTATTGACTGAGTTAAGCACGCCCGTAAACCCAACAACTCTACAGCCTTAGCCATTCCAGATACATGTTGACCCCCTGCCTCAGCGAAGCATGTTACCTGAATAGATATATCACGTTAAATAACTAAGTTTCGTCCCTCAAATGTTCCAGAAAGGTGTACAAATATTTAATTACTGTGTCATTCACATATTTTAGAAACCTTCTAGTATGCTTCTAAATTTTGGATTTTAGGTAAAAAATCTTCCATTAACCTAGAAAGAAACGCTCCAAGATAAAGCCAAATCATCTAAGGAATTTTAGAGTCTGCTATTTTCAATGTTTTCATTCGGAGTAAAGTCATGCATGTCATCAACAGCCATAGTTTCTCTTTTCTCATTATAAACTAGAAAGATCTTGAAGGGCCCTTTTGTATATCCTTGGATATTTTATTCAATCAATGAAATTACCTTAAAAAGAAATTCCTCCATTAACCAAGTTTAACACGAACTTAAAATTCGCAACAATGAAAAAATACCCATAATCAAAGGCTAAAAAATTATTTTCTAAACACATAATTTAACCTATACACTTACTTCATCAATTACAGCGAAAAAGTATAAGAAAGGAAAAGAACTGGAAGCAGAAATGCAGATACTTACACCCGAATGAATGAGTTCAATACCACAAAGTAAAGTGGAAATGTAGGAATCTTCCTCAGTCATGTTGGATTCGTAGGGCCAAATACGATGGTGCAACCAAGTCATCAAATCCACATCGTCGGCTATGCTCCTCGCCAGCTGCTGAGAAGTGTGGACATGCGTGTTAATAAACCCTGTGGTTTAGAAGGCCGATCAAGATCTCAGATAACAGCGCTAAAGTCAAAAGAACCCATTGAGAAAATTGAAAAAGTTAAACTCGAAGATGCAAAGAGAAAGACCCGGGAGCAAGATTTGAGAGTGAAGATCAATAATATGGTGAGCAGAAGCAGAGAATTGGTGGAGAATTTCGGAAGAATGACCGATGGCCTTGATTTTGTCACCGGAGATAGCAATTCCGCCGTTGCGGAAGACTCGACTGTGGGAATCCATGGTGATGATGAGAGCGTTGTGGAGAAGAGTAAGAGAGTTGAAGTTGGGATTGATCTTCGACTCCATAGCTTCTTCACACTGACTTGTGGATCCCTTCTATAAGAATTATTACTTTTAGACACATTGAGGATGAAGAAAGTGATGTTAGAATCAAATACTTTAGATCCAAAATTATATGAAACCTTTTTTAGCCATCCACTTTCTTCTAGCGTTTTTAATTTGATAAAACTAAAACAACCAAAGACAAATTTGATAAGCATTTAATTTTTATTTTTTATTTTTAAAAACTAGGTTCGGTGAGGATTGTCCAAAACTCGAGTGGACTTAAACTCACGGATATCGAGAGGAAGCATAGGAGAACATGCATCCCAAAAAGGAAAAGTTAGTGCCTCTTGAGAGACCAACTGTGTCAATAAATATATACCAATTAAGAAATAATTGAGTTATTGCAACTTAGAAGGACATTAAAAATAGTCCTATTTGATGATCGAAAAATGGTAAGTAATCTCCAAAAGTGCCATCAATTGATTTTTCTCTCTCCACTTTTTATAAGTATTTTTAAAAACTAAACAAAAATTTGAAATCAAATGCATCATTTAACTTTGATTTCATTTTTTTAGAGATTTTTCCTACTTTGTCTTCGATGTTAAACCGATATTTTAAAAAAACAAATTAAGTTTTGAAATTTAAGTTAGAAGTGAAATCTCAAAACACTAAAACATATAAGCCAAATGGTTATCAAATTTTAAATTCAAACGTGGTTTAAAAAGTTTATAGGTGCCACCTAGCAAGCAAGTAAAGTATCATCTTATATCATAATTAAATAAAATAATATATATAATTCAACATTCATATTAAGTATATAAAACATCAGCCTTTGACATTCTTTTTTTTTTCTTGACTTATTATAATTGCATTCACAAATGATTCCATGGTGATTGAGAATTAAATAAAGAGAGAATTTGAAAGGAAAATAAAAGAAAGAAATACGTGAGGATCACAAACAAACTTATTTAAAAAAAAAAGGTCAACCTTTAACGAACAAAGTGCAAAATTAGTGGCCAAATTAAGGCATTAATCCTTCTGTTTTTGCCACATTTTCTTCTCCTCCATTAATCTTCACCAAAACACACAAACTGATTTCCTCTTACAGACACGAATCCCCAAACACTCTTTTCATTTCTCTCTTCTTTCCTTTCATTTACCTCTCCATTTCTCCATTTTCCTCACAATCCCCTATTGTTTTCTATTTATTCATGGAGAAAAACCCACCCCCAGAAAAGTCTGATAGTTTTTCTAAAAATTTCAATAGAAGAATTGCTAATTTGGGCTCACCTCGTCGCACTCCTGACGCCACCCCCGTCGCTGCTGATGCAAATTCCGAAAAGCTTGCTGCTGATAGAGATGATGATGCCTTCATTGAAGACCCTCCTTCCGAATCTGATACCCTATTGATTTTCGAAGAGGTTGATCAATTCCTTGAGACTTTGTCCAATGTTGGAGATGATGGATCGAATGTAGTCCATGAAATTCCGAGTTCGGTTCATTCCTTGTCCAAAATGGTGGATTCCATGATCTCTAGATACAGTTCTAATAAATATCCGGCGAAGCTTGGTAAAGATCCCGACAGGGATTCTTGCTTTTTCGAAGCATTAGGTCGGATTGCCAAGATTGCGATTAAATTAAGTGAATTCCCTACCAGCACTGCTTCCATTCCTTCTCTAAATCGGACCACCACGGCTGTACAGCGAGCGATGTCGTTATTGGATGAAGAATTCAGTACCCTTTTGAAAGAATGCAAATATCGGGAGCTTGATTCTAAATCGGACAAGAAAGCATCTAAGCAATCGTCGTTCAAAACAATCAACGAATCAACAGATCAACAAAACAGCACCGTACCTGAATCATCTGAGCCTGATTCTGCCAGGGAAGAGATGTTCCCCTCTTTTTCGCAGGACACTGTATCGTACATGAAAAGAATTGCCGGAACAATGATCACTGCCGGCTACGAGAAGGAATGTTGTATGAGTTACAGCTTCCTACGTCAGAGCTCGTTCAAAGGAATATTGAACCAGCTTGGGTATGAAAGTATTAGCATCGACGAGATTCAAAAAATGCAATGGGAAACACTTCAAACGGAAATCGACAAATGGATCGCCGTCGTAAAGAAATGCTCAAAATCTCTGTTCCCAGGTGAGTGGAAGCTTTGTGACTCTGTTTTCACCGATCATCCCTTCATTTCTCATACGTTATTCAGCAATTTAACAAGAGCAGTAGTCATCAAGCTTCTCAACTTTGCGAACGCCGTCGTTTTAACAAAACGGTCGGCGGAGAAGATGTTCAAATTACTTGACATGTACGAAACCATCCGCGATTTAATTCCGACGATCAATGGCTTCCCTGAAAATTGCAGAACAGAGCTAATTACCGAAGCGGAAGGGGCAAAAAACGGGATAGGCGAAGCAATAGTCGGCATTTTCTACGATCTAGAGAACTCAATCAAAAGTGACAACGCGAAAATTCCAGTTCCAGGAGGAGCAGTTCATCCATTAACACGCTACATAATGAATTACCTAAAATACGCTTGCGAGTACAAAGAAACCCTAGAACAGGTGTTCCAATTTCTCGACCCTAAAGTCGAAGAAGACCGAACAGCAAGAATGGACGAGAACGACGACGCATCACCAAGAAAATCTCAACTCGCAATTCAGATCGCCATGGTAATGGAACTACTGGACGCAAATTTGACAATGAGATCGAAACTATACCGCGACGCATCTCTTCGGTACATTTTCCTGATGAACAACGGAAGATACATAGTACAGAAAATCAAAGGGTCATGTGGAATTACGGAGTTGATGGGGGACCGTTGGTGCAGGAAACGATCGACGAATCTGCGACAATACCATAAAAATTACCAGAGAGAAACATGGAGTAAGGTGTTGCAGTGTTTAAACCACGAAGGATTGCTGGTGAACGGGAAAGTATCGAAGCCGATATTGAAGGAGAGATTCAAAAGCTTTAACGCGATGTTCGATGAAATACACAAAACGCAAAGCAGTTGGGTAGTAAGTGACGAGCAGCTTCAATCGGAGCTTAGGATATCGGTGTCGGCGGTGATGATTCCAGCGTACCGTTCATTCGTAGGGAGATTCAAGCAGCATTTTGATGCGGGAAGACAATCGGAGAAGTACATAAAGTATCAACCTGAAGACATTGAAGGTTTGATTGATGATCTGTTTGATGGAAATACTGCGTCTATGGGAAGAAGAAGAACGTAAATTTTCATTCCCATACACTTTCTCAATTTCTTTTTCTTATTTTAATTTTCTTTCTTCTCCTTTCGATTTAATTGAATTTATTGTATTCATAATTTTTTTTTCTCTTATTGTGATTTATTTATTTTTCCCTATTAAGAAAGGGAAATAGAACATTTGAAGATGAAGTCGATTCTTTTACTCACGTGTATATCTTTTTATTAATGATATTAATAGAGATAAAAACTATTATAGTATGTTTACATTAAAATTATCCAATCATAAATACAACATTAACCTAAACTTTCTACTTTCTAAAACAAAAACAAAAAAAAATCATACAAATAGGAATGTATGAAAATCTAAAACGTAACACAGAACTTCACTTCTCAAAGTATATTTTCCAATTCTTCAAAATTATAACCCACCAATTTCCGCCGAAGGCGAATGGAGGGCTACAAATGCATAAAAATCGAGCGACAAAACCCAAACTCCGGAGTCTTCCATCTCCGCCTCCACCGTCCATCACACTACAACGCTCTCACAACCCAACTCTTCACCGAACTTCGTCAAGCCTTCTCACATCTAGACCAAAACCCCGATGTCCACGTCATCATCCTATCCGGATCCGGCAAACACTTCTGCGCCGGAATCGACCTCAAATCGACAGCCTCCAACTTCGAGAAGCATCTATCGGAGGAACGGGGACGAGCCGGGGAAAGAATCCGACGGGAAATCAAGTGGATGCAAGAGTCAATCACGGCGATCGAGGAGTGCCGGAAGCCGGTAATAGCAAGCATCCACGGAGGGTGTATTGGAGGAGGAATTGATATAGTGACGGCATGTGATTTGAGGTATTGCACGGCGGAGGCGGTGTTTTCGGTGAGGGAAGTTAAATTGGCGATTACGGCGGATCTTGGGACTTTACAGAGACTGCCGAGAATCGTAGGGTATGGGAAGGCGGCGGAGTTGGCGTTGACGGGCCGGAATTTTTCGGGCTTGGAGGCTAAGGAATTGGGCTTGGTTTCTCGAACTTTTGATTCTATATCGGAGCTTCAAGATGGAGTCCTCAAAATCGCTGAAGGTAATGAAATTCTCTATACTCACCAATTTTCCTATGCCTTCTCTTTTAGTACCACTCTCATTTCTTACTACTTGTTTAATATCTTCTGATTAATCTGGTTTAATTAGTGGTTAAAGCATATGATAGATTGTTGTGTAATGTGTATGAGATTGAGAAAAAGGAATGAAAAGTGGATGGTGAATGCAGAAATAGCATCATCATCTCCATTGGCTGTGGTGGGAACAAAGGCAGTGCTACTAAAAAGCAGAGACCTAAATGTAGAACAAGGGTTAGATTATGTTGCAACTTGGAACTCAGGGACTCTACTCTCTGATGATCTCAAAGAAGCCATCTCCGCTCAAGCTAACAAACGCAAACCCAAGTTTTCCAAGCTTTAAGATGGAGAGAGACGTGAACATTTGATCTCTTCATCAAGAAACTCAAGTTAGGCCTCTTGGTCTCAAAACAGCTGCATCCTACATTTTATTCTTGATTTCTTGTTCTCAATAATAACATGAAATACTATCGTGTATGCGCCTTTTTTTTTCTCGACCCCCTTTGGTTTTTCTTGTTCTTAATAAAAAGCAAAAGGTAAAATTGAATATTTCGAGGTTCATATCATGTAAATTCATTACATAAGACGCCCCACTCGTGTTTTTGTGTGCTCCAGCATCGTTCATGTTTACACGCAAACGATGCAAGATCACATCGCTTGCATCAACTACAAATTGTTTTGGTTATTTTCAAAATTGAATCTTCTTTTTACGTCTTTAACACATAGTCCAAATATTAATGTTAGTCAAGGGTTCGTAGTTTATTAGATATAAGGTTATATAACAAGCACTTCACTTATCAAACAACATTTTTACTAAATAAAACAACTTTATTGAAAATAAAATATGTTTATTATTTTACAAACCATCTATTTTAGAACATAAAATCTAAGAATACTAATGTAATTCTAGAAACTTTTTAAGTACTAATGATTTCAAGCAAATAGTTTACTCAATCAATTTGACAAATTCATCCAAATGTTTTACATCAAACCTCCTCCTATAAAACAATTCATTCTAATCAATCTTACACTTGGAATTAGAACTGAATCTAACTTCGACCAATTTATCATTATTTTTTTTGTTTAGAAATCCATAAAACCAACCTAATATTGAAAAGAAGACATGATCTTAATATACAACAAAAGAGACCAAAAGTTCAATCTATGACATCATCTTTCTAGAAATCAATTTTTTACCAAATTGGTTTACCAAAACAACCTATACAAAACAAAAGATAACAAAAGATGAAGTTTTTCCAAAATTAAGCATGAAGGCTAGAAAGTTGAAAAAGGTGGTTAAAAGTTAAAATAAGGGAATGATTATCCATCCCTAAATTTGTTGTTTGAGAGAGAATCTAGCAATTATTTTTCCTTCTCTTTTCTTCTTCAAAATTCTCCATTTTTCTCTCACTTCTTCTTCTTCTTCTTCTTCCATCATCTTCCTTAACGCTCACGTCAATTTTCGTCGTCTACCTCCAATTTTCGTCCTTTGTCGGTCGCTATTTGTTTCCCTTTTTCCTTTTCCTCTGAACTCCCCCAATAATGCTGGCTCTTCATTCCCCCTTCCAAATCTCCAATGCCTCCACCACCGCCGATCACCTCCTTACCCCCACCTCATTTCCCCTTCCCCCAACCCCAAGGTAGGCTCTTCTTCTTCTACAATCTTTCGGTTTCTTGCATGCCTTTGCTTCTTCTTCACATTTTTGTTCTCTCTTTGAATCTTAAGAGGCTAACTTACTGGAAGATCCCAATGTACGGACGTCTAAATTCTTGGTGATGGGTCATAGAGGATGCGGGATGAACATCTTGCACTCCTCTGATTCTCGTTTCAAATTCATGAAGGAGAATTCCATTCTGTCCTTCAATGCGGCTGCTAAGTTTCCTGTTGATTTCATTGAATTTGATGTTCAGGTCAGAGGATTTTTTTTTTTTTTAATGTCTATTATTTCATTATTGTAAATTCTATTTGTTGGTTGCCGTCTAATGGATGTGGAATGTTCTTGTGAAATTATCGTCGATTACTCATTTGATTCTCTTTTTTCCCTTTATTTTCTTGTCGTTATTAGGAAGAAGTTCTTAAGAACCAATTTTTGTAGGTAACTAAAGATGGGTGTCCAGTCATTTTCCATGACTGTTTGATGCTTACTGAGGAAAAGGTTATGCCCTTAGTATTTTCTGAGATGATGTTTTCCCTCTCTGCAATTTATTGAACTGCTAAAGTGACTATTGGTTTGTGTTAGGGTGTTATTGTGGAGAAAAGAGTTACAGAGCTCATGTTGGAAGAATTTCTTTCATATGGGCCACAACATGATCCTAGGAAGGTAAGAGATTTCCATCTTTCCTTCCCACACCTTTAGGTTAATTGGGGATTGTGAAATATGAATATCTAAGGGTGTGTTTGATTTAACTTTTGAAAATAAGTCATTTTGGAAAAATTTGAAGTGTTTAAACCACTCTAAATAGTTTTCGAAATACTTTCATGGTGTGTTAAACCGTTTTTATCAGCCCTTTTGTATTGAAGAGCACTTTTTTCTCTTGTCAATCCATAAAGTTTTTGTAACTTTGTTGTGTTTATGAGAAATTCAGATAGGTAAGCCTCTATTTAGGAGGACAGTAGATGGGGGAGTATATGAGTGGAAAGTTGAAAACGATGCACCGCTATGCACGTTGCAAGAAGCTTTTGAGAAGGTTGAGCATTCAGTTGGTTTTAATGTAGAATTGAAGTTTGATGATCTTATAGTATACGAAGAGGAGCAACTTGCTCAAATGATCCAACAAGTCTTACAGGTAGTTGCTTTGTCAAACAAATGCACACCAAGATTCTGTAAGAAATGATATGCTTATAAAAGAAAAGCTTTCACAGGTAGTGGAAATGAAGGCCAAGGACAGACCTATTATATATTCTAGTTTTATACCTGATGCTGCCCAATTGGTTAAAAAACTTCAGAGCAGCTACCCAGTAAGATCATTTTCTCAGCTTATTCTATTTTATATTTGCATTTTTTTCTTCATATTCCATTTTTTATAATGTTCAGCAACTATGGAGGCTGTATCGACTTGTAAATACACTGTCAATAGTCTTTGACCAAGAGTATTAAAATATTTGCTAAAGTCTGTCACAGCTCACATGATAACAACTGTAGGAAGCTCTTCACCAAATGAAGAGGAAACTAAGTATCATTAGAGGTCTCTTTACATTCACCTGATCTATAACAGGTATTCTTCCTGACGAATGGAGGGTTGAAAATTTATCCTGATATTAGAAGGAATTCGCTAGAGGAAGCCATTAAAGTGTGTATGGTGGGAGGTTTGAATGGAATTGTTGCTGAAGTCACATCAATTTTGAGAAATCCTGCTGCAGTTGATAAAATTAGAAATGGAGGACTCTCACTTATAACCTATGGCCAATTGAAGTAAAATTTCATATTTGTCTTCATGCTTTTCTCTGTCTGAGTTGCTTGAAGTTCTAGTATCAAACATATATACTCCTGCCGTGCAGTAATCTTCCGGAAACAGTATATGTGCAACGTTTGCTGGGCGTTGAAGGAGTAATTGTCGATGTAGTACAAGAGATCATGGAGGCAGTCTCTGATACCATCTCTTCTGAGGAGCAGGAAGAGGGCTCGCATGAGCAGCAGATGAACATGAAGGCCAGAACGAAACCCAACCTCTCCCAAAAGAGGGCTTGCTTTCTATTAAACGGCGAGCAGGTATGCTCACAAAACATAAGTTTAAGTTGATAATATAATACAACTTTATCAATGTAAATAAGCAATGATCTTGATAGCTGTGGCATTCGACATTGATAGCATTACTCATGTTTATCAATGCATGTAGATAAAACATTGACATTCTTACACTTTCTCTACAATAAAATGTAGAAAGAAAAACCAAACGTTGGTCCCCATTCTCACTTCCAGGAGATTTTACTTGCAACCTTTTCTTTTCAGTTCACATTTACAAATTTTCCACTTTACCACAGAAAGATTGTACCACTTTATTTTAGGGGTCAAGAAATTTAATTTAGTTATGTAACTATGTTCATCTCTCCATTGTTGTTATACGATACTAAACAAAGATGATGACCATACTCGTGAAAACTACACCTCGACAATTTTGTACCAAATGACATAATTGACATAAAATAGAAATGATAACAAGAGACCAAAATGGGCCTAGGCTAGAGGGTTAGGTTGGACCTTGTTCCTAGCAGATGTGCAAGTTCTGTTGAAACTTACATGCTCCCATCAAAGAACATTGTTCTCATGACCAAAATTGGACTTAGGAAAAAGGGAATTTACTTATACATCTTTGATGGGTAATTTTTTTTCTTTAAAGTAATTATTATTGTTACTTTAATTTTGGGATATTCACTTGGAGAAAAAGAGTGGAGGAATGGCTTTTGCTGTCCTCTACCAAATTTTCTATTTAAATTTGACTTCATCATATGATTTGATTTTATACATATCCATTTAGAAGCATGATGATTTCTTTTCAATTTTTATTAAATGAAAGATTTTATTCATATGCTCAACAATCTTAAAATTTTATAGATATTTTCATTCACATTTTGATTTAAAACTTAACCCTCCAAAAGAAAACTTTATCCAATCTCCAACAAATTTTAGTTCAATTCCTTAGTTGGGATTTGCTATTATTTGTTTATTAGACATTTTAATCAAGATGAACTTTAGGATTTTTACTACCAACCTTGTTCATTGCATGCTTACCATAAAACCCATAAAGACCTTGCTTATATGTATTACATATAAATAGAAATCAATTTTTACGAGTCATCTAATTATTATTCCTACGTGACATAATATACATCCATTAGTTTAATTGAATAATCACTTCTCAATACTCACACGATACAGATACTTAAAATTCTCATCATTTCAACTCAATACTATTATTAAAGAAAACTTGTATATTGAAAATTTTAAAAAAAAAGTGGAGTTATGAGATTGATATTCTTGAAAAGTAATGATGACATCTAGAAGCCAATTAGTTAGAAATATTTTGATATGTAAAGTCAAAATTCCTATGTAATTTTAGACTATATATTACCCCTTCATTTTCGTTGATTACTTTGTTTGTTTGAAGGATCATATAATCATATTTTAAACATTATATTATATTGTGAATATGAAAACAAATTAATAATGGAGCAAATACGGCAGCCGCAATAAATAATAATCAACATTATTTGTTAACCATAAAGTCTCTCTTTTAATTATATTAATCACATTTGTTTGATTAATTATTTGTTGTCACATATACGTATGGTTCTTGTTTGGACATAAATTCACGTGGTCGTTTCCAAAGATTTCTTTTCTCTTTAACTCAAATATCTTGATGGAATTGATTCGATAGAGTTTGAAAAAAAGAGATTACGTACGTTGGAGTGTTTGATATGACCAAATATG
The DNA here is from genome assembly GCA_025688845.1 of Cucumis hystrix. Taxonomy (NCBI): domain Eukaryota; kingdom Viridiplantae; phylum Streptophyta; class Magnoliopsida; order Cucurbitales; family Cucurbitaceae; genus Cucumis; species Cucumis hystrix. The sequence continues at coordinate 19,195,015 of CM046889.1, forward strand.
AATGAACTTGCATCAACATAAAAAAGTATTAGATTATATGAATTAGTTGCGGACATACTCGAGTGAAAAATATTGATAATATAAAATTCTTTCTTTTTCTTGTCATGGATAGTTTAAAGACTATATAGTAGAGTTAGTATTTAGGGATGTTTTGAAATATAATAAAATGAGTTAAATTATATTTATAAATATAAAAAAAATTTACTTTAATTTTTATTCATAATGGACTATAATAGATTTAGTCTTCCAGACAAGTGATACGCTGATATATCTCTAACTTGATTCATTAACGTTTATCACCAATAAAAATTAAAAAATTGCTATAATGTAATTAGGGATGAGTATGATATATAGACCGAAAAACTGAGTTGACCGACCAAACCGAAAAAAAATAAGATATGTTGATTTTGGAAAGTTTCAAATGAGATTTTCCAAAAAGTACTTATAAGTGTTAAATCGACCGACCAACCCTTACCCATCAATGTCGAAGTCTATTTGACACTTTACTAAGCTGACTATGGCTAGTTTGGGATCGATTTTGTTAAAAAAAAAATTGACTCCAACCAACCGATAATAATCATCCCTAATTGTAACTATTTTCAACATTTTTAATTCGTGTAAAGCAACTTCTCTATTTTTTTTAATATTTATCATATAAATCATATATATGAAGAAAGGAAAAAAAAAAGTTAAACTTAAACATTTGAAAATAATTGTTGATAAAATTGGTTGACCAATGTTCAAATATTTACTAGTGAAATAGGTTGAAGGAATTTAAATAATTAAAGTTGTTGTTTCCTTTAGAAATACCCAATATTTATATTTTTACCTAAACAAAGAAAAATCCAATAGTATGTTCTTTTTTAGACCAAATATGTCACACTTCAATTTTTTAAATATAATGTAAAACAATTTTATTTCTACCCATTTTTTTTCATTTAAAATTCTCAATCAATTAATTCCTTATAAGAAAATTCCACTAATTGCCAATTTCTTTTCTAAAATACGTAATTATAAATAAGTTGAATTTGAATTTTTGACATTATAAGATTAATACAATAATAAAGTCGGTCAATAAAATAAAATAGAGAATTATGTTTGAAAGTTTTGAAATAATTAAAGTCTTCAAATCTACGTAACATATGTTGATATGATATTTCTATATTAATTATGAGTAACATCTCCTAAATTATATATTATGAGATAGAAACTTATTATAAAAGCTCCATCATGTGCTTCCCTCCCTAAATGTAAAATTAATCCAAACTAGTTTTATGAGATTTTATTTTAAATCATGAAAACTTTTGGAAGTATTTACAAATTATATAATAAAAATATATCAAAATTTATCTATGAAAAATCATTAGTTAAATTTGAAGATAGAAATTTCAACAATGATAATAAAAGCTTATAAATTTTACGTTTCCAAATCTCACTTTGTGCGACCATATATATATGAGAGCAAAGAACGGATCATCCCTTATTAACTAGTCAAAGACTGATAACATTTTAAAGAGTTCGTTGACATTACTTGTCTTCCAAATTAATTAGAAGGATAATTGTCACTAAAGGGGCTACCTACACAATCTCATAGGGTGACCTAGAAAGAGCTTGTAAAAAGAACCATATATCTGTGTATATATATATATATATAACCCACACTTTTGTCTCACACCAAATTAGAAGCATTGTAGTCTCAATCCAACAAATAATTTTATTTCTTTTATTAAATGGGAGTATAATTCTTGAACTTATTCCATAAATTCTAATATTTTGAATAATGTATATATTTATCTATGGTTTGAATTTTGAAAATTTTCATCTTCAAACTATTCTATTAAATATATCTTCTACCTATATGAATTATTTTATTTGATAAATACAATTTGTCACACATAAGATAACTCATAGTACAAACAAGTTGGAAACATGGAAATTTTAAGCCTCCACAATATATTATTATACATATCTTAATAACAAACATAAACATGAAATTACAAAGAGTATATGTATTATTTGATCAAATTATAAGTTCCAAATTGGGAGAGAGTCCTAGCTCTCCAATTAAACCATAAAATATAATATTGACTGTATATATATATATATATATATATATATATATATATATATATATATTACAATAAATAAAAGAGGTAAAATAAAGAATAAGGTCAAAACCAAAGTTGAGAGAAGGCCAAAGAGAAGAAGAAGACAAGTGAAAGAAAAGTATGTGAGAAAATAAAAGGGTTTCATTTTTCCTCCCTTTCTTAAGCTCAATTCATGGGTCACAGATTTTAAATATAATCTTTAATTCATTTTGGTCAAATGAATACTTTTCAATTTAAACAAAAATAAAATAATAGACAACCATCAACATTAATGATATCTTTGTAAGAATACAAAAAAAAACTATTAGAATTGTCACAAGTTTGTTTTTCAAGAATGTATGTATTAATTAATTAGAAGCATTTTTGGTTAAGAAATTGAGTAAGATTAATAACTAATTAATTACATAAAATAAGAAAACATATATATATATATATATGATATAATGGTGGGTATGAGAGAATGAAAGAGAGAGAGAGAGAGAGAGAGAGAGAGATTTTGTGTATGCATAAGTTGAAACAATTATTGCTTTCTTTGACGTTTCGACGTTTCCTTTTAATTTGAAACACTCTTCAACACACACACGCAATCTCCTTTGACCCTTTGAAATTATTCTTTGAAAGAGAAGAGAAGAGAAGAGATGAGGTGAGGGACCCTTTTACTTTTCTTTTACGTTTCATTTTAAATGTGTAAATACATCTCCATAACTCATCCACTCCATGTGTGTTGATCAACAAAAATATTCCATGGGTTATGAGTTGCATTTATCTTTCCTCATTTCCTAGATTGATGATATTCATTCTTAAACTTTTACCATTTACGTTTTCTTCTTCATTTTTTCAACAAACCAAAATCTATGCACTTGGTTCTTTCATACTCAAACCTAATAGGTTTCAAATAAACAAAATTAACTTGAAAGTGGACGGTTTTGAATCCGAAACCTCATATTCTCAAGTATATATCGATATTAGTTGAGTTGTGTTAATGTTAACATGTTATCATACATATATTAGACAAACTTGACTTTCAAAGCTATTTGAATAGTTGATAAGATATTTATGAAAAATAGAATGTAATGAAAAAGTTAAGCGAGAGAGAAATATTTTCCTATATTTCTGTAAAATCTTATAGTTTTAATTGAAACTAATTAAAAGACATTTAGTCTTTTGTTTGAGTATGGTTTTGTATAATTAATTTAAATATCATTTTTGCTTTAAGCTCCATGAAATTTATGGAAAAAAAATCAAAACCTTTACAATTACATTTAAAGTTTAAATGGGAAAACTAATAATTTCTTATGGAGTTTAGTATAGTAATCTAAATATTCTTAATTAATTTGAATTCTATTTCAATTTTGAAGTAAAAATTTAATATTAATTCTAATGTAATTTAATTTTCCAAATTTTTAAATATATAATATACTTTGTCATTATGTAAAAGAACTTTTTTTAAAAAATAATGTGAATTTTGAAACTTAAGTCAAAAATAGGGTGAAGGCAAAATTATTAACAAAAAAAAATACGTGGGACTCACATAATATATATAAATAATGGAAAAAGAAAAAGAAAGCATGTGGCCCAACCTAATATATATATAAATAAGGGAAAAAGAGAATTTTTGTCGATAGTTTTACCTGCATCCTATTTTTGACATAAATTTCAAAATTCATATTATTTTTTTTAAAAGTTTTTTAGTAAAAAAAAACATTATAATTATTTGAAATTACTTTTTAATTTAGAACATATATCATAATATATACTTTGACCTTTTTTCCTTAAAAAATACATTCACTCTATAAGAGTTGCATTGTTGAATCCCCAATCTTCAAGAGGAATACTATATAGTAATACAAATCTTCATGTTCAAACTGTGGGCAAATGATTGGAAATTATATTTGATTAATTTTAAAAAATGAGATCACATGTTTAATTTTTGAATCTTTTTTATTGGGTAATTTGCTTTTCAACTTTTTCACATTCTATCTTCACAAAAATAGTTTGCCTTAGTTAAGATCCAAACAAAAAACCTCATTCACATTAATTATTTCATACACCTATTTCATTAATAAACCCATGGATTATTCCTTTCCTACCTTTGCATGTGTTGTTGGTTAGTTAGGATTAGTGTGAAAAGAGAAAGTTAATTAAGAAATTAATTACTTATATAAAGTTAACTTCTTTATACATAATTAAAAAGAAAAAAAAAAAACTATACTTAGTAATGAATAACAAAGGCCTAATTTTCTATAGCTTCATTGTTCTTCACTGTCAAATTAGTAACTAATGTATGTTTTGGACATAAAGAAAAACTCAAATTATACGTATATGGTATGGTAAGGAGATTACTTTTGTAAAGTATATTTAAGTTTTATGTTTAAATTATTTTGTATAAATTTAGCTTTAATGCTTCAATTATACCATTATGCATTTAGTATCATTCATATATTCAATTACTTACATATATATTTTATTTTAGGTTACATTATTCCTAATCTATGTCTTAATTTTTATAAATATTTTTTATAATTAATTAAATGATTATTCAAAAGCTTGTAGAGTACAATTACTAATAGTTAAATCAAAAATAAAATTTGAAACTTATTATTTATAATTTGAAATAAACAAAATTTGAAGATCCATCACTCATTACAATGATGTATTTTTTTCTAGTCAAAATTAGAGGCTACAAAAGGATTACACATACATTTATTTTTCTTTGATACAGAAAAGAAAAGTCAAAATTACGGTATATTTTTCCCCACAGCCAATCAAATCTTTTTTAAAAAAATAGCTAAATATTTGAAAAATGTATTATATTCGAATCATAATCATAGTGATAATTAAATCATGTAATAATAATATAGCCTACAGGGAAGGGTTTAAAAAAATACAAATATAAGATGAGATTATGGAAAAGGTTGGAAAGGGCAAAAGGGTAATTTGGGAGGGTAGAGATTCCAAAATTCAAAGGTTTGATATAAAATATGGAGACAAGGAGATAAGAGGAAATCTTGATATGATGACACTTTTGTCCCTTTCCCATTCCTTCCTTCCTTCCTTCCTCCCTCCCTCTTTACCAGTTTACCTTACGTACGTCGGTGACGGTGCCCATTGTTTTTCATTCAAACCCAATACCATTTTCCTTTATTTCTAACCTTCAAAATCATATTGGAAAACTTTGTTTTAATTAAAGGATCAATTAATTGATCCACCATATTTACAAATATAGCAACATTTTACTCAAATCTAAGATTTACTTGGTAGAGGGGTTTGAAAATGTCAATAAAGTTACCCACATTACATTTCGTGTCAGCAACTTTGTTTGAAAGTGGATGCTCAAAGCCAAATCAACACAACCAATAAAGGAAATTACCCACAAATCAATTATTTCAAACTTTTGGAAATAATCCTTCTTATTAACCCAAAGCCCAGAGTAAACCATCTTGTTCATCTTTATAGCTGATCTTTAAAAAAAATATTTACTTCAATTATATAAATATTTAACTTGATCTTCATGTTGATGTCAACAAGTCCATCTCAATTACTGCAATAGGAGACATACTTTCACTAGATGATTTTTCAAGTTGTATTAGAACTTTATGTTTTCAACCGAAAATAAAATATCATCCCTATACTTTAAAATGTTAACATATATATATAATAGTACATAGTACTAAGAAGTCTAGGATATTTATCAAGATTATTAAGTATCGTCTATGTTATGAAATTGATAATTAAGCACAAAAAGTAAGGAAAGCGTAAACTATATTCTCAATAGGATTAGCGAATTTGGTCATCCAAAGTTCCAATTAACAAATTCAAGCATATTTCCAACAATGTCAAAACTATTCTCAACTAAACTTGATACTTATCTTTAGTAGCTACGGCGTTGCTTCACATTAACTTAGATATAGTAAAAAAGATCACTAGTAATTTAAAGTGGTTAAGTTCTCTAGTATACCAAGCACAATTGTGTGGAATTTTGTTGTAAGATGAGAAACATTAATTAACTTTGTTAGATTTGATCACATCAATAACATACCTAATGAGTTGCACGTAATTATCAAAATCGAATTAGGATATGCAATCGAGATTGCATGCGATGTACATATTATTCCCTCCAAAAGTGACTACAAGATAATTTTAAGATTACAAAAGTGTAACGAAACATTATTCCCTCCAATTCCCATCCTATAGTTTCCAAAATTGACTAGAAATCAAAACAATTCTTTTTTCTCTCTTTCCCAAACACGTCTCTCCCAATTTGAATTGATAGGAAAATTTATCGCAACATCTGGATGCTCCAAAAGGAAAAACTTTAACTTACACGTGTCTTGGCACAATGTACCTTAACGCCCTCTAACGTACGTTGGTCTTGGCTACAACAACGATAAATCTATAATTTTCTTAAATAAATTTTAGGAACTAAATGGAAATATTTTGATAAATCATAAAGAAAAGAGAGGGGGAAAAAGTGGTAGAGTTGATATAATATGTAGCATTTAAAAGCATTAAAAATGGAGTTAATTGAAGCATTTAAACCTCAACTCTTATTTTGTACACAAAATGGAGTATGGGGGTGTTTACACGTTTCCTCTTTACCAACATCTTTACTTCTTGTTTTCTTTTTGTTTTTGTTTTAACAAGTTGATAAAATCCATTCATTATTGTCCCTAATAAGGCTCTAATTAATTTGATTTTAAACTTGTTTTTGACTAATCAAACAATATAAACTATATAATAAGTAATATTTTTTATACTTTAACCTCTCTATTTATGGATAACTAAGATATACAAAGGTAACTTGTTCCAAACTCCAACTACTCTCATTTGTTAAATTTAATTTACTAGGATGTCTATATATATCTAGGTATAGTCATTAAGTGTATACGATTTGTTTTTGGATATATCACTTCTACAAGATTAGGTCTTTTATGTTGCTTAGCTTGTTGCAATTTTTATATGAAAGACGTTTGAAAATTACTTGGAAGTTGCATAATAATTTAGTTGAGTGAAGTAGCTCCTCACTAGAATCTCGAGCAAGATGTCACACCCAATAACTTATGTATCTAATTGATGATCGTCTCACTAATTAGTACGTCATGATACAAAAAGTGAGAAGAATATTTTGAAACATAATTTGGCTTGGAGTATAAGTTGATCATACATGTTCTATTAGTTTGTTATATATATATATATATTAATCTTGATATGACAAACAACTTGAAGACGGCTCAATTGACATAATTAACATGTACTATCAACCTCGAAGTTTGATTCTCTAATCTTATATAATTGTCAAAAAATTGTTATGATAAATTTATAAACTCGTGGAATTTTGTCAAAACAAACATAGTTTAAATGATAAACGATGTGTGTTAGTTCCAAGGTCATGAATTTGGTTTGAATCCTCCAACCCTATTTATTATAAACTAATGAAATAAAATAAAATAAAGCTCAATATTGTCAAGTTTATCTATGTAAAATTTTTATTACTTTCTTGACTCAACATATCTTTGCTTCCTTCTTATTTATTCGTATAATGAGCTAGTCTGCGTTGCTTTCTTGTATTCTTCTTCTTCTTTTCATACAAAATCGAGTAATTAATTACACGTTTAGAAAAGAAAAAACCTCGAATCACTTGTTTGATCGATGGAGCTATTCTCCCTATGATGGATACAAACTATCAAACTTTATCGACAAGTTTAGTAGTCTCTATTTTTCAACTCTCTTCTTATACTATTTTTTAATTTCTAGCTATGATTTGAAAGTCTTTTACATCGTAGCTTTTTCCCTCTAACACACAAAAATTGAAATAAAAGGAGGTGTAAAATAGGGTAAAGATAAATACTTTTTTTTTATGCTTCTCCTATTAAAGTATAACATATTTTACTCTAAAGCACTTTTCTAGCTAGTTTCTATATTTCTTAAATTTACTTTGAATCTAAAAAGATTTTGTTTGGGATCTTTAAACTTAATAGAAACTTTATGGTGAATTATTCCTTTAAATAGTTTTTAAAAACAAGTAGGAAAAAAAGATTTTATACATAGAAAAAAGAACATTTCTAGACAATTTTCTCGAAACAAAGTGTTTCATTCTCAAAATTAGTTGAGTTGGCTAAATAGAATAGCTAATAACTAGTCGAGTCGGGACACCACTTTTGATAAGAATTATCATAAAGACACAATTTTTCACTCTGCATTGGATATGTTACATGCGTATACCACAATGTAATCGTCTCAACTGTATACAATTTTTAGACTAACAACTCAAGTAATTCCTTAAACTTTCACGAGTGTAATAAATCTTATTTTTATATATAATAATTCTATAAATTGAAAAGAAGTATATATTCTTACTTTTTTTTTTTAAATATATATATATACATTGTATCTATTTAAATTCAAAACATCAATATCATAAATGAATCAATTTAAACTATAACTCGTTAATTGATAATTATTTTTACTTCATTTTATTTAAAATCAAATAAAAGAAATCTAAATAGAATTATTCTTTCCTCAAAATTTCACCATTATAGTAAGAAAAATCATCACAAGTAACTTCTTTTATTTATTTATAAATATATATATATATATATATATATATATATATATATATAAAAGTTCACTGCTATTTAATTAAATCCAATATTTTTCTCAAATATATATTAATTCTTACCTTTATAAAGTTATTATACAGATGTAGATAACCAGAATATTAGACGCTCATAATTACAGATATATAAAACTATAGAGGTTGTTCAACATCTTTAAATTATCATGTTTGCTTTATAGGAATATAATATTAAGAAAATAGTTTTATTGTGTTCGTTTTGTGAAATTTTTACTCGAGAATATTTTAAATTTACATAATATTCTAAAAATGTGTTTACAATTATTTATAATTTAAACATATAAAACACTCATTTTTTTTAAAAAATTGATACAATTTATATATGTTTTTAATTTATATGTTATTCCTCCTAACAAAATAACATATCATAAATTAAGATTCTTTATAAAATAAATTAAGTTAAAATTTAAATATATATTGTTAAAAGATAATAAGAATTACGATATAGCAAAAAAAAAAGTATATATATATATATATGGTTGACTATTTAAAAATTTGTATTAATTTTTTTAAAAAAAGTAAATGTATATATTATATAAATTCGAATTATTTATAAATTAATAAAAAGTAGTAACGACATTCTTGAAATATTATGTAAATTTAAGCCAGTTCACAAGTAAAATTCTTAGTATATATCATGCAAAATTAACACAGTTATCAAAATATTGTTAAGAATCGACAAAAATATTCCTACAAAACAAACAAACACGATAATCTACCTTTTCTTAAAGGGAGATTCTAAATCGACTAATACTTAAGTTCGTGATGTGATATTAGACCTAAAATGGAAGGGTATAAAAGGATTTTAGCATAAATAAGACTACTTAATCTTAATCCCCCTTTTGGATGACTGTCTCCCACACAAAGAACAAAAATAACAATAATGACATTGGGTACTTTTGTACTTTCACATATCATCATCTAATCTCCCCCCATATTACCACATTCCCCTTTTCTTTCTTTCTTTTTTTCCCTTCACCCAATTTCATAGCCAATTTTTCAAAAGTATAAATCTCAAATTTTATTATATTTTTGTACTTTATGACTTTAGAGCAACTACTTGAGTTTTGAGTTAATTAATTTCATTTAGTCTTCTCTCCATTGATTTTAATAAGAAAATATTAGAATAATATATATACATATATATATATATGTTTATTGATAAATTAATTTAGAGTATGTTTACGTGACGTGATGGATAAATATTTTGAAATTACTATGTGCATGGTGCTATGTATCTTTATAATGTATTGTTAATATTTATTTGCATGATGAGTAAAGAAGACATTAATACTTTATCATATGGTACACTCTAATTCATTTTAATCTTTTTTTAAAAAAATTATATAACAATGGATATAAAACCTTTGACTTAAATAAAAGTTTGCTCTATCTTTTAAGTTAGTAGAGAGACTATAGGTGTGTACTATACAGTAGGAATTGCCTCTTCTTTTTTTTTTTTTTGTTTCTTACGTTGATTATTATTATTATTATTATTATTTTGTCCACAGGTACACACAGGTGCCAGTTGAGGTAAGTTCATGTTGACATCGTTGATTATTTTTGTTCTTTTTTAGAGATGATAATCTTTTTGGTTCTCAAGCTTTTAAAGGAAGCATGTTTTGATTCTTGAGTTTTGAAAATGAAAGTAAATTTGTATTTTTGTTGGTTGTAGTAAAAGGTAAGATTTGTTAGGATTGTTTTGAATGCGGTGTTTGGAATTTCAAAAAAAGAAGGAAAAAAAAAAGAGAGAAAAAAGAGAAAACACTTTGATTTAGAAAGAGAAATGTAGACTTAATTATATCCACGTACGAAAAGAAACTTCGTAGTTGCTTTTGATCTCCATGCTTTTTTTTTTTCCATTAAAGCCTTTGTATTTCCAAGATTTAGAATCTTTCTTTTATCGTAGGTTATTGGTTCTTCACCTCCAACTAGTGGAGCTTTTTTGCATGCTTTCGACCACGTCGCATCCACCACCTCATTCTAACATATTTGAGACGGTAAAAATTACGAAATTAATTTAATAAATATTTTTTTGTGATTCAAAATTAATTTAAAATTCGATTTTACATTTTCAAAACTCTATTTTTATAACGTCAAGGTTGATAAAAATAAAATAAAATTGAGATCATATTTTAAAGTCATTATAAAATTACTTACAAATATATGTTTTTATTAATGGAGAAAAAAACAAAAGAAGGAATAAATGTTTAAAAGTAATAAAAAGAAATTGGTTTAGTTTTGTGTAAAGACAAAAAAGATAACGCCAAAAATCATTTCTAATATATTTCTCAAAATTCAAGAACTAAAGTTTATCTTTTAAGTATAATTTAAAGCTTAAAATGACCTAATTTTAAAATGTTTAAATGGTTAAATTGAATCATCGATCAAAAAAGATTAAAAAAAAAAGTTCAATCTTCTACCTAAAAAAAATTAAATAAATTCATCATCCAAAATTTCAAGAATGTAATTAAAGTATTAGTTTAAACTTTAATTTGTTCCTAAATTTGTCATTTCATTTTCTTTTTATCATTTCATAATCCCATAAGCAATCACTAGTACTAAATAAATGTGGCATATATTTTACTCAATTTGATTACTTGAGCATGCATTAAATTAAACTATATAAATTATATAAGATCAATTTTTGGGATTATGGACGAAAAGAAAACATTTGTTTCTATCATTTTAAATAATTGACTTTGAAATTAGTAAATCTTTGTTAAACTTCAAGGAATAAAATTAGACAAAATCTTAAACAAATTAAAAACCTAAGATCTAAATTAATAACATGTTATTAATTAATTTTAAAATAACCTTTAAAATGAAATGAAATACATTAAAATTGTTTTTAAATATAATATCATTGATAGATGCTAATAAACATATATATTTGTGTGTGTGTTTTTTTTTAACGATTTTATCATTTGAAATAATTTTTTATAGTCGGGAATTTTATTAATTTTATTAATGACCTAATGTTGAGTTTGCATGAGGGGGTTTAATTTGGTTTTGTGTTAGTTTTCTTGTGATGTACACATATTAGAGGGTTGTGTGTTAAATAGAAGAAATTAAAGTTGGAAACATTGAGTCTATTTTACGCCAAAATTAAAATCATAATTTTAGAAAAACTTTTTTTTTGAAAAAAGAAATCACTATAAAAATCAACCCCTCCATTTCTACTCCTTCACCCTCTTCTCCCCCAAATTCCATCCATGGAGAAGTTCACCTCCCTCAAAAATGGCGTTCTCCGATTACCTCCTGGCTTCCGTTTCTACCCCACGGATGAGGAGCTTGTTCTCCAATACCTCATCAAGAGAGCCCTCTCCTCTCCTCTCCCGGCCGCTGTCATACCCGACGCCGATGTCTGCAGATTCGACCCATGGGATTTACCAGGTTTGGTCTCGATTTCCTTTCGTTTTTTTTTTTAATTTTGAGATTTGTGGGGGATTTTTTGTTGATGGGTTTTGTGCATTTTTTGGTGGGTCAGGGGATTTAGAGCGGGAGAGATACTTTTTCAGTACAAGAGAAGCGAAATACTCTAATGGAAGAAGGTCTAACAGAGCTACTGGTTCTGGGTATTGGAAAGCAACTGGAATTGATCGGAAAATTGTTTCTACAAAAGAGAATCGATTGATAGGGTTTAAGAAAACCCTCGTTTTCTACACTGGGAAACCCCCAAATGGCTTGAGAACTGATTGGGTTATGCATGAGTATCGCCTTGTGGGAAGTTCCGAAGCTCCTCCTTCTTCTTTTAATGACGGACTGGAACTACCTACCTTGGTGAGCTTTCACTTTCTCAAATCGTGTTGTTTTTTGAATGAGAATTTCTTGAATTGAAAATCCATCTGGAATTTGAATTGAATTGAATTGAGTTGAGATGAACTGAGCTGAGCTGATTTTTTGTGTGTTTATGTTTGATGCAGAATCCAAACTGGGTTTTATGTCGGATATTTTTAAAGAAAAGAAGCACGAGAGAAAGAGATGAGAAGAAGAACAATTGTAAGCCAGTTTTTCATCAGTTTTTAAGAACAAGGAATGATACTGATTTGAATCTTTCTCCTTGTTCTTCATCCTCCGGATCAAGTGGAGTTACAGAGATTTCAGTAAATAATCATCAAGAACAAGAAGAAACAAGCAGCTGCAATAGTTTTAGAAAGAGATGAAAAGATCCTAGTTTTTTCTTTTTTTTTAAAAAAAAAAAAAAGCATTAGCTTTTACTAGCTTGTTCTGTTGAAAAAAAGGCTCTATGGCTTCTAAGAAATCTCTTGTCCATTCTCTGTTGCTTATCTCATTAGTCTTTACTCTCCTTCCATTTCTTCTTCTATACATTAATCCAACAACATAAAATCTATACAACTGTTCATTTTCGATTAAATCTTATCGAAACAACTGTGTGGGATTTGAGGATATCTTGGATGTAATTGTTGTCGATGTGGAGAGGGAAAATGAAAGGGAGAGGTGATGAATATGGAGTAGAGTAGAGACTTTTAACAAAGTTGAATGAAACGAAGGGAAACCTCCTTTCTTGCAAGAAAGCAGAGAAAGAGTGATTGAAAGAAAATGATCTTTCAGTGAGGATGATGATTCTTTTGGGAGAAGAAAAGGAAAGAGATTTTTGCTGTCAAATCAATGGAGTTTTTTGAAGCCGTCTAATAAATGAATGAATGAATGAATGAATGAATGGTTGAGACCGAGAGAGAGGGAAAGATGAAACTTTTCTCAGGAAACAAACAGAATTTGAAAGGGAATTTGGTTGTTATTTGAAAACCCCTCTGAAGAAGCAAGAGATTTTTGATACTCTGAAAGGAAACAGAGTAGGGAAATGATGAAAAAGAAAAAGTTTTGTTGAATATCCCACGTTAGTACAATTAAAGGACGTTTTTACCCTAATCTTTATAACATATATCATTTCTTTCTTTTCTTCCCAAACTTCCTGCTATCTAATATGTTATACAATTGTTCGATAAGTTACCAAGAAAAACTTGAGATATAACGTTAACTTAACTTGATTTTTTAATATAAGATTTTACAGTCACTTTCAATTCTCCCTCTCGTTCTATTTGTATTTCATCTTCGGTAACGACAATGCTCCCTTCCTTAAATTTGTATTTCGTTGACGATCATAACAACCACAAGCAAGTTATATCTTCTTGCTTCAACAATGTGATATGTTTTATAGATGTCAAATGAACTAGTGTAGAAAACAAAAACGGGAAAGTACAACGAAAAAAAGAGCTAAAAAGAAAAAGATTAGGAAGCTTAGTTTGAAAAAGTAAACCAAACTTCTTTTGTCTTATAAAATTTATGAAGATTATGGGAATGATTTATTACAATTTGTCAAATAATCTGAATTAGTTTGGATGGATTAAACAAAGGGTTGATATTATTTTAAAATAAAAAAAGTGATTGAAAGCATTTAAAAAACACTTAAAAAGGAAATAGGATTGTGCAATAAAAGGTGTGGGGGAGGGTTAGTTGTTGGAAGCTAAAATACGTCTCTTGGGGAGAAAAAAAAGAAGAAGAAGAAAGAGTTGGTATCAACTCTAAAAATAGTAGCCATCACAATTGATGGAGATAGCCAAAAATTATAGAGAGAAGTGGTTTTGAGTGTTGAAAGAAACTACTTTTTAAGAGACATTCCCAATTGGCACAACACAACTCCAATCACTCCTCCCCCCTAAGGAATCCAACCATCAATCAATCAACTTCACTTTCATCCTTCTTCCAAAATTCAATCTATAATCTCTCTGTCAATTTAGACTCTAAACTTATATAAACATATCCATTTAAACCATGAAAATTGAGGGTTTGAATTATTGCAACCTCTAACATTCAAATTTAAATTGATACAATTATTAGTATCACATTTTATGAAATTTTAAAGGTAAGAAAATTTGAATTACAAATATCTTGATCGATAACAACATGTGCGCATACGTGGGAATTATGTTTGTTTTGGTTGGCAAATGAAAAGTCTTTATAATTATGTCTATGACCTTTTAATTGTAATAGAAATTTCGTCACTCTCACAAACTCCTTGAAGAAAAGGAAAAAGAAAGAGAAGAATTGCAAATGTTTCCTTATCTAACTCTCAACAAAGTCTTTTCATTTCTTTGTTCAAAAACAAGGTTGCCTTTTGTCATTGCTATTGTAATATAATCGTACTTTCATGACTATTTGAAACGTTGAGTTGGGATATGATATTTGAAATAGAGTTGTTTTGTCGATGTTCTTGTGTTTGTGTTTGAGATATCTATCTAATATAATTTTATGAACTCGAAATAATGTCTTTTTATGGTGAATATTTTTGTTTTGAAACTTTTTTATTTAATAATTATGTTCGTCTTAGTTTGAATAAAATATGGTTTTAATTTTTTTTTTTGCTAATTCATTTTTGTTCATTTCGTGCATGAATAGGAATAAATAAAATGGGAGACCAAAGAGAAATTATAACGTTTAATTATTCCTACTTTTATTCATTGAATTTCATCATGTTCTTATTTTTTATTCTTGTTGTTTTGTGTACTTTCTCTATAATGATTTTTAAAAAATGAACTTCTCCTATTAACATTCCAATCAATCGAATGTCACCACAATTCTCAACAATTCCACATTCAATTTCTCCAAATTTGGAGGATCATCAAATAAAAAATATTCTTCATTTTTACTATTTTTTATAAAAATAGTTGTTCTTGAGTTTTTGTTTTCTTTCGTTATTTTGTTAGTTTTGTTTGTTTTTGCTTAACTTTTTGTTTCATCATTTAACTACATGCATACTTTTTTCAAATTCTTAGCACTTATTTGATATATGAAGTCGATTCAACGTATGTAGCCAACAACGTGTCAATGTTCATGTATATGCAAAAAGATATTGTTAATTAAAATAGTTAATTAGTTGGTTAGTGCTACCAAGAAGACGCAAATAATACCTCTTCCTAGACAATAGTGGGTTGTTAAAGAAGCAATCGGTCTTCTAAATGTTCATAAAAGTTCATAAAAGTAAAGTAGGTCTACAAAGATGGCTTGATCATCCTCATACAATCTCTCAATATCAAATAATTACTATAAAAGACAACATATGAACGTTAGTTTCTTTAAATTTTTATTTAAACATGCTTTTGCCATGCAAGTTTTTTTTTTCTTTTTATAGTATATAATTGGTCAAATTGGTCAATAGAGTTAGTTGTTGGAGATGATCAACAACAAAATCAATTGTTAGAGTAAGTTGTCCAAGGTCATCGTTGGAGTTGGAGGTGGTTTTCATTAAAGTTGATCATCAAAGGTGATCTTTATTGGAGTTTGCAAAAAAAGTTGGTTATCGGAGCTCGAAGCCAGTTGCACGAAGGTGGGGTCTTGGAGTTGGTTGTCATAGTTCGTCATCGAAACCCAGAGTTGGTTGCGTGAAGGCACAAACGTGATCATCGAAGTTGGCTGTCACTAGGTTTTGTTGTTAGAGGTGGTAGTTCAGAGCGAGGAGTTGGTCACATAAAAGCAATCACCCAAGTTGATCACCAGAGTTTGTTGTTAGAGGTGATTGTCAGAGCTAGATTAGGCCATCGCAAAGCTACGTTGGCCATGTGAAAGTGGTCATTGAAGTTGATTTTCAGAGTTGTGACAACTATAGTTTGTCAGAGATTGCCAATGGAGGGACCCATTGAAAGCATTGAAAATGAGAAAGAGTTGGAGTGAGTTGATATATTTAAAATTATCAACTCGTGATAGTAAGCCAAATACTCCCTTATAACTAAGGTTATAATCCATCTATTCATACGTTAATTTTAAAAAAAAATGATTGCACAATTGGGTGGAGGATCTCAAATTTTAATTTAATTTTTTTATTTCTTTTAAAAAATTACTTTTGTTCCTTTCAAATTTGATAAAAGTTACAATTAATTTAATTTGATAAAGTAACAATTAATTTTAACGGATTGGTTACAACTCGATTTTGCACCAACATTCTTGTAGTACTTGATCGATGTGTAACGATAATTTAATTCTCCTAGCTACTTTTAAAATTTTAACAATTTAATTAATCTATATATCGTAACAATTCAATCACATACTAAAACTCTAGAACTAAATCATTACAACGACTAGATCATTAAAATTAAAATTCTAAGTTTTTTTCTTCATAAAAGCTATGGTTCAAATATAAATCTTAACCCCTTATTCATCCCTTACACTTTTTGTGTTAGGTTGTGTTTGCTATAGCTTTATACACTTTTTTTTTCACTCATTTAAATTATTCTATCTAGTAATTAACTAAACTGGATATCTTATTAAAAGAATGTATAAATATATATAACAATTTACACCAAAAAAAGAAAAAAAAAAGTCTACATAGATTTCAAAATGTGGTTACATAAATAAGAAATGAATTAAAAAGAAGAAGAAAAGCATCAAAGGTCACGTCCTAGAAATTTAATTGGGAGACAAAATAGGTATTCTCAAAAAACAATTTGGTAAAATTGGAATCCAAAGTTTCTCCATTTTTTGTGCCTTTTATGTATAGTGAGATATATACACAAAATGATATTATAGCAATTAATGTGTGGCGTAGCCCAAAATTTCAAAATATTGAAGTCCATGAAAACATATCAAAGTTTTGATTTTAAGTAATATGAAAATTTATTGAAACTTTTTTTTATTGATAAAAGTTGGTGTAGTTAATTAACAAAACTTTGACTTGTGACTTGATTAAACTTGGCTATTCTTAAATCATTATTTCTATAGAGTAAGATAACATTTAGATGTATATATATTGTAATTAATATGAGCATAAATTTTGAAAATAAATGGAAAGATAGTTACAAAATAATGGTAATTAATTTTCTAAAAATTAAGAAAACATGTAATAGTGTTTGTATACAATAACAATGGTAGTAAATGATTTATTATAAAAAGTATACCCCACGTTGGAGTATCTAATCCAAAATATTAAATAATTTTGAAGATGGTTACTTAAATAAAAATGATAGAACCCGAACCCGAACGAGCGAGTAGATACATGTATCCTATCAATCAATGATCTTCCTTCTTCAAATAGATAATAACTTGTGAAGGGTTTTTTTTGTGAGATTTGGTTTCTTAGGAATGAAAGTTTTGGATGGTTAAAGAAAGCAATACTCAGTAAAATGATGTAAAAAAATCAAAAGAAAGATGGTAGAATGAATTTTAAAATAATTAGATTGTGTGGTGTGGTTTTCTAAAAATAAGAATTAACGTAATATGGTAATAGTTAGTGAATGGAACTATACAATATTCCACGTCATAACTTGATAAGTGTGTCCAGGTGGATTTTTCATTACACGTGGCATTTATCGGAGAGCAAAAAAGAGGTAGCCTTAGTCAGAAACCTGCTTGTCAAACTAAATTAACTTCCACGTGGCTTTCTTTCCATCGGCCTACTCAACACCTCACAACTTCAATACCAACTTTACTACCTCTCTTTTCTTATTTTCCATGAACAACCTCTCTTTTATAACTCAATTCTAATGGTTTATTTTACAATCAAAAGTTCAAGATTTAAATTCCTTCAATTTTCTTATTCATATACTATAGAAAGTTTTAGAATATATGAAGTTATTTCTCTTTTTTTTTTAATGAAAAAAAAATTTATAATAGTGATATGCTACTAGCTTTAAAATAGGCACTATTATACAAAGAAACTATCAAAGAAAAAGTTGGTAATATTTATCTAATTAATTAATTGCTTCATATATACTCTATCCAAAGAAAGAATTCGTACGTAACAATTATTTGTTGTGAAATATACTCTCTTTTTTTTTTTTATAGAGGACAATTAATAATCCATAAATTAATTTTTTTTTCATCCTTTCAACGAATGATTCTCAACATATACGGCCTTTAAAATAGTGTATCCTTGAATTTTCATTATTCTTGAATTATTGGATCTTTTTCTAAATTAAAATGAACCCTAATAGAATATTAAATAAAAATCAAGTTAATTACATATAAAAGTCAATCAAATTATGAAAGAAATAACTCTCATTTCATTATTTACAAAAATGTACGTAGAATTGATATTGATAAGAAAACCATAATATTAATTTTTCTTGATATCGACACGTCAATATTTCTTTGAACCTAAACATTTTACTTCGACAAAAAAATTCCGAGTCTATATTCATACAAAATACCGAAGGTTAAAAAAACAAAACACATGGAGTACTCCACATGTCAAACGTAGAATAATGAGCGTCATCATCTTCACTCATACATATAAACAGACACGTGCCCACCGCCCTTCATCGTCACCCTCCGCCGCATCCCCCGCCACCCTTTAAATCTCTCTCTCTCTCTCTCTCTTCTACATATTATTATTATTATTATTTCATTTTCAAATAATTAGGCGTTCCTTTTCTGTTCTCTTCGGACGTACGGCGGCGTGCCACTGCCACAACCACCGCTCTCCGACGTAAACGGTGGTGGTCGGTCGTGGTAGTGCCCCGCTGCGTGCGTCTGAAATGGCCGCCTCTCGTTTCTCTCTTTTGCATGCATGGATTATTATTTTATTTCTAATATTAAATTTCTATAATATCTTTTTTTAATATATGATATCTTTGCTGCAGTAGGAATCATATTATATTATGTGATCTATATAAATATTTTTAATTCATGCATGGGTCTTTTGCATGGGGCATCGTAATGATTTGGTGTTACCCTAATTTATTGAATCCCTAGGTCTTCCTCATTGAATTTTTCTAAAAAAATAAAATAACAATAATACATTATTCAATTTAATTCGTGAATCTTATCGATGTTCTTAGTTATTCTTACATGATGGTGATCTAATGACTTATAAGATAGAGATCAATAATTTTGTATAGCTTTAAACGTAAATCAGATATAAACTAAACATAAAGTATTAGATGGATAAAAGTGTTTAACGTCGTAGCAGATGGGATCACAAAAATGGGTTGGAGTTTTATTGTGTTTTTTAAAAATTATTTAGCATCTCAATGATATATAGGATGAATAATCGTTTTTGTATCATTATTGTTATTTTTAGTTAGTTCGTGAAAATTGGAAGGTTGTGTTATTAGGTGAAAGATTGAAGATCAAAAGCTGTGGTTGGCGGACTAACAATGGGAAGCAATATGAAGTTAAGTGAGAAATATTTTTATCAACTCTTGACCTTAATTTTGGTTGCTAATAATCCTCAATTAGCAAAGCTTTAAGCTTATGTTTGCTAATTAAATTCCCTCTTTGCTTTTTTTTTTTTTTAGTGGGTAAAAGAAGAAAGGATGCAAGTAGAGAACACCGCTTTGAAGAGAGTGATTTTCTAATTGAAGGTAGGAGAGATTTATACGTGATTGTTCTAATTTTTCATCAAATTAGAATAGTTCGGTTTTTCTTTATCAATTTAGGAATTTTTCCGAGTATTCAATTTTATTATTATTATTTTTTTAATTTCTTTTGTATTTTTCTACTTAATCTTTAATATTTTTTTTTTTTTCAAAGTATGAAATGTGAGATTTTGCTTTTTATTTTGTTATATTACGAATATTTTCTTTACATTAGTGTCATTTATTTTATGGAATAAAAAAAAAAAGAAAAAAAAAGTACATAAACTATATTATATACATTTGGTATTTATCTTAATATTTATTTAGAAGAAATTAAAAATATTTGTATGGTTCGTAAAAATATATACTAAATGAATAGTGTTTAGATTTGATATTTTCTAAAAGGGAAATTTGATACAAATTGTATTAAATGACAAAATGTCTACCAAAATTTGGATAGAAAGATTTATCTGACCTTCACATGCATGCTTTCATCAACAATGAAAGAAAAACGTTCTGCAAAACACAAAGAAGAACAACACACAATCTTTTATGAAAATTTGTTTGTAGCAAAGTGTCGAAAGCATACAAAGGCGAAGTCAATGTGCGAAAGGAAATCAGTGACTTTATCCTCCAAAGGTCGAGGCAAGGACCTTTGGGATGCTTGGCTCAATTTCGTTTCTTTTTATTGGTTTCTTACATCTTTAAGAACATTTCTTACATTCCTTTCGTCTTCACATGACAATTGTTATTCAGATTTTATACTTAACAATTTAACCTTCGAAGCTAAGTCATTTTTATTGAAAAATGAAGTCTAGGGTTCGATTATCTACACTACTCTTTAGAAGTGTATTTTCAATCATATCTTTGTAGGTTAGAATTAGATCAAGGAATTTGAGAACCTCTTTCTCAAGTAATTTAGTCTAATTTAATAACATTTTTGTATCTTAGATTAAGGCATTTAAGATATAATTCTTCTCTCGAAAATTTTATAACATTATGACTTATTTTGATTAGGTCGAATTTTGAAAAAAAAAAAAAGGATTGTGATTGGTTAACCAAAATTACGTCGGAAGAATATTTTTTTTCTAATTGATGGAAACATAATGGCTTGGCTTTATCTTTCATTATTATTAGTTTTGCTTTTTTAAAAAAACTTTCATTTAATAATTCCTTGAAGTATTCCATGTTTGATCAAACGTTGAGTAAATGTGATCATAAACGGTTACTATCTCTCCATCCCAATTTCAAAAGCTAATTTCCATAACATAGAATGGTACACTCGATGGGAGAACCCCAAAAGAGTATCAAAATCCAAACTACTTCTTGCAAGCAGTCTTATGCTCCAATTTCTACAGATATATATAATGTCTTATAAAATATTGGTCTAAATATATTTAGATGGAACGTATTTATCTCTAATAGTAAGTTTGCAACATCTGTCTACGTATAAAGATGTATCGAAGTATTTTTAAAAAACAAATACTTCTACTTGTTTTTGTTACACGTTACTGTTATCTGTCTTCAAGTGTTTGCAAAAGTGAGAACTCTCATTAATAAATCAACATTCACTTGCCTCATAAACAAATTTTTCGAGAGGTCATCTAATCTAAATTATTGTTTTCAATTAAATGCACTTGACTTTGGAGGTCTTACAATTATATTAGCATGAAGTCCTTACAATTATATTACGGGTCATCACATCAAATAAGTAACATTTAATATAAATTTAAAAAAAAAAAAAAAAAAGAAACTCAGGCAGATTCTAATAAAAAGTCAAAAACAGTAATGTTTCATGTCAAATTCAATATTACAAGTTTCAAAACTAAATTAATAATCTAAGCTATATATCAGAGATTCTTGACATAGAAGTTACATATTTATAATTAATTGTAATTACTTTCTTGACTTGATTATTAGAAGATTACGCATGAAATTGTTATTGACATCATTTATATAATGCATAGCATTAATCTCTACCTAACTCTAAAATTGAAAGGATAATTAAATCATCATGTGCATTTGCACCTGTTAAAACATTAGAACAAATAGAAGTGGAAGGAATACCAAAATATATACAAACATAACTAAAACACCAAGAAAGCAAAAACAAAACAAAGCTACTTTCAACCCATGGAAGAAGCTGATCATCCAAAAACAGGGGCCTCACTAGCCTTCACAAACCGACCCTTCACCCGTTTCCTTGTATCCGCTCTTGCCTTCCTCGACTCGTAGCGAATGTATTTGTCGTACCTGTTCCAAGTTACAGTAAGCGTTGGAAAAGAAAACAATCTATAGTGAGTTAGCTATACAGGAGAGAATGAAATATGCACCTTCGAGTTTTTCGTTTCTCCTTGTAACGTTGCATTGCATTGCCTCTGTTCTGTGCAAGAAGCTCCAGGTCGGCCTTGGTTGTTGATGTTGACAATATACTATCTCCTTTTATAATAATAGGCTGTTTGATCGCCTGAAAACTTTTAGAACCACCTTTCAGCTTGTTGTTAGGCATATTGATGCTCTCGCATGTTGCTGCCCCTTGACTTAGTGTTGTGTTGTTGACATTATTCTGCAAATTCGAGTAAATATGATATCATCAACAGCTGATTCTCAATAGGGAAAAGCAGAGAGCCATACGATGAGTACAAGAATTGGTTGCAATACTGGCTTTTGTCATGGAAGATGAAGTTGACAACTAATGGTCTAGTTTAGATGACTTTCACATACTTGGATAAATAAATTTTATTTCATCCATGATGTCTTTGAAACTCCTCAAATATAGATATCAGATATGTCTTCAAGTAGGGGAACACAATTAGATGGAAAATTCTCTTCAAGGGAACCACGAATAAAAAAAAAGGAACATGCTTGAAGAGAAAAGACAGAGGAGGACTTACATTGAATGATGGTATATCATCATGAACGCTAGAGCAATTAATCTGATAGGTTTCTCCTAGCAACTTCGCGCTTGTGGGGGATGTTTCTTTTAAAAACTCACCAAAATTTTTAATGGTAAATCCCATGTTGCCTGTGCCATAAGCGTCATCAAACGTATTTGAATCTTTGTGTCCCCTTAACCGTCCTAAATGGAAGTCCCAAATCTAGAAAAAGTGGATACAGAAGTGGTAAGGCATTAGCATTACGTGTATTTAAGCTTCATTTGAGAATGATAAAATAGATAAACCAGAGACATCAAGCATTAACTATCATGAAAGAGTTTATAGGATAAATATTAAATCAGATTCCAAACAAAAAGAGAAAACAACAGAACTATTGGGAATTTTCAATTAACTACAAGCAAGTACTATCCCAGATTAGGAACAGATAATGCACCAAAATTTGTGTCAAAAGGTGAAAAAAGAGGATTTGGTTCTACACAACAAGCATGTCAACAAAGAAAAGTATCACCAGAAATCAGAAAGAGGGTCTAGAAGAAAGAACACAGTTGCCTATCTACTGGCCATTCATATCCTCGGAAAATGACTGAACTACTTTTGAAGGTTAAACCAATCGACTGCCAAACGATGTACGAACTCAATTCCTCGGAATTGGGGAAAAGAATAAACGGGACAAACAAAAAAGAAAACATATTTGGTACAGAGTGATATGTTATAGTTATCAAACTACGATATATATGCGCAAGACACAAAAAGCTGAAGATTGATAAAGTTGAAACAGAGAGAAACAAGGAAAAGTAATTGAAAAAATTACTTGAGTGCTTTGACGATTTGGGTTACTGTCCCATACACCAGTTTCATCAACAGAGCGCTCGTTATCTTTCAAACCCACATGGGACGGCATCGTAAGCAGAGACGTGAATGAAGCTTGTTGTTGCAGTAATGGAGGAGCAGCACCAACAAAAACCCCATCATCTTCTTTTGAAATTTGACGACCTTCCAAATCCCCTTGCCAATAACAATCCCCATTCGTTGTTTCAGGAACCATACTCTGTAATCCAACATCTTCCCCACCTGCATCACCATCTCGAGTGTCATCGCCGTCTTCATCGTCTCCACCTTCGAAATCCCTCTTAAGCAGCTCAACCAACTGCTTATAAATCACTTGCTTATGCTTTCCACAGCTCGGACTCTGCTTCTTGAACATCGAAGCAGCATCCGTACAGTTCAGATTCGCAAAGAGAAAGAGGTTATCATTCGGAACAATGAGGTCGTTAAAGGCAGTCGCACTAGCTCGAGAAGCCCAAGAATCAATCGGCATAACCAAATCCTGTGAACAGACCCAATTCTGCACCAACATCTCAGATTCCTCCAGCTTCTTATCTCCAAGATCGAAACCCCATAAAGAAACAAGCTCAAGTGCAGAAGGGCAGCCAGTGAAGCCTTCAATCGGAGTTCGATCGTGGGCAGCAGAGACCGAACAGCTTCCATGAGCATCCCAATCACACTCCTGACAGAGGACGAGATTATCCGTTGAACAGCGAATTGAAACCGGCTCAGACCTACAGTTATCACAGATCTGAGAACGAACATGCTTCCGAGAGAGTAAATTGGCAGAGTGAACATGCTTGTCGCAGAACAAACAAAGCTTAGCAGAGTCGGCTCTACAGTAGAGAATCGCAACTTGGTCGTTACAGAAATCACAGGGGACGGTCTCCCCTGTTGTGGACTTGGAACAGACCATTTCTTCGTGGAGCGGAGAAGAACCCAGAAAAGAAAAAGGGACAAATAATTAAAAAGAAAAAAAAAAACCCTAATCGGAAAGTTTGATCGGTGGGTACAAGGAGAAATTGAAGATTGTTGTTGAGCTCAACTGGAGGTTTGGCCGGTAGCGGCAGAATATCCTGATCCCAATCGAAAATGGGGGATGAATTAGCAGCAGCAGATCTGCCGTTCCATCTTTCATACCCCTTTTCGTCATTTCACCTCCCCTTCCATGAAAAATATATCTTATGACAAATCTTAATGATAGTGACGAATTCTCTTTTTCTTTCTTTTTTATTTTCATATTTTCCAATTACCCCTCTTTTAATCTTATTTTATTATTTGGTCCTCTCAACTTTACTCCCAATATAAACCTTCAATTTAATCCTGCTTTATTGTTCACTTCTTTTTCTTTTTTTATTTAGCAAATATGTTAAATTATTTCTTTTTTAAAACTCTATAGTAAAATTTCAACATGTAAATACATATTGAATTTGTTCCCACAAAATGAACCATAAACATGTTATATAGACTAAATTTACATTCATTAAAAATTTATAAACTCAAATTTGATGATTATGAGTGTAGGGATTAAAATAGAAAATATGTAAAACTTTCTCTTACTTCCTTCTCTTTTAAGGTTATGTTTAGACACTTTTCTTATTAATAAAAAAATAAAATAACAATAAAAATGGTTTGACAAATATTTAATTTTATAGTTGGATTGGTGGGCCACGGGGGAACAAAGATTTACACGTGGCTTGTGTAAAGATGGTTGGATAAAAGTTTTATTATAAAGGTGATTAGTACTTAAATTATTAATTATTGAATATAATTAATTTCTTAAATAGGATTTGGATACATCTTTGTGTTACAAGTGATTCCCACGTGCCACCTATAAAAAGTTGTACTCACATTCTATTCACACTCAAAACTTTTAATTACACACAATTAAATTTTACATTATAGTAAAGATTTTATAAGTTTTCATGTTTAATTTTATTATTTGAAGGTCGATTTTTTACTATTTGACATAAAGAGTTGAGAGAAATGGAGTTGTGTTAGCTCTATTTGTTCGGTTTTGTTTAAAGAATTTATGAATTTCATCACTAAACACAAATATTAATTTTACATTTTATTAACTCTTTACACTGTAGACTTATAACTTAACCTCATAAGTCCACTTCTTACTCCAAACGTCGTCTTCTTGAATGTTTTACCATTTAATTTTAAAAATTAATGTTAAATAATTCAACTTTAACTATGTCCATTATTGAACTTTGCATATCTATTGATGAACTTTAACTTTCCTTCTTCTTCTCTATCGCTCTTTAACGTAACCAACTGACCAAAGTTACACCACAAACTTTCCTACTTCAACATATTAACCCACATTTAAAATATATACATATATATCAGAATTTGAACTTACTAACACTGTCATGAAAAAACCAAGACGTATAAAGTCATTTTAAAAAACTAACTAAGAAATGGTGGAATGAGTTATTAGAGTTCACTCCACATTTACGACACCACCATATAGCATATACTATTTGTAACCTAATAATTATCTTAAAACTACTTTTAAGTATTTAGTATTAATTACAACATTTCTTATATTACTTTAGATTGAAAGAATGATTACCAAATACATTAATTCAGTCCCATCAAAGAAGGGGTAAAATAATAATACCCAAAGAGTATGGGGGCCACATTAGGAAATAAAAGGGGGAAATATCTCGAACATTGTTGTGTTGAGTTGGCAGATGACTTGGGTGGTGGGACCCAAGTTAAAATATAAATATCTCACCGCTGAGTTCCGTACAGTTTGGGGCGCAATCGAATGCAGCGGCGGAGTAGGAGTTAGTGTAATCTGGACGGTTAAAAGAAATGATGACGTGAGAATATGATAAATCAGATCGTATATATATTTTGACGTTGTATATGGTCAAAGAAGAGGAAGGATTCGTTTGCTGCCATGTTATGAGTCATGAGTGGAGGTGGTGGGTCAGGGGGGCAAAAAGGTCACCTTTTTTTAATTAATGTAAAAAAGAAACCTCCCTTTTTTTTATATTATTTTATTTGTTTAAATTAATTAATTAAGGACAGTTATTTCAATGTTGAAATACCCCAAATGCCCCCACCCATTCATTCTTGTCCCCCTCCCCTCCCATGAACACATTATTATAAAATTAGTGTTGAAAAATATGGGTTCCTTTCTTTATAGTTGGAGGCCAATTCAATTCAACTTTTTTTAAAAAAATTAAATTACGAAGAATCTGTAAATATTATATTTATCAAGGGTTTTTCCGTAGTTTTCAATTACAACATCACTTCATTTGTAGTAATCTAATTCTTTTTTTTAGCTCTCCAAACAACCTCAACTTCATCACTACTTTGTTTTTAAAATAATAATACACGAGAACAAGAATAACACATAATGACTTTACAGAAAAGTTCTTAAACAAATTAAGAAAATAACCCGCACTAGTGATAGAGATTCTTAAGAAAGTTTATATGGTAGAATTTGTTTTGAAAACTAAAGATATCAATTTAATATTTAACTCTACACTTTCAAGTATTATTTCATTTCATCAAAATTAACTTAGAATAACTACAATTAGTAATTTTAAAACTAATACAAAAATAATTTTAATTATTTTAGAATTTCCTCCTACCATGCCTTTTAAGGTAGAAATAAAAACATGAGATATTTAGGAAAAAAATAAATGGACTTTTTTTTTTCATTTTATTTAGCAAACATTCTTCTTGTATTTTATTTTGTTTTTGTTTAGATATTTAAATCAACTAAGGCGGCTGATTTTTTTTTTTTTTTAAATAGACTCAATATTTAGAATTTATTTTATTTATTTAAATTTGATTATAGAGTGAAAGTTTGTTTGTAGATAAATAAGCCCCACAATCCACATCCCTCTAAAACTTTTAAAAGAAGACAAAATTAGTTTTGCAAAATATGGATTTTTATTGCAAGTGGATATATGTAGGATTAGATAATGCTATTAAATTTTAATGATAATCATGTTTAATTAATTAAGGCTTGACTTAATTAAGGTTGTAAATTGGAATCAAAATTAATGGACTATGAATAATTAGTTTAGTAGGGTATGGTATTCAAACATTTAATTGTATGCATAAATGACAAGTCCAATAATGTTTATATAAATAGAGATTATATTATCTAGAGGAAGTAAATTATTTGTATAAACGGTAGTTGGCATAAGATCTCTTATCCTAAAGGTAAGAGGTCCGATCTATATTCCTACAATTGTTGTGTATTCTTTTAACTTTCTCACGTCGGTACAATTTTCAAATTTTGTACAAAAAAATTAATTAGTTGTCTCAAAAGATGTAATTTAGTTGCTATTTGTAATTAATTTTTATCGAACAAACAATGTGGGTTGGTGAAGAGAGAAGTCGACCTAAGTAAAAATTAAACCAATAAAACAACCATTTGAAACGAGAGTTAGTGGTACAAACATCTTAAATGCTACAAAACATTCTAAATTAATCCAAAAAGTCATAAAAACTTATATCAAAGTATAGACAATTTCATATATCATCGTTAAGATACAATTTGATATCCCTAACATTTATAATTAAAGAAAAGATAAGCGAATGAAAATTTTTCAAAGTCAAACTACAAGCAACAAGGATAGGATACACTTTGAAATCAAATAATAAAGTTTTTGAAAACTAATTCTTTTATTTTGATATTTGACTATAGGAAAAATGAAATGACCATATATAATTTGATAATCAAAATAATGTTGCCTCATTTATAGAAAGAAAAAGAGAAAAAGTGAAATTTAAAAACGTGTGTAATTATGGGATCGATAATTGGGATCAAATTGGACCAATCCTAATTTGATCTATTCAAGATATTCTTGAAAAAGAGTAATCTTGTTTGATTTTAATTAATCCACATAAATTAAGTTACCCTAAATCTGAATATTTCCAACTAACAAAAATATCACCCTATACTATTAAAAAACAATAATATGCATTTCAATTTGAAATTTAAATTATTATATATAGACACAATTGGAAGTTTATTAATATTATTTAGTAAAGGTGTTTAGAGGGTAAGGTGTCAAATTGTGAATGTCACGTCAAGGCTTTTAATGAGGAAATTAGAATTTTTAATTTTTGAGAGGAAAATTGTTAGGGCAAAAGTGAAAGCACGAGGAAAGAGATTGAGTGAGAGAATGGGAAAACAAACAATCACCATTCTGTTTTGGAGATTGAACCCTCACTTCAACTTTTTCTTCCTTTCGTCATCCATGATGCATAATTATTTCAATTTTTTTATTTTATCCAATTATATTCTCGAAATCATTGTTAGACACATTTAGTGTAGGTTGTGGAACCCTTTTATTAATCAATTTTATGGATTCGCCACTAGTTGTAATTAGGGTTGTACTTTGGGACATTGAAAGTAGAGTAATAGTTGTAATTTATTGATATAATATTTACTATTTACCGGTTGTACTTTGTATAAGTTTTAACTAAAGTTATTTGATATAATATTTACGTTGTGAGTTATTTTTGGTTACCAAATGGCTCTTATATGAGTAGCAATTTAATTATTTAACCTTAATGTATAATGGTTTTGGTCTTTGTACTTTTTGGCCTATTTTTTTTTTTTAAATGTGCATGGGAAAACGTAAAATGGAAGAAAAATGATCGTTTTCTTTTTTAAAATTAGAAGGAAATTTATTAATTAAACCAAACTAGATAAAGGGAAAACGTATTCCAAATAAATTCCGGTAGAGGAAAAGGAATTGACAAATAAATATCAAAGGAAGTCGTTAAGTTTATGTTGATGTAAGCCATTTAATGAAAAGAAAGCCTTAGAATTTTCACCTTAGGGGTGAAGAAAAGAACATAGTCAACAATGTTCAATGTCTCAAAAAACTCTACACAATCATTGTTAATGATTTTGATGATCTCGACAAACTTTGACTAAACCTCAAAAGGGGTAAAGAATAAGCAAATGCTTTGTCTTGATGTATCTTATGTGTTCGAGAAGAGCCAAGCCTTTAAGAGCTTATTTTTGAAGTCTGCCATATGCAATACACTCCCTCCCTCCAAAGTCTTGAATGATAAGCCAATCCACCCTCTATTATTCAACTTGTTGCAAGAGACATCAACGTTAAGCTTCATGCAATCAATCAGAGGGGGACATACTTTTTCGAAATCTTATAGGTCTTCGGCATGGACAATCCTTTTTGGTGCTTGCCTAACGCCTTTTCAACTTTGAAGATAAAGTCCTAGAATAAGATATCCATTCGACTCTATCCTAAAACACTTGGACATATTCTCAAGCAAAACAATATAAAACTTAATAGCATCGACAAAAGAGCCCAAATTAAAGGGATACAAGACTTAAAAAATTAGGATATAAGTTTCATATATATCAACTTTTAAACATAATATAAATGGATGAAAGAATACAACAAATAAAACTCCTACCTCCCATATATTTGAAATGTCGATATCAACATAAATGCTACGATCTTAGTTATACAAAAATGTTGATGCTAATTGATATTTTTTTTAAAATTTAATGAATTAATCTTGTTTGCTTTTTTAAGAAAATTAATTAAATTCAAACTAGAGACATTTTGTTGGTTGTTTTGTATGCTTCATAGTTTTTCAAATTTATGAAGATGTAGAAACTTGTCAAATATATTACTAGGGATGCAATAGCAATACTTACAATATATAGAAAATTGTTTTTCGTTTTTGCTATATAATTTACCGCGCTTCTTTCTTTTATCTTTTCTATTTTGTTGGATTTTCTTTCTACGATATGTGGAGTGGAAAAATTGAACCTCTGATTTTAAAATTAATAGCGTACCAAATACAATAAAATTAGTATTTATTTGTTATTTTCTGAGTTAGATATAAAGGCCCGTGCGCATGCACACATCTATTTAAATACTTCAAAGGTTTAGAGAAGAGGATTAAACTAGAAGTGGTTATTACCAAAGGTTGTTGTAAATTTTAATTGATTTCAATAATAAAAGGAGAAAGAACAAAGAATTAACAAGAAATAGTTGTTAAATGTAGTTCCATTTTCTTCAATTAAAATTAGAAAATAAAAATAGTAACATTCTTTGTTTCTCTTTTTGAAAAACATTCTAAAAAATGTATACAAAATTTAAAGAATGTTTCTATTTTTTGTGTTCCTATTATTATTCTTTTTTTGCTACATGTGGATTAAACTATATAATTTTTTTTCTATAGCAAAAGAAAAAAAAATGAATCTATTTATATCATATAATAAAAAAATTTAAATTAAGTCGAGAGAGTTTGCAAATATTTATAAATAGTTTTAATATTTTGTTATTTTAAAAAAGATTTGTAGGTAATTTATTATTAAAAATATAAAGAAAGTCTCACATTAGTTTAAAAATAATAATAATAATCATAACTAATCTTACCATATAATATATATATATATGGTTAAGGGGAAAGTTAGAATCGAGAGAGAGTGAAGAGAAGAGTCTGTCCAATAACGGTTTATTTTGAACAACTCCTAAGAAAATGGCGGGACCTCTTCAACAATTCGCCATTAACGGATTCTTCTCCAACTGTTTTCTCCTTACCTTCTCCTTCCCTTCCTCCTCCTTCTCTCTCTCTATCTCTCTCTCTCTGCAATTTCCTCTTCCAACAATACCCCCCTCTCCTCCCATGGGACGACTTCCGTGACCTAACCCACCGCCCTTTTCATCCCCTTCACCTCCCATGGGAAGCTGCGTTTCCATCCAAGCCAGACCCGGATCCTTCTCCAAGAGAACCAAAGACATCAACCCCCTCCCCGATCATGCCCTTATCGAATCTGTTCGCAAGTCCTCTGTTCGTCACGCCGCTTCCATTCTCTCCCACGACTCTACCGGCGACAACATTTTCGAGAAATATCGTTTTGGGAAGGAGCTTGGTCGTGGCGAATTTGGGATCACCCATCAATGCTTTGACATCGATACTGGTGATACCTTTGCCTGTAAGACTATTTCCAAGAGCAAATTGAGATCTGAGATTAATGTTGAGGATGTTCGTAGAGAGGTTGCTATTATGAGAAGTTTGCCTAAGCATCCTAATATTGTTACCTTTAAGGAGGCTTTTGAGGATAATGAAGCCGTTTATTTTGTTATGGAGCTTTGTGAGGGCGGTGAACTCTTTGATAGGATTGTCTCCAAAGGCCATTATACTGAACGTGCCGCTGCTAATGTTACCAAAACCATCGTTGAGATTTGTAAGGTATATGATTTTAATTTGTATATGATCTCTTCCAAATGGTTATGTTAATACGTTGTTTTTGCATTTGTTTGAAGCTATTTCTGTGTTATATTAGTTTAATGTGGTCATTGTAGCATTTGAAATTGGAAGAAGAGCTACCCATTGACCTGATTGGGAATTAATGTCATTCGAAATACCGTTGGTTTATGCTTAACATAGATCAATTTTGTAGATAAATTCTACCCCTTGTGCGTTTTAACTGAAGATTAAGGTTCCTTTAATTTGTTAAGTAGCCTAGGAGATAAAAGAGAACTTCAACGTCCAGGAATGCAATCGAATGATTCATGGTGTTATAACTTTAAGTGTGTTCTTGTTCTGTCTCAGGTATGTCATGAAAATGGAGTAATCCACAGGGATCTGAAACCTGAGAACTTCTTGTTCGCAGATGAAAGTGAAAACTCTCAACTGAAGGCAATTGATTTTGGTCTTTCCATATTTTTTGAACCTGGTATACTATTACTTACAGTTTTCTTTAGTACTTGGCCATAATAATTCTGACTGCATGAACCAAATTTCTCCTCTCGCCTCAACTTCCCTGATTTCTTTATGTAGATCAGAGATTCGGTGAAATTGTTGGAAGTCCATATTACATGGCACCGGAGGTCTTAAGACGCAGCTATGGACCTGAAATTGATGTTTGGAGTGCTGGGGTTATTCTCTACATTTTACTTTGCGGAGTTCCTCCATTCTGGGCAGGTGAGTCTCTCTGTGAGTGCCATCTTGTAGGTTGTTTATTGTCTAAAGAGATTGTCTACTCATCCATTATGGTTCCTAAATTTCCAAATCCTCTATTTGCACACCTTTAACTTTCAAGTCCCTAAGCTTTACAAGAAAGAAAAATATTTCGAGTCTCTAAACTTCTTATGAATTTTTTTTTTTTTTTTTGAAAGGCAACTTTTTATGAATTATTTAACAAGAACATAAATGCATTTCAAAATACGGTGTCTGTTGGGCTCCTTATGTTTTAAAACATTTCAGAGTTTTATTGATTAGATTATGTGCTTATGTCCATTTACATAGAATTTTATTAATTAAGATACGTGCTTATATCAAGTTGCTATTTAAATAATTTATTAAAAATCATTTGGCAATTATTAAAATGGTTTTACATGTAAATCTTAGGGTTAAAACAAACGTTTGAAATTTGATTTGAAACATGTAAGAAAATCAAGTGGCCGAGCAAATTTTTCAGGCATGTTAATGTTGCATTTGGGTTTATAACTAGTGCAGAATCTGAGGAAGGCATTGCGCATGCTATTGTTCGGGGGAATATAGATTTTGAGAGGGACCCTTGGCCAAAGGTTTCTAAGGAAGCAAAAGAACTTGTGGTGGGAATGCTTGATCCAAATCCTTATAATCGGATGACTGTCGAAGAAGTACTTGGTATGGACTCTTATTCCCAGTCCCTTTTAATTAGATCTTGCTTCGCATTTTTTTCCCTCCAAATCCTGAGCAGAATATTCCATCCGTAGGTTTTAAATAAATTCCAATAAAGGAACAGAAATGCAGGCCATGAACCGTTGAAGGGTGGGCAGATTTTGAAAGCAATATGTAGGAATTTAGAAAGGAAATAGAAAAGTAACTTGAAAACAAAATAATGACCAAGGCTGAACTTTAGTCTTCTTCTGAAGGATAGGAAAAACACTCCGCCAGTGCCAGCATTCCTGAATCCTGTTTACTTTGACCGTGAGAGTGACATATAGTTGATTTTAGTGTAGTTCAGTTTTCACAAACCAACATCCATTATCCATATAATAAGTATTGACTGGCGCAAAAATGACAAACCGACTCCTTCTTTGAATATCGTAATTTTCTACTGTCTCTCTTTTTAGTGAGTGGACCTTCACATAAGCGCTCCTTGTATTTAAACACTCCAAGAACTCTCTTTCTCTGATGGATCCCAACTTTGGAATCTCTTTTCTTCGAATGAAATGAGACTAAAGTACTATAGAATTACAACTGTCAGTCTGTTCTCACAAAAATATACCTCTCAGGATAATTTCAATAAATCTAACAAAACGAGTGAAGCACCTCTTCGCTTATTAAGCTCGAATCCGGTGAAGAGGCGAAATATCCTTATGTTTTGTTTATAGGGCTAAAAACATTGAATTTTGTTGTAGCTCCTGATAATACAAGTCTTTAAAATCTTAGCTGGCAACTTAATTGGTTCTCATAGATTTCATCAACTAGGTAGGGCTTTTCCTCGCAAAAAAGTTGACAGATAAGAATTGCTAGCTTAATTTCAAATTTAAGAACAAACTTAGCACAACTCTTTCAGAAAGAATGCAACTACACCACGTTGGTCACCGTTGACATTGATTTCCAAGAATGTATCGAAACAATTTGAAGATTATCTTCAAACTCAATTCAATTAATTTTCTAGGTAATCTAACTTTTAATTGATTATAAAATCAATCGATCAAAAAATGATAAAGAAACATTTAATTGGTTATTTGATTATATAGCCTCCTTATACGGGAAAAGTACTTGAAACAAAATAATTTTTCAAACAGATATTTTAGTCCACGTAAATGCCCCACCCAAAATAAAGTCTTATCCGAAGTTAGTTGTGGCATTTTTGTGGTTGGATGAAACTTATCTTTTGTGGAAATTGGTTCTTCCATCTGTGTAAGATGTTCTCTCACCAGGTCTGAACAATTTTATGTTGGATTTGGGTGCTTGTTTATTACTTGATTTTGTGGTTAAGATTGAAACCGGCTTGCAAGTATGGCGATGGAAATGGTTTTTTTCTGTATTATTATACAAAATTTAATAGCATCTATATTTTTTTAAGTTGGTGACAATTAAAGAAGTTGGTCTGTTCCTACTGAGATAGGTTGTTCGCAAAAGGTGGAGATGAAGCAAAATTTACTGCTTGTCTAATTTTTGCTGAACATTTTCACCATGCGTATCTGTTTCTTTCAGTAAGCACAGAGCTATTGCAACACTTTAAAAAGAGAGAGAGAGAGAGAGATGAAATTAAACCATTAATCATAAATTTTATTATCTGATCGTTTTGTTTTATTACATGAAAGGTCATCCTTGGATACAAAACAAAAACCAGGCTCGTAATGTATCCCTGGGAGAAAATGTCGGCATAAGGATTAAGCAATTCACTTTGATGAATAAGTTCAAGAAGAAAGTACTTAGAGTAAGTTTGTTAACATACCCATTTACTTGAACTAACATCATTTAGTTAAATTCCCTATTCAACAACTTGTCGATTGATGGTGAATATCTTTGTCTGGGTCCAGGTTGTGGCTGACCACTTGTCAGATGAGCAAATGGATGGGATCAGACGAATGTTCCACATGATGGACACTGACAAAAATGGAGATTTGACTTTCGAAGAATTGAAGAATGGTTTGCATATGATTGGACATTCTCTTCCCGATCCTGATGTGCGGATGTTGATGGATGCTGTAAGTTTCTTCCCAATCTAAACAATTCTCTCCCATAATTTTACTTGATGGGTACTTTGAGAAGGGCACTCTATATACCTTTACCCTTCACTTTGCTTGCTTGCATTAAATAATGCGAGGACAAGCTTCTTATTTATAAAGAAAGGTTGTTGGATTCTTGAAAGAACAAAATTCTGGACTATTTTCGGTCCAAGTATCTTAGATATTTTTATCGAGTCTAACGAAATCTAAAAGAAGTTCTTGAGTCCCTCAAACGTCCAAAAAACATTATTCAACTATAGGATATTTTTTAGTAATTTGAGATATTTGCTCTTATTCCCTTTGAACAAGTCATTATCATGCCCTATGGTTTCTACTTTCTGTATAAATATTCATTTGATTCGTGATAGATTAGATATCAATGCTTCCACTTGCTTTGAATCCTCATTTATGGATCTCCTGGTTCTACAAATTCAAATAAGAAGATTGAACCATTTATGCTGACTCTTTTTCATAATTGATAAATGAAGAACTGCAGTAAAATATGCATTATATAAGCAATAGCTGAGATCAAAATTATCATTCAACCGTTCTCATGACGCTCTATTTCTCCATGAATAAGGCGGACTTGGATGGAAATGGAACACTAAGCTGCGAGGAGTTTGCTACAATGTCCATTCATCTCAGAAAGATGAGCACCGATGAGCTTCTGACTCAAGCTTTCAGTTTCTTTGACAAGGACCAAAATGGTTACATTGAATATGATGAATTGAGAGAAGCCTTAATGGATGACAATGAGAAGGTGATCCAAGATATCATTTCTGATGTTGACTCAGATAAGGTATCTATCTCTAGAATGCCCATTCTTCACTTCTTTTTTTTCCTAATGAGTAGTATAATAGGGTGTGTTTATTTTGGGAGACCTTAAAGGGGCTGCAAGCTTTGGCATTTCACCCACCAAGTTAGTAAAGCCTCGAGTTAATACGGTGGAGTTCCTCGATAACTGTAAAAAGTAAACTAAGAAGGAAATATGGAGTTACTCGATAAACAAGAAAAGTAGAAAAAGATGGAGATAGTTACTCGATAACTGTGCAAATTTTAGTAATAAATAGAATACTAATGAAATTGTGCTGTTTGCATAAACTTAAGAAAATGGTGGCGGAACGACCTCCTAGTTCTCACAACGTTTTAGCTACGTATGTTGTCTACAAGTACTATTTTAAAAAGTAATCTCAAGCTTACTGGATACATGTGTTTAATTTGTTTGATTTTGTAATTGGACAGGACGGGCGAATCAGTTACAACGAGTTCAAGGCAATGTTAACAACAGGGATGGATTGGAAAATGTCGTCTCGGCAGTATTCAAGGGCAATGCTTCATGCACTTAGCCTCAAATTGTTCAAAGACAAATCAGTGGCTGTGCAAAACTAGATAGCTTCTGGGTTCAACTCGGAATTATGACTGCAGCAGGATGGAAAGCAATGGATTGATCAATGTGTGTTACCCTTCATTTTTTCCTCGATTTTTATAGTCTGTTTTTCGATTAAAGTTTTTTATTGTATCAATTCCTGTTCATTCACTCCATTTTAAAAAGAGAGAGGGGGGGGAGAAAGAGAGAGACAGAGACAGAGAGAGACAGAGAGAAAGGGAGGGGAAAAAAAAAAAAAAAAAAGAAAGAAAGAGGGACAAATGCGCATAATATAAATTTATTGCTTGGAAATTCATTTTCTCAGACTTGTATGCAATCCATCTTCATCTTCAGATTTAAAACCTTTTATTGGGAGTCTTAACATTTTTCCACTGCAAATACTTTAGGACAGATATAACACAATGTTATTTAATGTAACCTATCTTTAATGAAGAACACTTATGGTAACATTTTTATAAGAGTTGCAAGTATACATGTCCATTTACATTTTTAATAATAAGCTTCAAATGGTTTGATCTTATAGTCATCATTGCCATCATATTCTTGTGACACTCTTTCATGTGACAATGGACTAATTTTTCTACATTAAAGTACTATTTTTGTCATATACTAGCAAATTTAGTCCCTAACTCTATTTTATTTATTACCGTTTTTACCATCAATTTAGGAAGCTTATTCACACATCATGAAAATTAATTATTATTAGTATTTAATCAATTTTGATAAAATAAATTTTGAGAGACTAAATTTAAGATTTATTAAAATTGTACTTTTAACTTATTTTCTATTTGATATATATAATTACGTATAAATAATTTGTGAGCTTAACCAAATTAATTGAAAGGAATCGTGACAATTACAAAATCATATTTAAAATATTAGTAAATATATCATAATGCAAAAAATTTATAAACACATTAAAATTTAAATTCTCAAAATTTTTGTTATGGGGTCTATTATCTTTATTATATTTACAATATTTTAAAACTATGGTTAAGCATTTAATTATTAACTCAAAAATTCATTCATTCAATGAAAGATAAAATTAAAACTAAACTTGATATAGACCATTTAACTTTATATGAGTTGTTTGTTGGAATATAATTAAACTCTCTTAAATATTTAATGAAATTATGAGACCGCTTACTTTTTTTTCTTCTTCAAATTTCGATAAATGACTCAAAAATATATCAAACCATATACATGAGAGATACTCATCTTTCAAATCACTCAAAATTTTAATTATTGCAATTATTTCCATCTGCCACCTTATTTTAATATTATTTTATTGTTATTTTAAGAAATTTTGATCATATATTTTTTTAAAAATTGAGTTCGAAATTGAAATTTTAAAATTAGGTGAGTTAATGAAAAATCCAATATTAAAATTTGCTATATTTTATAAATAGATTGGTAATTTATTATGATTGTATTTGAACATGTTTATTAATATATTAATACTGGTGAGGTTATACTTTAGCCTTAAGTTTTAAAATCTTAAATTTTAAAATGTTTAATGAAGTTAAATTTTTTTATTTATTTTATCTTAAATATTTTAACTTTAATTAAAATAAACTAAATAAATATCATCATCAAATTTTATGGATATATCAACTTAAATAACTTTTGAAATAAAAATGATTTAAGTAAAATCACTTTGTCAATGATTTGTTTTTTTACAATAGGTGGGTGGATGAATCAAATGATCTCTAACATCTAGTTTATAGTATTAGTATAACCTATGTATGTCTTTTAATAAATGCAATTGATCGATAATAATCTAAAAAGTAAGACTCATTTGATTATATTTATTATTGTTTATAGTATTATGTAACTGTAATGCATTGTGCATTCCATTACGAAAATGGTCATTGTCCATGCACGTAATTCAATTGTGAAAGTGAGATCAATCAATCAAATTATATACGTTTGAAAACTTTCCCTAATTACGGTTCAAAGCGATATTCTTGTTGCAATTTAAAATTAATAATGATCGAGCCTTAAATAAAAGTCTTTTGTCATATTCAATAAGACATTATAGATATCGATATGAGTGATGCCACCTTATGATATTAAAGCATATAAGAGGAGACTTTATTGTCAATCAAATGTCGTCTTAAATATTAACAAGTCCAATGTTTAGATGCAACTAAGATACTGCTCCATCTACACATGCATATAATTATAATCTTAAACTCAACTTTTGGTGCTATAGTATAAAATCAATTATAAGCCCATACTTTCAGTAATATCAATGGGTATGTTATTTTCAAGTTAAAGTTTGTTGCATGACTAGCTTAACGTAATTTTCTATATAGTCATGCAAGGTAGGCACCACCCTATGATTATAACTTTAGATAGACCATCACCAATGACGATAAATGTACAACATAATAAATAGTTGACGGTTATAAGAATAGCAGAAAAAGTTACATGAGTCCCTTCTCCTACAAATATACCAAAGGTACTCAATTATTATCGTGAAACCTATCAGTACTATCTAATATGGCACCATGTGAAGTTATGTTGTGGATCAAATACACAATTGAGGGTAAACTGCATATTAAATCCACAGTTCATTTAGGATTATTACACATTTTCATGCAATTGTATGTATCTTATCTTACTTTTATCCTTATTTCTCTCATTTATATTCTTTTCATCAATCATTATTCGTTTAAAAAGTTCCCAACTCTAAGATCTGTCATCGGGAGGAAGATTGGAGGAAAAGTGATATTGATTCTTATCCAAATTGGCAAGTCCTATCCATTCAATCTCCTCTATGACACTTTTTTGTCCTTTCTTTGTTATTTATATATTAGTTATAACATTCATAATATTAAAATTTATGTTTGGATTCATCAATCCAAAATTTCAAAGTCTTCTCCAAACCCAACCTAACTTAATTTTTTTCTTTTATATTGTTCTATTCCTACACATTGTATACTCAACCATCTTTAGAAGCTTAAACTAAACAACTCCTTCCACCTCTACATTTGAATGATTAGAGTTTAAATTCATGGTCTTAATTTAATTTAATGACTAGAAAATCTTACACCTTTATTCTATAATATTTTCCACCTTTACTCATCGTAGTAGCATTCAATGGTCTAAAAAATTTAGACTCAATAGTCTGTTGGGTTCGGTAATTTCACCTTTAAGTAAGTAAAAAATTTGAAGCACGGAAAGAAATTGTTTGGAGTTCTTGTTTGTAGTGGCGGGTGTTGATACATGCAACCACATGTGTTCCATCAACTGAAAATGATGTCTCATTCTTATTTTTCTATTTGATTCATTCATCTTCGCTTTAAGCTGAGAAGTAAAAATTCGTTCATGTTTTTCTTGGGAAATTTTCTCTTTGTTTGGTTCTGAAAATTTTTCAATTTTCTCCGATTTCGATCCATTGCAGAATCCCTTTTTTTTTTCTTTCCAATTTCTTTAATTCCCATCGCTATAGTTTGCTTGGAGCTGCCTTCTTCATCCTCTTCCATTTCATCATCGTCTACCTTCAAATTCAATCACTGTTTTTCATTCTTTGTGGCTCACTGTTCGATTCAACCCCCAATCCCTTTTAATCTTGGTGGGTTTTCGTTCAGCTGCTGTAATTACATCTTTTTTTTTTTTTTTTTTTTTCCAATTTCTCTGTTGCAACTTCCTTCTTTAGGAACCCAAAACTTGATTTCTAGTTTTAAGGGAAGTCCATTTCTCTGTTTAGGTTGAATTTACTGGATTGAAATTGGTTTTGTTCTTGTATTTCCCCTGGGTTCTTAGAATTTCTACTGTACTTGTTAACCATGACACTCACGTTCGAATCGCTGCCTGGAAGTTCTGGGTATTTGGATATTTATCCTGAGAGGAAAATGTATTATTTTAAGAATCCTTACGTGCTTGGATTGACGGTGGTTGCTGGGATTGGTGGCTTGCTCTTCGGCTACGATACAGGTCATATTCAATCTTCAATCGACTAACTGTTTTTGTTGTTTTAACCTATCTTCTTTTTTTTTTCTGTCTAGTATGCTAGACATTTTGGTTGCCGTAGATTTTCTGCTCTTACTTTTTTGCCCCTTTCGGTTTATCCAAATTCTTCTTTTCGTTCATATGGAATACAAAATAATGATTTGTCACGGAGAATCTGTAATTTTGTTCGGATTAGATCATTTCTTGTGCTAGGCAGGTCGTGGACATTTATGTTGATTTACTTTTTTTCCCAAATTTTGATGGATGACTGATCTGTTAATGCATATTTGAAGTTGTTCATTCTCTGGTAGATACTGGTGAGCACAGCCCTTTTGTGAGGATGGTCTTCCTACCAATCTCCTTTAATCTAGTTGCTTTTCTGACTTCATTCTAGAACTCTGAAACACAATGGCTCTTTTATGATGTCCAAGGGCACCCCAACAGGGGTCTAACTATAATAGCGCGTACAAAATTTTGCTTCATCCCCTTTTTCTCTGGCTGTTGATTCTTCCAGTTGGGAAATGCAATATGTTTATTTCTCGTCTCTTAGATAACATTATAATAATAATTAGAAGAAGAAAGTTGGGATCAAGCCTCATTTGTGGAATCCATAGTGCATTTGAATAGGATTTGCAGTTTAACCCCGTGTTCTCGACTTTACTGGCTTTCTAATTAGCTCCATTTGGTTCCAAGTCTGAGCTAGAAATGAATGGTGATTGCAGGTGTGATATCTGGAGCTCTTCTTTATATTAAAGATGATTTTGAGGCTGTCAGGAACAGTAGTTTCCTACAGGTAAACATTCCTGAATTCTGGGAATCAACTTCTTGCCTTCTCTTTTTTCGTTTTTTCTGATGTCTCCATTGTCTCTCTACACCCCTTCCTTTTAGACGAGGTTTTGTTCACGGGTTAAGTTTGGGAACTTGAGATTACAAAGACAGGCTTATATTTGGTATGCAGGTTTCTTGACCCCAAGCTTTATTGATTTCATAGGTTTTGTAACCATCGTGGGTTAGCCTAGTCGTAAAAAAGTAGTCTCAATAACTAACTAAGAGGTTAGGCAGATTGTCCCGTTAGATTAGTTGAAGTGTTCATAAGCTGGCCCGGACACTCATGGATATAAAAAAGAAATCATAGGTTTGTCTAACTTAGAATTGTGAAATCTATCTTTTATAATCAAAACTAGCTTTTATAAAGGGGCCCTTGCAAAAATAGCAAAAAAATTTATGATAATAGGGCCCATGTCATTAGATTTTCTAAATTGCAAAGGTAGCAAATTTAAAAGCCGATAACCCTATGATTACCGTTTGATAGCCCTCCGATAGCCCTATGATTAGCCGTCTGATATCACTAATTTTGTCATATGCAAAAAATAGATGCCATGAGCTGTTTTTTTCTAAATGTTTTTGTCATTTGATGCAATTTCCCTTTTATAAATTATCAATCTACAAGCAAACATTAGCTATACAAACCTAAGTACAAAACAATCATTATTCATATTACATAAGCTCAGACTTTCCAACCTCGGTTTTATTAAAACTGAGAACCAAATATGCGATCAGGTGTTTTAGTTCCTCTTCCTTATTCATGGTCCTGTTTATAGCGTAATCCTTATTTAAGAAAAATGGCAGGAAACAATTGTGAGTATGGCTGTGCTTGGAGCAATTGTTGGTGCTGCCTCTGGTGGTTGGATTAACGATGCTTATGGGCGGAAGAAGGCAACCCTTCTTGCTGATGTTGTCTTTGCGCTTGGTGCTGCTGTAATGGCTGCAGCTCCAGATCCATACATTCTTATAGCAGGAAGATTCCTAGTTGGCTTGGGTGTGGGTGTGGCATCTGTCACAGCTCCAGTGTACATTGCAGAGGCATCCCCATCTGAAATACGAGGAGGACTAGTCAGCACTAATGTGCTGATGATAACTGTTGGACAGTTTCTCTCCTACCTCATAAATCTTGCATTTACCCAGGTTAGGCTTATCTCATTTCGACCACTCTTGTGTTTTTGTATGATATGACTGAGCTTCCATACTTTGAGAAAGAAAATTTTATATACATAGTAAAAGACATGGCT
This sequence comes from Cucumis hystrix, assembly GCA_025688845.1. Lineage (NCBI taxonomy): Eukaryota > Viridiplantae > Streptophyta > Magnoliopsida > Cucurbitales > Cucurbitaceae > Cucumis > Cucumis hystrix. The sequence continues at coordinate 19,237,906 of CM046889.1, forward strand.
TGATGGGTGCATCTAGTGGAACAATTCTAATAATGATCTTGAAACTAACTCTGAATGAAATATCTGTGGTGCATTTTTCTGCTTTTGCACTTGTTTGATCGTGTGTAGTGATGAAGCAATCTTTTGTCTGTTCTCTGCTAACATTCTATATGGATCTTACCAATTATTGGAATGGCCAAAACAAATATTGGAAAACAAGAAGAGTTTAATATAATTCATGTCAACCTAGGCCGGTGGAATGGCCCCTCAAATAAACTGGAGCATAGTGGATCAAAATTATTGTTATAGATGTGAGATTCATAGGCCATTAACAAGATATGGGAGAACCCTTAGGAGTACCATGAAAATCTGCAAAAAAGGTTTTACTTAAATAATAAAGATTTTTTTAAAAAAATGGAGTTGATTTTTATGTCTATTGAAGAATTGTCACAGCTCTAAATTGTAGACTTTAGTGTAATAACTACATGGATAGATATAACAGGTAAAAACTATGGGAAAATTACCAAATTCTCTAAACCTAAAGGAAAAGGACGTAAACATACAATATTGGTATTAGGAGGCTGTTGAAGGAAGGACTATGTAAAAGAGTATACGGCTATGAATTTGACTAGGTCAAATAAAGTTATTGGCTTGGGATGGATCAAGGAAAAAATGGTCCATTGGAAACTTGTTGTTAAATGATATAATATTAAATTTGTCTTCACCCATGAAATTTGTCTTTTGGGTCAATAGGTGATTTAAGATGGTATTAGAGCAGATTGATTCAGGAGGTATTGTGTTCAAACTCTTGTAATATTAATTTCTCCTCAATTAATATTGATTTCCACTTGTTGAGTGTTCTTTATATTTTAAGCCCACAAATGAGTGGGTGTATTAGATGATATAATATTAAATGCCCTTTACCCATTAGCTTAAGCGTTTGGGTCAATCAGTAATTTCAAACTTGGATTAAACTTCAACACCCCAATTGGTTTCTTATAGTTTCCATGGCCATATACTTTTCCAAACTTGTTGGTATCTCAAGCCAATAACTTTAATTTTCAATGAACCCATATACTTTTCCCAAGTATTTATTATAAGCCTATTTCTTTAGTTTTCTGAGAAATTCTACGTAGAACTTGAGATGCCACTGTATCTACAATTTGAAACAATTTTTGTAAATTGATGTTGAAGTTAAAATGTCAACGTACAGTTACCAATTTGCCAGTGTATAAAGTAAGCTCATACACAATTATGTTTATCCAGACAATTTACCAATGTTTTTTAATGGACAATGAGAAAAAGAGAATTCAGAGTTTTTATGGTTAAATTTAAAATATTTAGGAATGCTTTCATGATTTTTGGAATTTCAAATTCAAATTCTTGTTTATTTTTCCCTGAATTATTTTAATTTAAGATCTTGCATTGGTCAAAATTTCAGTATGGAAATGGAGTTTATGTCTTAACATTTTATACCTTCTTTATTCAAACACGAGAACTTTACAAATGTCTGCTATATACTTAATAGTTACTTTCATTTATATCTTCTTATTCAGAAGCAAGATTCCAAAACCTTCACAAATATCCAGAATATCGTCAATATTTGGTTTTTAAGATTTTGCATGTAGGATAAGAAATATGACCAGCACTATTTAATAGTATGGTCACACTATGTTGAAATGTGATTATTATTTATGTTAAGAAAAAACATATAAAGTTTGATTCAAAAGTCATGATTGCTCCAAAACATTTCCAGAAACTAGAATAGTTATGAAAACACTTGTTTATAAAGTATACTTGACCCAACTGTGTCCTTTGTCATGGATTCATTATGTGATGTATAAGTTGTTGAGTGATACTGTTATAGGTAATTTAGTTTGTAGTGCATTGCCAAACCATTTGTCTGTCGATGCTCATTATGCTATAATTTACTGGAATGAAGGTTTTCATCTTGCAGTTTGAAGAGGCGGCATCAAGATAGAATTTCGGGATGGTTATTTAAATTTTCAACTGAGTAACATGTGAAGGAACCTGTTCCATTCTTTCTGCCTAACTTAAGCTGCTTCATTCTTTGTTTGAGTTGTAATTTCCATCACCCTGTCTCATAGGTTATTTTCTTGAAAATAAAAAATTCTAGTTGTTGCTTGCTTTTTCTTTCCATTCATTTATCAATGTGGGATGGTCATGATGATTGTGAAAACTTATACCTCGAAGGCTGAATCTTTTTAAACGGCGTTGGTCTTCCTCGCTTTTCGCTTTTTTCTGAATGCCCTTCAGAAGACAATAATTGTCCTCTGTTGAAATTTATAGACCTTTTTAATGTTTACTTTAAAGCTCTTTGAAATTTATAATTGTAATTAGCTTTGTTAACCTCAAAATGTTTCAATTCCGCCATATTTTTTGTTATTGTGAAAAAACATATATGTCCTCGTAAACTCGTCCTGTAGGGGAAATTCGAGGAAACAAACCTTATTATTTGGTTGATGATACTAAACCTTTTATGAGTAAGGATCCTAATGAACCTTTCCATGGATTCTGATTCTTATATAAGCATGATACTTTTCAAGAACATTATCTTGCTAAGTTTCCCCGCATCAACCAGTTCTAAATTTCAGAGAATTATTTCTCTTCTATAATTTAGAGAAAATATTAAGGCCTGATGATCCCTTGTTCTAGATGTGGAAAACTTATTTTCTAGCACAATTAGTCCAATACTCTCTCTTTCAGAATTTGAAATGCAAGTGGTGAATGGGGGGTTTAACAACATGCTTGGTCAGGTCCCCGGAACTTGGCGTTGGATGCTGGGAGTTTCAGGTGTCCCAGCTGTGATTCAGTTTGTGTTCATGCTTTTTCTGCCAGAGTCTCCGAGATGGCTTTTTATGAAGGTGCATGTGATTATTGTTTTTAATTTGTGTCGGTTTTTTTCTTTCACATGTTCAGTTAACATCATATTTCATGGATTGCAGGATGAAAAATCCAAAGCCACTGCCGTGCTCTCTAAAATTTATGATTTTCCTCGTTTAGAAGATGAGATTGACTATCTTTCTTCTCAACTAGAGGAAGAAAAGCATAAAAAGATAAATGTAAGCTACATGGATGTATTTAAATCAAAAGAGATCAGACTTGCATTTCTGGCTGGAGCTGGACTTCAGGTACAATTCCTGACTGATAGTAGGAGTTCAAATTTATTGTCTTGAGTCCATTTCAAAGGCTAAATTTCTGTTTGGAATGATCATGACATGAGAATATTGTTTCTGAAATAACCTATGGAAAACCTTTTGAAACACTTTACTATAAATGTTAGTGTTTATAAAATTTTCAAGATCTTGTGTAGCTAAACAATGGGCGTTTTTTTATTAGTAAGAGGAATCGTCTCAAACATTCCACCGTGCTTGTTGGAGCTATTTCTTATAACTTCTTCATACTTTTAAATTTGAGTAGTTCACTGGTCTTGTACGTAATTGCTCTTTTTGACCTCAAGCATAATTTCCTCATATCTGTTCTGGGACATTACTTATATTAAAAATTTCAAAACGGTTAAAATCACGTTTGATATTTTCAAAATCACTTTAAAACATGTTTTAGTATTCAAAACTAATTTTGTCGATATAAAAATTGCATTTAAAATGGTAAAATTAAATATAAAATTTGGAGTGTTTTTAATCATGACAAATGTGGTTTTAGCAATTTCAAAATCACTTCCAAATATGCTAATTACAAATGGATCGATGTTGAGGTAAACTATCCACTTTGATTCAGGCATTTCAGCAGTTCACTGGTATCAACACGGTCATGTACTACAGCCCAACTATCGTCCAAATGGCTGGCTTTAGGTCCAATCAGTTAGCACTCCTTCTATCCCTCATTGTCGCGGCCATGAATGCTGCTGGAACAGTTCTTGGAATCTACCTTATCGACCACGTCGGGAGGAAGAAACTTGCCATTTCAAGCTTATCTGGTGTAATAGTATCACTTGCCATTCTTTCTGGGGCATTATATGCTGGCCAATATGGTTCAACAAATGGTCTTGATGGATGGATTGCTGTAATTGGATTAGCTCTGTACATTGCTTTCTTTTCCCCTGGGATGGGACCGGTGCCGTGGACCGTGAACTCAGAGATATATCCCGAGGCTTATCGAGGTCTTTGTGGTGGCATGTCAGCAACAGTCAATTGGATTTCAAATTTGATTGTGGCTCAAACATTTCTTTCGCTTGCTGAAGTAGCTGGAACTGGTCTGACATTCCTCATCTTTGCAGCCATAGCTGTGCTTGCCATTGTATTCGTTGTCGTGTATGTTCCCGAGACGCAGGGACTGACATTTGAGGAGGTTGAGAGGATTTGGAAGGAGAGGGCTTGGAGCAGGGATTCAAATACAGAAAGCCTTCTAGTAGCTTGAAGAAAGGAAATCGATCGAATAAATGGAGGGTTGTGATATATTTGTGGGTAGGACTTTTTGGATGATGTTGGAGAAAGATTGTATGTTCTGTTTGTATTAGAATATGCTTCAAATAATAAATGTAGCTCTGTGTTATTTCAAATTCAACATTGTTTATATTCATAATCAAGGCAGTTTCTCCCAATTGAGCAAAGAAGGTGAATTTCACTTTGAAAGCTTGATTGTGTTTATATAAAACTTAATTAAGAGACGTTTTTGAAAATTAAAGCTACTCTAAGTTTTAGAAACTAAAGGAAATAGTTTTTATAATCAAGATTTTGTTTTTGGAATTTGGTAAGATTTCAACTATTATACATACTAACTTAGAAAATAATCTTAATAAACGAAAGAGTTCAAATTATCCCTATTTTTTTTATTTTGATGTTGACAACATTAAGTATAAAACCATCTAAAATAGTTATCAAAACAATGGCTCGAAAATAGGTAGCCGTTTTAAGAATAATAATTAAGTATATAAAACCATTTAAAAAATTATAAATATAACAAAGTTTAGACTTTGTTAGATTTTGCAACGTTTGCAATGTTTTTTTAAAAGGTTGCTTTATATGCTAACATTTTGAATCAAATTGTTATATTTGCAAATTTTCAAATGCTAAATAATACTCAAATCCAATATAGTTGGACTCAAGGGTCAAGTTCATAGACGACCAACCATACCCAATTGCACAAAGCTTGGAAATTTTCTTTAGGGAAAAAAACATACACTCTAGAGAAAATGCTCCCAACAATAAGAAAACTCTCTAACTTCTAAAGCTGACCACACTTGAAGACTAACGGAGTTCTTTGAAGATTCAAACATCCTTCCAAGATTACAACTTCAATAACATCATGCGTTCTACTTTCTCAAATCAAGCTTACACATTCAACTAAGAAAAAACCAGAGTACTAAGTACTAGAGATCGAACAACATATGTATCAAAATCAACAAAAACACAAGTTTATCTCTATAAAACACATTTCTTTAGAAACTCGTGCAAACAATACCGTTAAAAAAGACTAATAAGAAATGAAAAAGAAAATTATAGATGATCCAAACATATAGGCACAAGTAACCTCCATCAAATACGGGTATTTGTAATTGACTAACAACACTTCCTAAAATAAGGCCTAATTGATGGTTGGATTATTCCTATACAAAATAAAAGGTTAACATTCAACATCATAAATGATATATAATATATATTAAAATGTTACATCTATTTTTACGTTAAGGTTCAATTTTAACAATCACATAGTTTCGAGTTTCGAGTGTTCAATTTCATCATATTTTAAGGGTGGTTTTGTAATTTATATCAATGATATCGATATTAATAATTTAAGCAAAACCATATTCATAAAAATCAAAGGAGAGAATGATGGCAACCACTACATTTTCTTCCATTTTCCACTTCTATTGTCAACATTTCAACATCTTTTTTATTTTCAACTAAACACAAAATAAGATTTTATTTCAAACTTTTCCTAAAAATCAAATTAATTGTTATATTAAAAAAAATAATTAACATTGTTCCAAAACATATAGAGAACTACACCTTTTCTTTTTTCAAGTTTGACTAAAGTTTCAGATATCATTTTTGAAATAGAGTACAAGAAAAAAAGAAAGTTAGCATAACCTTTATAAACAAAAATATACATTACCAAATAGAGAAAATATGTTCAAAATGAAAGCATTTCATGACGTGTGTTAGTCTCTTTTGCTCATGTTCATCGTGTTCAGAATATGTACTTGTCGTATTGTATTCCACAAAAAACTTTAGAGGATCGAGTGTCTTCTATTCTTTATTTTCCTTACCTCAAGTCGTTCACTACAATTATTATTTCCTGTGATAGGTTCATGTGGTTGTGTGATTCGGTGGTTTGTTTTTTTTTTTCCTCTAAAAAAACATTTTTTCATTATCATAAGTTATAAAAACTTCTCAAAGTTCAAATCAATCAAACAAAAGTTCAAGAATTTAGTGAATAAATTTGTAAGTTAGTATGATAATTTAGTATATGAATTATGTAAAGTTAGAAAAAAAAAGTTAATTAATTGTCCTAATTTCATGGGTGGATTAGTCAAGTATTGATAGTTTGACACGTTAACTAATTATAATTCAAAGTTTACACAAACACATGAATGTATATCAAACCACCCATTGTGTATCCCCATTTCCCAGCAAAACCCTAATATTCCACATTTTTCATATTCTTTTGGTCAAAATCAAAGTCTTTCCAAATACCCTCTCTGATCATTCACTATAAAACCCCTCATAAATCCCTCTCTTTTCAAATCACACAAACCTAAAAAACAAAGAAGAAGAAGAAGAAGAAGAAGAACCCATATATATTGGTGCTGATCACCATTATGAAGTTTCAAAAGATTACTACTCTTTTGATTGTTTGTGTTTTAGTTGGTGTTGTTTTAAGCCAGATAAATGTAGCTGATGCAGCACGAATCCTCCTTTCAGAAACTCCACGTGATGATCATGATCATGGTGTTGATTATCATGTTGATCCGTATTCGATAGTTTATCAGAAAGCAAAGGAATCTGTCTCGTGTTGGCTAGGAAAGTTATCATCTGGACCGAGTCCTAGTGGCCCAGGTCACTAGAACACAGTAAAAACTCCATCTTTTGATGATGGTTAGAATATATTCATAATTTCTTTCATTAGTTTTTCTTTATTGCTTCAATTTTTTAATTCCTTTGGCCACTACTTTTGAGCCTTCTTGTACACTCATGTTGTTCCATATGTGCAGAAGAAGAAAAAATTGTGTATTACATTTTACTTCATGAATTAATATAATTCATTGTAATAAATTACCATTTTTTAAATTTGAATTTCACTGTAAAGTTTAGTACAAATAAATGATTAATTAGGTAATTGCTTTCACTAACAAATCATAAATTCAAATTGGCCTTAGTCTGCTACTTTTAGTGATGATGATGATGTCTTCAACGTAACTTCTAGGAAGAAGGTGAAGTTAAACTCGTTGTGGCGACTTAGTAAGATTCAACACTGAATAAAACCTAAAATGTGACATGAATATAACCAATCCCATTAGTACATGGTCAAGTCAAAAGTAGCATCCTTATTATTAAAATGATCTTAAAATGAAATGTTGAAAAGACACAAAGATCCAAAATTGAATAGGAATCTATGTAATTCAAACCTTTTTGGTTGAAAAGGTGTCAAAACACTTATATATACTATCATTTATACCATCAAATTATAACGTGTATATATATATACAACACTCGTAAAGGTAAATGACTAAAAAACAACATATTGATCCAACAAGAACGAACTTAACTCAATTGACATATATTATATGGAAAGGACCATGAAGTTTATGATTCAAATCTTTCCTTCAATTCATTGATTAAAAAAAAGAATATATTCAATTTTAATTGAGTTGTGCTTTTTCTTTTTTTTTTTCTTTAATATAAAGGGGTTGGGATGATTTTCTTTTTTAATGGAAGCAGTTGGATGAGAACTAACCACTCAAATTTAATTTGTTAGAAAGGTGGTTTAAAAAAATTAAAATTAAATCAATTTTTTATATTTTAATTAAAAAATAAATTATTGTAAATGACAAAAGAGTTGAAAATATTTAAAAAAAACGTTAATAGAGGCCGATAACCTTCTTCTATGAAAATTTTACTCTAATGCTCCAACTTTTGAATGTGATCAAAGAGCTAAATAATTATGAAATGAAATTTAAAAATAAATAAATAATAAAAGTGTTCAAAAAGGGTGTTCTATATTTTGCTGATCCATTTTGAATTCGTTCATTGTTGTAATTTGACACAATTCAATTCTTATTTTATCTTTAGAGGAAAAAAACAAACAAACAAACCTAATCCCATTTCCATAAAGTAATCTATCTACAAAGTGGAATTAAAAAGATCGGATTCGACATCAATTTGCTTTCCCTTTTCAATTTGATTTTGTTTAATGTTCTTTGCTTGTTTCATAAACCTACTTTTTCTTTCACAAACTTTGGAATTCCATTGGATATCCTTCGACACACACTATAAGCCATACGCTGTTTGGTGCTTTGCTGAAGTCGACCAAACTCAAAGACCTTTTAGTTACATTTTGGGTCTAAGATCTGAAGAATGTGAGAAGCATAGCCCATTAGGCATTTGGTGAGGCTCGATCTCGATCAAGGCCAAGAATCATGGCTTAGACCAAGGCCCCGGCTAACTGCCTATACAAGATCCAATTCAATTCTAAGTTGCCACTTCACCCCAAATCATGCTATGCTATTTTCTTTAACTTTACTGTTCCTGTTATTCCTAAATGTTGAACATGCTCTTTCGTCCAAAATAATGGGAATCCCACAAACCACTAAAAGACATAAATGGGAATCCCCTTACTACAAAACAATGTGTTTTTCTAGTAACAAATACATGTGCAAATACCTATCTCAGGTCTTTTTTCCCGACAATATGTAAATTGAGGTAGGTGATAATACAGTATACTAGTTGTGCTGTGCTATGCTAATTTGGAGCATCTCGTATCTTTTCAAACAAAAGAAAAACAGTTTAGCACAGTAAATTCTAAAGACCAATCGTAGAATCTAAATCAAAATTTATTATTATACACTATGATTGCATCAATCACTTGTTCTAAGAAATAAATAAAATTATCCTTTCTTCTAAATAGCACTTTCATTGCACAACAGTTTTATAACGTTTATCATTCATATACCACAATTTTTCAAAACTTAGACTATCTTCAGAAACCTAATTTTAACATCTCCTTGAAGAATTGAACACTAACCTCTTTTTCCCAGCACCTGTCATGGCCTACATCTTCAGGATTTTTCTTCTTACCTGTTTTTCTCGTCTTGATACCCTGATGCCTTGCCACTCCTCCCTATCACATATGGCTCCGGTTCTAAACTGCCATTGTTAATATCTAAGCCTTGAAAGGAACGAGTTGCAAAAAATTCTGCTCCAGACCTGGCAGTTCCTTCAATAAGCGAGTTTCGATTATCACGCAACTGGAGAGCCTTCTCTGTTGCAGTTACTAGAGCATGCGCTCCATTTTCTTCCTCAGTATTTTCTGCTTGGAGACACAGATAAAATGCTTGAGAGAGCAATTTGACACAATGAATGTGAGGCTTTAAGTTAAGTTAATACATTGAAGTCGTGGACAATGTAACTAAAATCCATGTAGCCAGTAATTCTCCATCTCAGTAAAAATAATTAAACGAGTTTTCAAGATGGCTTCTGGATTTCCAGTCTATTTTATCACAATGTAATTTTCTTTGTTTTGGTAATTTAGAAGCTCAATGTTTCTCCAGTCTTGACAATTCGGGTGTTCATTAAAATAGACAAACCGAACCAAATGACAAAATGAAAATTCTCAGTTCGGTTTGGTTTGGCTACCAAACCGTGAACACCCCAACTTGACGTTTACAAAATACATTCAAAAAATTCCAAAACTCCTTCCTCGTGTATAAATAAGACTGTTGGACCTCTCAACCACCTAAATAAAAGTTTGAGATCAATGTTTAAAAATTGACATGAAAATATTTTTGGGGGTGGAGGGGGAAAGTAAAGATCAATTTCCAAGTTTGATTTTATTTTATTAAAAAAAGGCAATTGCAGCACGAAAATGAAGTACAACGTGAAGGGTTATTACCATGGGAATCCCAATCTTCAACATATCCGCCTTGCAAAAAAGAATATCGAGCTTCATCTGATCGGTTTGCTTCTTTAGGTGTTGAGAAATCAATCAAATCTTGAAATTCCATAACGTAAGCTCCCGTCCATTGACTTCCTCTACACAATTAAAATTCCCATTCTTCAGTGAAAGATCTCTCGATGAAATTTAGAAATAAGAGCTAAGATAATCCACTATTATATCCAAATAATCATAGACATCCTTCCTCCATTCAACTTTAAAATGTTTGCATAGATTCATCTGTTTATTGGAAAATAATTTCTGCGCATGCTTGAACGGCTAGACAATGCTTGAACAGGTGAATTTAACTACTATAATAATTGGAAAAAAAAACCACAAAATCATAACTAGAAGTATGGTTCTACCTTGACTTCATGAAGATGTTAAATCTATTTTGGTCCTGAGTTTTTTATAAAGCTAAGACAGCTCAAATGGCATGATTTAACGAGACAGACATTAAAGGTACCTGCTGAAAGCTAGTGTGGCTTCAAATGGAGTAATAACGGGAGCAAGATACTCTTTGCTATCCATAAGTGCAGTTTGGGCGCAAGAAACATATATGAATACACCACACTGGAATAAATGCTAAGGAATTAACCTACCAGTAAAGATATGTGAAAAAGAAAAGAAAAAACAGCCAAAATAAGTCATGAGTCAGATAAATACCTCAGGGAAGTTGGCAAGCTTTGCAGGATTGGGTTTTCCCATAACAAGTGTATAAGCCTTCTTCCCTGCTCCAGTGATCAGTTCTTTCATCTGATGAATGATATGGAGGTAACCAGCTGCATAAAGCATCACCAAATTAAAAAAGGGTCTGAAATCCACAAAACAATAGAGTAGAATAATATTCATCTGGATCTCAACAAAGAAAAATCCAATCAATTGTTAACAGATTAAGAAGATGCACATATATCCAAAATATTACAACGTTTAATGCTCAACATTCTAACAGTTGTAATCTAAAATCCGAGTAACTTTTCAGTGGAAAAACGAGCACCACATAAGCCAAAAATACTTTTTAATTTAATCACTTTCAGCAAGACCCCTAGTTAGGGAAAAATTAGAACTATTGGAATGGTTATCAGAAGAGAGCATATTAGTAAATAGCGAGTAAGTTAGAATTTTTACGTTATAATGGAGGGTGTGGGTCGGAGGCAAGGGGCAAAGATTTTAGTAAAATTCCCGTGTGGGAATTTTGAAAGAGAGTAGTCCACTCAAAAGGCCATATTATAACTTCCCTTAATACTGCAATATATATTTCTATATTTATGTGTCCTTTGTTGTTCTTGATTGTACTTGTTAGGTGGTGACCTCAGAAACTCAGAAAGATTTTTGGAAATAATTTGATTGCTGATGTAAAAAATAATAGCAGCTTCCAGTTCCATCAGTAATTGCCAATGAGTTCACTATCAACACGGAAAAGAAAAGGATAAAAAAAAAATTCTTCAAATTGTCATGAGGTCTCAATCTCTCCATAATTCCCAACTAGTCCCTCACTTCAATTTTCTCCCCTTTCCTCCTATAACCTACTCTATGAATAAATGATATGGTGTTCGCATAAGGTTTAGTTGGGAGAGGAAAAAACAGAAGAAGAAGATGTACTTCCCTGATTGATGTTTGGGGTACAATCGGCATCACTTCTATTGCCACCTCTAGGACCAATCTTTCTAAAATTTTTTGTGAATATCCTAATTTATGGTTGAAAACATACTAGACAGACCTCTTGAAACTCTGTAGAATGGGGCATTCACCTTCTTCCATATGTCTAATTTGTTTCTTATTAAAATAAGTAAAAGGAAAAGGGAGATGGAGGATCGTGTAAACACAAAGTGAGGGGAAAAACACTAAAAGAAATCAAAGAACTTTCCAACTACATACAATGGAGGACTTAGAAATTTAGTATTTCATCCCATAAAATGCTATACTACATTATCCTCCAATCATTTCGACCATCTGAGTACATACCTAAACCAAGAGTACCAACCAAAATTCCAACAATGGCAGCATCCTTTGCCTTCTCCACCAAGTAATATCTGCTTGAAACATGATAAGATAAATTAAATAAAACAAAAGATGATTGTTGTAACCAGTTTTTATCTCAAAAAGGAAAAGGAAAAGAAAAGGAAGTGCACTTTATAACAGGTGATTGTAAGCAACAAGAGAAAGCACACTGTCTTACAAACAGATTGGAAAAAAGTTGAAAGTGTAAGAATATAAATAACAAATCTGAGTTGCCAACTTTACCTGCGCTTAAGGATCCTTCTCTGCTGAGATACATCAGTAACCAACCAACTTTCTTTTGCATCATATCTGACTAAATTCAAAAACAATTAAGTTAAGTCAAGCTGTGAGTTTAAAATTTATGGTTGAACAAGATTGCTGGAGGCTGGAGGCATTTCCAAATAGGTCACCAGATTGAGAACATGTGGTCAGAAGAAGAAATAGCAACAGAATAATATTCAGCATCATAGCTAATAAGATAAACTCAATGCAGATCATTGTAATCCACGCACCTATGTCACAGCCATTAAATGTTAGAACCACATTGGCAAAGGCTGAATTTTCAGAACCTATCCAGAAAAGTGAGCAATCCTCCACTCTTCGCTCTTTAGGTAACTCCCAAAACAAGCCTCCAATGTGATGCCTAGCTCCAGCTATGTTCTCAGAACTCCCACTTTCAGCATTGGAAGCTTGTTCCCCACCTTTGACAACATTTTCATGATGTGGGGATGGATCCAAACTTGAACATTTAACATCTGCAAAATGAACTTCCAATTCTGATCCCAAACTGCTTGTCTGGAATGAATCTAATAGTCTCTGTTTAATATCAAACATTGAATGTGCATATTCCAACCCAAAAAGAACCTGTTGAAGAAGTTAGATAAGCTTTCACACTCCTATAAAAACATCTTGATGTTACATTGTCACTACATTCTGGAGTATAAGCTTCAAAGTGAAGCGTCCAGAAACAACAAAAAGAAAAGAAAACAAATGCAACCTTAGTTGGAGTAAATAATTCGACGGAGTTATGAAATAACAAATGACTAGCTTTGTTTTCTTGATAAACAATTAGAATATGATTTTTTATTAAAAGGAGGTGAATAGTTTCACGTTTCCATATAAGAGAATTCCTACAATTCAATTTTTTTTTATTTGTATGTCTGATATTTGATATGTAAATACTGATATAAATATATAAACAAACAATAAATGAAGAGTATCTAGTAATTTGATTTCCATGAATCTCAGACCATTACTGGGCATAATATGGTATCATATATCTTTTTCTAATAAGATAATATGGAATCATATTAAATTATATACAATTTGCAGGCACACCATTAAGTAAATCCGTGCAGGTGGCATATTCAAATCACTATAGTACATTAAAATTCAAGTGATTGACGGTAAATTTTATTGGCCATCATGCTGAATCCTGTATATGATCAAATTGTGAAAAAGAAAAAGACTAGAATGCCAAAAGGCAACTTGAGGAATATGATTATGATGGACAACGAGGGGGGATTTTTTTGTTTACGTGCCTTTTCTTATTGTAAATAACTGGAGATCTCGAGCTTATGGGAGTTTTCCTGTTTTTGCTAGGAGTAGAGCCTATGTTTTTTACTTGGTTTTTTTTTTTTTTTCTTATTGCTCCTTCATTCTTCGTAATGGATGTTGTAATGTTATTCTTAAAAAACAAACAAACAAAAAGAAGTATATTGATCACAGAATACGAATGCATACCAAAACAGGCTTTCCACTGGACAAACTGTACTGAGATAAAGTTTTGGCACAAGTGGATACATCGATTGAATCCTTTCCAAAAACAAAAAGTGCTGGAAGTGTTGTTGTCCTGAAAGACACCAGAGAAGGTGATTTGTAAGACTACTTGTAAGTGACAAAAGGTTACACCATTACTCTCTATCACTTGATCTACCAATCTTTCAGGAGGGATGTAAATATTAATATTCAAATTAAGAAATCAACAAAGAACACTGAACAAGGAAGAATAAGTAAAAAGCATTCAAGAAAAAAACTAAAATCCAAAAATCCATAATGATGAGGAATGTCAAACATATAAAATGCCTTGGTAGAGACGCATCCAACTTAAGGGTAATCATCGGTCGGTCGGAGTCGGATCCAACTTAGGGGTGATCCAACTAGGAACCTCATTTGCTCAATCACAAGAAATGGTGAATGCTCAATAAAGGTTAGCATAACCATGTAGATGCCTCTTACGAGATGATTGATAACATAAATACTTCATTTAGTGATGCTACTGCCACGGCCAATAGTGTGGCAGTAAATTTATAAGTTTTTTTACACCAGTCCAATTATATTTCAGACTTTGGAAGCATTCTGCTGATAATGCAAAGACTAATTTCATATGCATATGCACCAACCATTAAATATAAATTATGAAGCATAGTACATCCACACTCCACTTCCCAAGGGTTCATTACAAACTTTTTTAGCTGTAATTTCTCACTCAAAAATGCAAAAATAGCACAAATTTGCAAAAACGATACAATACTTAGGATGCTGATTTCTATGGAGACTCCAAGGAGAAAAGAAAAAAAAAACCTTGAATAGAAAGCATCATGCCAGAGTAGATTGGTACTCACGGGCTCAGACAGGTATGTCCATAGTGTATAACACAATCAGCATTAGCATGAGCTGCTCCAACCTCATCAACACAACAACTACCATAAGTAGTATCAGCCATTACGAACAACCTAACCTCACTTTTGCTATCACTATGATTTGTATCAGATTCATCAAGCACACGAAGCCTATCCTTCAAAGCCCTCACCACTCTAGTTGAATCCTTCAAGAGCTCATCAGGGAACTAAAATTCACAAAAGAAAACAAAGAAAAAGAGTGGAAAAAAACGTCAGAACTAAAGTTCAGAGAGTTAAAAAACAAGGGCCTAGCTTAAAAGTATGCTCAAAAGAATATGAACACCCATACACCAAAAGGAAAGAAACCCAAATTCAATTTTTAAATAAGAAATATCTAAAAAGAGAAAAATAACCAGAAATGAAAAAAATCCCATGAACTATCAATATTTATACATACACAAAAACCGAATATGAGTAAGCACTTGATATGAATCAAACTCAAACATGAAGATCTCGAAGAACGCAAAAACAAAACTTTCTGTCATTAGTTAATAATGAGCAGAGAAAGAAGTGAGAAGAATGGTTTCATCCTGAAGTATTTGGGGAATTTTACCTGCAATGCAACTCGGGTGAAGTTGCGGGTGTGAATGAAGTCGGCGGTGCGGGAAATTTCGTAGTAGGATTCAAACTCCATGGCAACGAAAAGAAGAAGTATACAGAGGAATATGGTACTGAGGAGGCGCTGATCACAAGAGAGGGAAGAACAGGGGAAAGAGTTGAGATTTCATGGCAGCGTCCATTCTCGGCTCGGCCTCTCTTTTCTCGTAGAATTTAGTCTATTTGTTTTCAAATTATAAGAAAAAACCAAAACCTTCAAATTTTTCATTTTTTATTTTAGGGTAAAATATACAAAAATCCATAAATTTTGCATTTTTGCATATTTGAATGAAAATCGTTAACGTTTTATTTTAACTTTAAAAATTATATAGTTTCATGGTTAGTAACGAGTATCACTAATTAATTAATTATTATTTTTAAAATATACGAAAACTTTCAAAAGTACTCCATAAAAATGTCATGACATTAGTATAGTGATAAATTTGTTCGATGTTTTATTGAGTTTGAAAACAGATCAATCGTAAAAAAAAAAAAATGAATATAGATATCTTATATTTGAATATATAGTCTATGTGTTTTTTTCGTTTTTTGGTTCATTTTTTGCATCAATTTTGTCACTCTCTCTTGCACACTCCCTTACTCTTCATCAGAGTTGATTGTGTTGGAGTTGCTCGGAGAAAGACGTGCAAGAGAGGAGAGAGGAAAAGACAACACTGCAACTTCACAAAATCATACATCAACGAAGGACATTTCACATTTTCTAAACAAATTGGATCGTCAGTCATTTTGAATCTTTAAAATGAGTTATATATACAATTTTTTTATATCTAGAGTATTCAGACCAACTTTAGCACACCTCAACTAATCTTCATATATATCTAGACTAATGTAGATTAGAAAGAACGAATAAAAAGAAAAAGTAGCAAGATGTAGATAAAAGATACTTAAAAATACTAATTAAAGTTTTTAGAATATTTTTTAACTTTATTCTTTAAAACTTCTAAAAGTTTAAGGGTATGTTTATAATTTATATAAATAATTAACAAACATTTCATTTTGGTATTTTTTTAGGTTTGTTTTCTTAAATAGCAAAATGAAAAAAAATATTACAAGATTTTATCCAAAGTTTTGAAATAATGTTCATTTTTTTTCTCATTTTGAAAATTAGGAAAATACAAAACGATTTTCATTATGATTGGGTTAATTTTGAAAAAAATCTTACAAAGTTAAAGGGTATTTGTGTAGTTTAGTCCTTTTTATGGTTCTTCTAAACCCTCGTTGAGTCTCAGCCACCCCCTCCGGTCTTCTTCCCTACAACCAACCCCCCACCCCTGCACGCATTTCCTGACCCTCGCCGTTTCATCCTGCCGGCGAAATCGCCGCCGCCCCATACCACACTCTCTCCCCACTTTCAGGATCAAAGCTACTTATCGCTATTTATTTGTTCTACTCAGAAACACAGTGGTCTAGCCCCTTACCCTCGCCGTTGGTGAGATCACTCCACTGCCGCTCGTTTTTCAGATCCCAAGGTTTTATTTTTTTTTATTTTTGTTTCGTCGGGTTATGTTGGCTTATTATGTTCACCCACGGAGAAGAAAATCAAGAACAACTTTTGTTTTTGTTGATTTCTTTTGCATACAAGGATCAACTAGTCAGCATGAAAACTAAGAATGTATACCTTACAAGATACAAATTAATAATAATAATTAAAGAGGAAATAATTAGGCCTTCTTCTTGAATATATTAGAAACTATCAATACCTATGAACTAGAGCATAGTAGGGGGGGTGAGCCTTTGCTTATGAACTAGCCAGGCATTATAGATGGTTTTCCAACCTTTTTGCAGAATATGGCTTTGCGAGGTGTTTGGCAGCTTAAGAAGTTGGTTGTCAGCTACTGTGATTGGGGAGGAAGCAGCAGGGGCATCAGGTTTGTGGGATTGCTTTGCCTATTAGATTACTTAAATACTGAAAATGCTGTTTTTAACTGATGGAGGTTTAAGTTTTAGTCTGGTAGTCTTTGTATTTCCATTTTCCAGCATTACCTTACTCATCTTGCTTTGTTTGAGCTTACGGTGTTGAGGTTTGAGTTGGGTAGAAGTAGAAGATATTGGAAATTTCTTGCTTTTAGAAATGAGTTATTCAGAACAGGGTTCTTGAAGTGTGGCGAGGCACATCCTTTTTTCTCACAGACCGTCCCCTCTATGCCTACCAAACCTACAAAATGCCTTTATCTTTTCTTTTACCTAACCCAAACATGGAATGTCCGCGTGTCGTATCTTTAAAAGAATTGTCAAATGTTTAGTAATGCACTAATGCTAGTGATGTTTGAGGAAATTGAACCACACCATAGGGTTCTTCAAAATTATAGGCTCAAAATCAGAATTAAAACACCATATCAATTGGAATTGTAGTTTAACTTATGTTTATTCTCTCTGATGTAACACGTTCTGGTTTCTAATTTTAAGCCTAAGTTTAATTTATATTGCTTGACTTGATACAGTTCTATTTTCTTAATAACCGACAGTGTAGATTTTATATAGATTATACTGTATAAGTTGCTTTTGTGGAAGCAAACTGGAAAGATTTTTTCTCACACATCAGTTTAGTATCAAATTTTACAGCCTCCATAGGAGAACTCTTGTCAGTTGTCACATGTATGCTTGGATTCATTTATTCCAAGTTATGTTCTTTTGAGTTTACTGTTGGGAAAACTATAAAATAGATAGCAGACTTATGCAAATCATATCCTCAATCTTGCATATATATCAAATAGATACATATGTCTACTAGCCTTGCGTTATCGATATGTAGGTTCTGATAAAGTGCATTTATCTGCCCAGAGAATGAGAATCCCTTTAGGAATCTCTGATTTTTTAATTTCTGTTCTTCTTTGAAGCCTAAAAATCAAACATGAGAAAAGTTCCAAGTTTTTAGTGCAGCCTTGCCTAGTTGACTTCCTGGGCCTCTTTGGTGGGGTGTGAAGTGAGTCAGCTTCTTGAATTCTTACCTTGGTCTTCCTTTAGGAGATGTCTCGAGATATGTGTGTTTCTGGAACCAGTGGTGGGGAAAGTTCAGAAATGGTTGTCATCGTGAAAATAAGTTTTTTCTCTGGAGGGGGAAGATTAATCTTGATTCAATGTATTTAGTAGAACTTCTATATAGTTCGTCTTTCTTAGCACCTCACCTTTTTTACTGGGTCTCAGGCAGTGAGTTGAAGGGTTATTGTAAGAATTCCGGGTCTGCTATTGCGTTGGGATTTCTTATGTTCTCTCAGTTCGTTGAGTGTTCTATTGGGGATCGTCGAACACCTACTTTTGGGAGGATTTCTGGGTGAATGAGAGACCCATTTGTGCCTGGTTTCTTCAGCTTTACTTTTTTGGATTTTCTTTGTAACTGGGTTTTTTTCCCTTTTCTTCTTCTTGTTCTTGAGCTTGTTTTTCTGCATGCACGTCTATATCCTTTTATTTATCTCAATAAAAGGTTGGTTTCTTAAAAAACTAAAAATAGAAACTTTCCTTCATCCCTTTCCTGTGAAATAAAGCCAAGCCTTCTCTGCCCACCCTTTCGCTGGATGAGACCCGGTTTTTAGGCCAGTCATGAATCACCGGTCAACTTATCAGTGCTTCATATCGTCTTGCTACTATCATATGGATCAAAAAGATAATGTAACACCCCTGTTACCTCACAAGCGGCCTGTTCATTTTTCTTGATATAGAATATACTCGGTTATTGCTATTGTCCTTATGTAGCTTTGATAGTGAAACACATTTTCCTGAATGATTTGTATGTCATCATTGAATTTGCAGAGCATTTATGGAGTCGCAAATGCCAGCTTTTAAGGACAAAAATCCTCAGCTAGAAGTAGTTACTGAGCTCATTCGTGGCCAGCATCCACACTTGAAGGGCTTCTACAGTAATTCCCTTTGCCTCTCAACTTTTGGTAGTTAATGGTTATAATTTACTAAGTGTTTTACGTTTTGTTTTTACCCGTATTCTTTATCTTTCACAGGAAGCAATAACAACCGGGTGGTATGTGTGAAGAACATGGATCCAGAAGAAATTCATTCATGTGCAATGAGGCTAAGGAATTCACTGGGACGAAAGGTCGTAAAACTGAGAACAAGACATGTAACCAAAAATCCAAGTGTGCAAGGTACCTGGAACACTGATGTAAGATTCTGAGGGCTGTATGGATAATTTAATTATTCCTGAAGAGCTTGATTTCATTTAGAGAATGTTTCTTCCATCAATAATAAGATGTTGAAACCAAACTTCTTTATAGAATTGCTTGAGTTTTTGTTGTTTGTAGCAAGTCCTTATGTAACTTTTGAGGTAGTTATTATTTCCCCGGTTCTCTGAACACTTTCTGGAAGTTTTCGATAAAAAAATTTGTTCGTCTTGAAGGATATATGAAACAGAATGGAGTTCTAATTTGAGTTGGTAACTTCTAATTCTAAACACTCAAAGCTGCCAACAAGAATTGCAATATTCATCAGACGAGAACACCCCAAGATTACATTTTTGTAGTTCTCGATTTGAACTTCTTGACTTAGTTTGTTGACGGTGTATATCAATATATTAAAATTGTGCATAGATTACTTTGAATACAACATTCGTTAGCTTTGGATGATGAGATATTGTCACTGACCTTGGATCTGTTCATCACGTAAATATTGTAATCTAATAGAGTATCAGATTGGATGATATATCGATGAAATGTTAATGAAACTGAAGTGTGAAATTTCATTTATAAAATGAAGTAAAGGGAAAGAATTGTACAACATAACTTCGAATTATACCCCTTTCCTTCTCACTTAATTGTTTTCTAATTTCAATCGTGTTTGATTGGCTCAAATATAATTTTCATGATGCTTCTCTACTACTACTTGTGATTATTTCTATAATATCTTACGAGCTTAAGACTTTAGTAAGACCAATGTAAAAGGAGAGAGGATTAGGTGACACAAAGAACGATGTCCTAAATTTTAACAAGACTAAAGACAGTCATAATCAAAAGCATTTCACAACCACAAGTATTTTGAGCAAGCATGCCGAAATAGGAAAAGAAAAAAAATCAAAGAAACATGATTCAATTGATTTATACATACTACATGTATTCAGCTCAATTTCTGAAGCATACAGCAAATGATAGCTGGTTCAATTTGTTTAATTTTCTTGGTTCCAATCATATTGGCTTGATCTGATTTTGGTCAGTTTGGCGTTGAAACTTCGAATCATAATGAAAATAAGCCAAGAACATGATAACTGCAGCTAAGGATGGTTCACCTTTTTAAGGTTTATAAAACCATAAAGATAAGACCAATAATAACTTGGTACTCGAGAGACTCTTAAGCCTTGTGTTACATTTAACATTTTTCTCAAAATTCTTGAAGAATTGAACCTACCTATTGTCTCCCTTGGCAGTTAATATTTCACTCGAATCCATTGTTGTTGAGAAAGCTCTCAGCTTCAAATTCAAAAGCTCCTGGAGCAAATGCTAGAAGCGAACATGGAAACATCTGAATTCTATGTTGTATACTGCATACCTCACACATCATTGGCTGATGAAGCAGCTTCCCCTGCCTTCTTCTCCTTTTGTTTCTCCCTTTTCTTCTTGTTCCGCATCGCGTTCTTACTCAGTGTTCTGCATTTAACTCATATATTCGGTTAATCCCAGAACTTAGCCTGTTAAGAGTACGATAAATGACACACCTATAATTAATGGACTTACTCTTTAGGGCCTTCTCCAAGCAACTGCATTACAAAAATGCTTAGCTTATAAGAACTTGAATTGGAAATCTTCAAATCTAATAATCATAATGGCCTCACTTAGATGGAAAGGGAGAGGAACTTGAAAATCAATACCTCTGCCTGAATAGCAGCAGCATTTTTCGCATGTGGAGGCCTATAAGCAGCAGGCTTCTGAACAGGTGGGTTTGAAGGAGCGGTTTTCTGCGATGTTTGTGAGACTTTTGACCCTTGACCTGGATTTAGGACAATCTAATTGCTCAATTAAACTGGATAAATACGGAAGCATATAGACATAAGATAACAGTTATGTGATGGAACCTTGTGTTTTCTTTTGATCAACATTTAGCGATTCTACTGACTTAACTAGTAGATCGATTTCACCAAACTTATCTGAAGACTCTGGCTTCCAATCGGCCTGCACAAAATGTTTGCATGAGGAAAAGAGCGAGAAGTAGTCATGTTAAACATCTTTTAAAATGAAAGGTGAACAGCTCTTACCTGGAACAACTTGTCAAACATTTTCTTGAAGTATAAAGCTCCATTGTAATGGAAAATTTTTATCCTATACAAGGAAAACACTGATATCAACTTATTTATAGCTGACCAAAATCCTCCTGTGCGCAGATTGGGAAACCAAGAATATTATACGGGTGGAAATTTGAATGCGTCAGAAAAAATGAACGTGCTTAAAGTACATAACACAACTTGAGACGCCCTTAGGCCTTAGGCCTTGAGCAACATTAGTTTTTAGTTTCTTTTCACATTATTTAGGTTACAAGCACCATCTTTGTGCATAGTACAAAAGTCTTTACCCATTGTCAACTTGAAGTCTTGGAGCTGTTGTGGCAGTCATGAAATACTGTCCATCTGGGGACCATTCGCTAGTAACGGAGCATTCAGCTTTTGTTCTTCCAAGCTGTTTTTTCTCCTTATAGTCCCAAAATGCCTGTTAAAGATGATTGCAAGCATAAGAAATTGTAAATGTGAAAATAAAATATGAATATCATTCCTTCAATCATGGGAAAGCATAATACTATAATGAGCACAAGTCTGGACCGGTGATAATCAATATAATAGGGTTTGGACCATTGCTTATACAGATGTACAATGGTTAACGAATTTGGAAAGTTCTTGAAATCTATCAACTTAGTACTCTGAAGAGAAACATGCCATAAACAACAACAAGAAACTTCTGTCCATATCTTATGCAAAACAGAGAACACGACACATAATAAATATATGAAACAGAGAGAATACCATGTCACCAGGCAGATTACCGAAGCCAGCCAAACATAGAACTGCAGGCCAGAGAGTTAAGGTCACAAAATAACACTAATGACACCATAGTAGTTCCTCCCTTGAAAGAAGAAAAGAGGAGAAGAAAAGAAAAGAAAAGAAAAGATGGGGAAAAAGCTAAAGAAAATGGAGAAGAGAAAGCATAGGTAGATATCCCAAAGAAGAAAGCAGGAAACATACATTTCCCCTTCGGGTTCCATCGTACAGTGTTGTAGGGACCTTCTCCAAGCTCAAGAAGAGGCTTGCACTTCTTGTCAAACACCGTTGCTCTTGCAGGCATAACTTTTTTTTTTTGTCAAGGAACAAGTGCAAGGCAAAGAGAAAACACAGCTAGCAGAAGCAAAGTACAAGAATAAGGCCATTTAGATGTCATTTATCATAATTGCTGGAGTACAGCATTATTGAGGTGGAGATTTAAACGTCCGAGCTCAAGAGAGAGTAGATGCCTCTAAAACTTATTAATTATTGAATTATCCCAAGGTACAACAATCAACAAGATGTTCTACCCAACATTAACTTTTCTTTGTACATATTCATTTGCTCTTGGAAAAATGCTGAAGATCTTTACGAACCCATAATTGGATTTAAAAGGAGTTATGCATAGATTTATAGTGTTGAAGGAACCATCAAGCAGAGCATCCAGTACATTCATGTAACGTATATATTATATAGTAACGGAATATGAAAACAACCAACTTCATTAATCTAGCATTTGGTTGGATTAGTTTGTCACATTATATTTAGCCATTCCACTTAAAAACAATGCAAAGCACGTGAAGATGTTTAATCATAGTAAGCAGGGAGCTACAATCGAAGAAGTCTGGCCCATAGTATGCCGGGAGCTATTGGCAAATGATCTCCTAGTCTATAATGTACACCATCATCATGTACTATATGCTTATCCTCTTTATTAATACAGATTGTTAAATTTGAATGTGCAATCTAATTGTAAAAGATAAGATAAACCTTCCGCAATATGGTACAATAATAAGGATACACCCATATACTACTGCAAACTCCGAACCACTATGTGACCACTGCACATCATGAACGGGCCCTTCTTTACCTGCCAAGGTCCTTAACAATCAGTTCTTTCTCTCTGGAAACTTTAATGTCAATAATAGCAGGCTAGGGTGTTAGAACGTACTGCAACAAATATTTGAAGAAAAGGAATTTAGTGCTTACGAAGTGGTACAAGTCCTTCATGAACACCATCGGTTGTCAAGTAGTTTAACTTTGTTTCACCATAATAACTCTGGTTGGTTTTATCTACATCTGCTTGCACAACAATTAGAAGCCCAGTAGAACCATTGTTCCAGTTTAGCTGAACCGTTGAACATCGGAAAAAACTTCGTCGAGCAATCGGTTGAGTTTGTGAATCTCCACAAGCAAAGATTTGGACACTGGCAGGAACCCCCTGCATAAATACAAAACAACAAACCGCTAAAATGGTGGAGTTTGTGAATCTCCATGAGCAAACCTCGTCTAACAGACCAACCTTGGACTCGGGAACAAAGGCTGCAATGTGGGTTCCAGGTGTCCTTGAGAGTTCAATTGCAGTGACTCCTGGAACTCTTAGCCGATGAATAACTCCCTTCGAGAAATCTTTAGCATCAAAAAACTGTATCTCGTTAGTAGCCATCCGACAGGCAACAGTTTCATCAGAGCCGAATCGAATTGCAGGCCTGGAGGATGAAGTGTGTTTGAAGTTTATAAATATCTTAAAAAACACAAAGGTTCAATGACCCACTAAGGAATCTAAACGTTATATAAAACCAATTTCTCTAGTACATAATAAGCTACAAACGAAAAAGACCAAGCCTATAAATCGTCATAAATACAAGACACCGCTCACCATGACACTTTGGTCATATTCTTCTGAAATTGAGAGTACACAAGATCACCAGTGTCAACCTTCCAGAGAACAACATTCTTTTCTTGAGGAGTTGAAGATTTCTGAAATGTCTGGAGATAAGTCCCACATGGTGACAAAGCAGCCGCAAGCAAATTGGGTACTTCAAAAGACTTGATCTCTCCAAAACCACGGCATTCGTAAATGCTCAAAGTTTCAGACTTCGTAACCAGCAATTTGGATCCATCTTCACTGAATTTCGTACTGGTGCAAGCAACCTTGTCGAGTTTGTTGGTGGTGGGTTGGTTGTCAATGAATGGTGGGCCATTCCAAATTGAAAAACCATCTGATCCTCGAACTGGGAGGAAGTTTAAGGATGAGAAAATTGAAAGAGACAGAAAAATGAATGAGCTAGAAGAAAACTTACCCAGAATCTCTAAAGGTGGTGGATGTTGAGAGGTGGCCATGGGAATCGGAGACGAATTGATTGAAGATCAATGAAGTTGGTACGAAGGAAGATTGAATGGAGGGTGAGTGTGATGATGAAATTAGGGCCGACTTCAGATAGTGGCTCCTTCCGATGCCGGAGAAGGTGAAGAAGAAAGACCGAAAAAAACCCCAACCAAATTTCTTTTATTAGGTTAATCGTTAAAATATGAAATCATAGCACTATACCATTTTTATTATTTTGTATTTTCAATTTCTATGTAAGTTTGATAATTTAATTTTAATTCGGATAGAGTTTAGAAAATAAATTTTAGCAATTAAAAATTTAAGTGTTTCGATTTGGAATTAAGTATCATAATTTGAGGAGTGGTTTCTACGATTTATCTAAGAAAAATAGAGAAAAACTTTAAAATTTTCAATAAAAAACTCAAATGCTAACATTAGTTTTTCATTTTGAGAATAATTTAAACTTTAAAAAGTTGGATTAATATTTATATAATGTATAAGTTTCAACTCTCTCTCTCTCCATTTATTTCTTTTACTTATTTCATATCCTTTCTAAATCTGTTTTTTAGTTATCGAGGTGTATAATTTAGTTACATTGTCGATACAATTATAATTTAAACATGGTGTTGAATAATTAAAGGCAAATTGTTTTAATCCAAGTTTATGTTTCATGTGTTTGATTTTACATAAAGTTTGTTTATGAGTTTAGGGTTATCTTTTCCAACATTTTTTTTAATACAAGTACCAAATTCTTTAAATATAATATTTTATAAATAGTAATGAAAAGATTTGTTCTACTAATTTTTAAAGATGTGTTAGAATATTAATAACATTATTCTTTGTATATTTAGTCATTTTGGAAATATACCAAAACAACAAATTTTCTAACTCCAAATTATTATACAAAACATATATTTAAAAGTGAAATTGCCAAATCAACTTAAATACATTATTTTGAAAAATGGTAAATTATAAGTTATCATTGAAGAATTTTATGCATTTTCGAAAATGAACTTGTAATACTAAGATAAGTTGTGAATTGAATTAAAATGTATAAATTGTTGTAAAAACTTGTTAGAAAGTTTCTTGACTTATTCTCTAATTTAGTTTCATAAATGATCCTTCTTTTTTTGGATTGACTAAGAAAATAATATTTTTAAAAAGATCTGCCCAAACATAAGTACAAGAAATTTCAGGAAAAAATCAATAATAATAATAATTAAACACTCAATTAAAAGAAGAAAAATCTTTTTACTTTAATTTTTCCAGGGAACGAAATTTAAACATGCCTTCTATCATCAAAACTAGAGTCAATGATATAAAATTACATTGAAAAATATAAAATTAATTTTCAGATACAAAGTGATTTTAAAATGTATCAAAAGTGATTTTTGACAATTACATAATCACTCACCAAATTACAAAATACTAAATTCCCATCCATCGAAATTGGATTTAGTAGACCAACGTGAACATAAATTAAAGGCTACTGTTTACCTGGGCAGGTAGCAAATGCTACTCTACCATGAATTTCTGATTTGGGATCTCATCATATATAATTCCGTTCACAATATACACATTTCCACCATTTAAATACACCAAAATACACTACAAAGATAATAAACTATACCCTTCTTCTTCACCAGTTAATAAAACTAGAATGGTGTGGTGATTCATAACTCTACCTATTCTTTTTTGTAACAGAAGAATTACATTTTCCAACCACCATGCCTAAATTATTTGATACCAATATTCATCTTCCTACTCTTCCAGAGGGAAATTTTGTTGTAAAATTAGATATGAAGATAAGTAGTTACCCTTTTCTTTTTAGCAACCGTATACAGAAGCTGCTGAGCGTTGATTTTATGGTCAATTGAATGGTGAGATGTGCTTCTCAAATTTGGGAGAAATTGTCTTCACAGGAGCCCAAATATCTGCACCGTTGCTCCGTGCAACTCCAGCAGTACACGAGATTGGAACAAGACAAAGGCCTCTGCTCCTCAGGCTATGGCTGCATGGCTCCACCTCCTAACAAAAAACCAGTTTAAACCTAGCGATAAATATTCAAAGAGTTTTATATTATGATATTAAAGTATCACTCCGAATTGAATCTAATATCTAAAGCAATGAAAATGATCAGATAGGTTCTAGTTTCAAGACTATCTACGAGCTTGAGCTAATGAGTGATAGTAAATTTAATATCATTTAGCTCTCTCACATACTTGTGGGTTTTGAAGTCAATATTATAGAAATAATATTGTAGGAGTTGTGTTAAATCAAACACTTTATCCAAAACATTAAGTTGATGAGGGAAGGAAAATTGAATGTTATATCGTCTAACAAATACATAAAACTATGTTAGGCCTTTTACAAATTTTTAAGCTGACAAGTGAGGGGAGGGTTGAATTATTGATATAATTACGTTAACTGTAATCCATAAGCTTCAATACTGAGTTGATGGATGATTTAACAAAAGACCATTTTTGGGGTTTAAGGGACCCTATTAAATTTTCCTAGTAAGAAAAAGTGTTTACGAAGCACAATTTGTCAAATCATCAAAAGGTCCAGCCTAAGCTCACCTGCAACAAAATAGTGGGTGTGCTTTGGAGATATGGTGCACTCAACACCTGAAATCACGTCAAAATAACATAAGGGAATATATAATTACACTTCTAGCCGCACAAATACACAATTAGTATTTGATAAAGTTCATCGAAAGTGGCAGACAACTTTTCAGTCAAATTACTCTGTTCTAGTCCTCCAATATCCAAACTAAACCAATTTCATGGACTTGGTAAATAAATCAACGGTTGAAAATCAGTCAAACATGATTACATGAACAGTAGTCACAAAAGAACTCTTACATATAGAACACAAAAATAGTCTATATGAAAAGAAAACCATAACTGGTTGCACAACTATTAATTCAATCTTGCAGTTAACGTTCCCTTGCTGATTAGGGAGAGAGTGATGGAAGAAAGGAACAGAATGACTAAATACCTAAAACTAAAATAGGCATGGAAGAATACTCAGCAAACAAAGTCCGGGAGAGAGAGAGAAGAAAAGATGAAGAGAGACATAAACCAAACTGACATTAAATTACACTAAAAAGATCCAGTGATTTTTTAGCCACTGATTGATGCTCAAAACGTTTTGCATGCAAGTACTGACTAGTGTCAGAGGAAAAATGTGGAAGTGAGAAAGATATATATTCCATTGACCAATTAGAAGGAATTGACGGAGGGAAAAATCATACAGGCCATAAAAATGTGGAAGTGAGAAAGATATATATTACATTGACCAATTAGAAGGAATTGACGGAGGGAAAAATCATACAGGCCATAGAAAAGACATGTGCATGGCATGATAGCCATTCGTATCTGATACCCAAATCAGAATTCAAAAAGATCACAAACTTTAAGCAAGATCATACCTTGACTTGCTCGTGAAGGAATTGGATATATTCCATTGCTTCCAGAAGAACAGATGCCGTATCTGTCTGCAGTGAAATTGCACGATTTTGATTCAAACAGGGCAATGGTTTTAATACTGAGAGCAAAATTACGAAACGTAGCCTTTTGGATTTCAAGAGCCAAAATAAATTTTGGCCCAAGACCATATAATAAACCCTCAATATTATCCTCAAATTTCAATCTAAAATATCAGATTCTTTGAGTATTTAATTGGTTCCCAACAAACCTTTCCGTATGGTGAAACAAGTTGTTGCAAGGCCATAATTCGTTCACCCAGTTTGTCTTTCCTCTCCTGTAGAAAGAGTGTTAGTACTTGGAAAACCATGGGATTGAGAGGCGGAGCAAATCATGAAGAACAAAACAGGACCATAGGGACCAATCAAGTGAAAAAATAATGAAAGATTATTGGACCACCCAAAACAATGTGATCAGAAGGCCTGTCTAATGGAACGCTCAGTAGTTATTATAATACGTACTACTAATAGTCTAATACTGATTATATTATTATATGAACTTAATATTCACGATGTTGCAATGTGAAGTTGAAACAGTAGGAACCTTAGAGGAGATAGAGAAATCAGTCTTGTGCCGTTTGGGTGTAAGTGAAGTAAGAGCGCTCTCATCAACCGAGCATAGACTCCTCTTCTGTTCCATCATCGTTTCAACCTCCATCACTTCTGCCTGGAACAGATGCCAATTCAATCAATATTCAATTTTGTAAGTCTGAATGAATACTATATTTTCATATGGGTAACGTATTACATATTTAGTCTAGAACCTTGAGATTTTTGTCTTTTTAGCTTTTGAAAGATAGAAGTTCAGGAACTGTTGTCATTTGAAAATTTTCAACGAAAATGAACACAAACCTCAAAGGTTAAGGAGTAAAGTTTTAATTAAACCTTTCATAATAAAATATGACAATTTTATTAAGGGAAGAAAGAAATGCAAGTATTATACTAAAAAAGGATTTCATCTATAAAAGATCTCAAACATTGAAAGTCAACTGAGAAAATCTGAAACTACACAGGAACACTCTCACAGGTTCAAGACGGGGATATTTTTAAATGCTTGAGTTCGTGTGTATTTACATATAAAAGACATATTGTTTGACTTTCTTTACCAAATGGATCTACAACCAAGAAAAAAAACTCCCATCTTCGTAAGTTTTAATTAAATGCCTTGAAATTATTGCATTCCCATAGATTGGACAAAACGTTATTACTTTGATACAGAGGTTCAGACAGCATGCAGATAATGTATATCACATTGGACTGTTAAATCAATAACAAAACTCAATCATGGTCATGGTCAGAGGTCAAAACCACACGCTAAAAAACCAGTATAATATTGATCCATTCGATCTACTACATTAAAAACAATTATCAATTTTAATACAAAATACTAAAAGACAAGGAAAACAAGTAGACAAAAGTTCCATAGTTTAATGACGATCTCCAACAAATATAATATTGAAATCAATAAACACAATACAATAAATAATAATAACTAAGAAAAGGGTAGGGACAGAGGTATACAATATTGGGATAAATAGGTTAATAACAACGAGAGCAATATATATGACCTAAACAAATAAATAAACTCATCACTTAGCAATTCATCCCCAAATTAAAAGCATCTGGATTTTGGCTTTTCACGCAGAGCATTTTGACTAACTAACAGTTAAAAGTTACATCTTTGAACTCTTTTTGTCAGTAAAAAGAGAAAATACAGTGAACTTTCCATCACAAAAGACAACCCAAGATATGAATACACAAACAAAGTTACAAAAACAAATAATACATTGGAATAAGAATCGGGGAAAACACCTGTAAAATTTTCTTTTCTTATTACTTTTTGACAAAAAGTAAAAGTGTTGGGGTAATTGGAATCCAAAATAATTAAGTATTTAAAACCAAGCAGATGATATAAATGAAACAAAGGTGGGTCCAGAAACACAAATTAATTTTTCATATAATTTTTTTTTCTTTTTCCATTAACAAATAAACAAATTCACCCAAAGGCATGGATTAAATTAAGAGAATATGTAATTTGCGTACAGAATCTTCCTACCCCTTCATTAAATATCTTGAACATACCAATCAATGGCAGAAACCAAGCAGTATAACCAGATTACGATTTACAATTAAACAAGTTTTTTTTAAAAAAAAAACTACAATCTTAAAGAAGACAAAAAAACAAAGGTTAGAGAGTATATCACTAAACGGAAAGAAGAAGACAAAACACAGTTCAAGAAAAAAAAGAAAAAAAAAAGAAACACACACCGGGAATTTAGCGGAAGCATTGCAAAGAGAGCTGGCAATCATCCCGACAAAGTGTATAATAGAGGCAAAATCCGATCACCGGAAACAACAAGGGAAGGTGTAAAGAGTAGTACAACAGTAGAATTGAGAAGAAGAATAATCGAAGAAGAGGAGCGCGTTTTGTGGTGGTTAATCGATAATTTGGAGATGGAAGAAGAAATAAATCTGTGTAGCAATGGAAGATGAAGGTTTAGAAGAGAAATAGAGTTGAAATGGATGGATTAAAGAAGAAGGAACAAAAAAATGGAGGATGAATGAGGTTTTTGTAAGAGAGGGAAAGAAGAGAGTTTCAAACTCTAGTGGGAAAGGGGAGAAGAGGAGAGTGAAGATTATTTGAAAGTGTTTAAATAAAGAAAATTAGAAAAAGAAAATAAAGATATTTGAAAAATTAATATATATTGTTTTTTTTCTTTAAAAGCAAAAAAAAAAAAAAAGGAATTGACAGCTAATATCCAGCCAGGAGGGGAAGGGGGAGGTGGAAGAAAATTAGGCCAAAGAAAGGAAGTAAAATTGACCACAGATGGAATTGTTTTTTCCAAGGTTCAATATTTACTCTCTTTTTTGTTATATATAATAAAAAGAATATTATTATTCCTATTAAATATTGTTTTAAGGGAATATGTTATTTGAGATTACTTTGTTTGAAAAAACAATAAACACATCCTTCAAATATTTGTAAATATAATAAATAATTACGGGTCAATTTCAAGTTTAATTTAATACACGTGATATCATCGTTGATAGTAGATATTAGTAATAATAATAGATAGCACTTTTCTTAAATTAGAAGTTGTTGATGATAGTAACTATAAGTGATGTTTATTGATTGCACAAATGTTACAATTATCAGTTTATGTGCTAGAGGATTCTTTTAGTATTTTTGATTTTTTGTGCTATATATATGTGTATGTATTGTTTAAATGTCATTTATGTAATTGGCTAAATAATTATTCATCGTGGATTGGTTTGTTAGTAAAAATAAGACATGGTCTTAATGAATGAGGTCAATGGATCGATCCATGTTGATCACTTACCTAATAATTAATTTTCTACAAGTGTCCTTAACACATAAATGCTCTAAGATCAAAAAAATTATCTATATTAATCGAAGGTTAAATTTTTTTTTTTAATCTATCATCATTTTTTACTATCAATTTTAACAAACATATACATGTATTATATTTCTTTAAATTGTCGTTGTTGTTATTAAGTTCGATTTTGATAGAAGTTAAGGTTGATTAATTATATTTAAGATTATCTAAAAATACAAAGACAAAAGAAACATTTAAAAAATATAAAAATATTAAAACTATTTATAAAATATAGCTTGTTATTTATAACATTAGTATTTCATCTAATATCACAGCACTATTAAATATGGCTTCAAAATTAAACATAAATTGTTATGGGAGAAATGTTCTAAAATATTAAATTTAGGGAAATGTTTAAAAATATTAGATTTTACAAAATATTTACCATCTATAATAAATTTTATCATTGATATGCTATAATGATAAAATACTATCATTGATAGAATCCAAAATTTTGCTATAGCTTATAAATATTTTAATTTATTTTGCTATTTTTTAAAATACCCCTTAAATTTATTCATTTAAACTCAGTCAAGCTTTGTTTTTTTTTTATGAAATTTTTTCAAAAATAGAAAAATCGGCAAACTATTTACACTCCATAAAATGAATGATAAATATTTTTGCAAATGTCTTATTTTCTACATTTTTTTTTAATTGGGTGTAATGATAGTGTTTCAACATGAATTTTTTTTTACCATGAAGCTGAATTAGAATAGGAGGTTTTAAACTATTGAAATTCCTATGGTGTTATTTTCTCTCCATTTCATATTAAAATAGTAAGTTCACACACCACATTTTAGCCTTTAGCCTTTAGCCTTGTACAATTATTAATATTCGAGTCTATATGTAATCGGCAAGGAAAAAAATTGTCACATCCCTTTGTAATAAAAGACTTCGAAGTAAGATTTAATTCATGTTTCTACGTTATGGTAAATTAGTATGATTGTATAAAATATGAGTCTTGGCGTAATTTATATGGTTCTAAGCACGACACTACATCATGATCAGTATTATCTAAACATCAGAGCACGTTAGATAAAGCATATATCATGCCAATGTAATTATTATTAATTTGTAGGTCTTACTCAAGTTATCCAAACCTAACTTATCATCTCATCCAACTATATTCTAAGTTACTCTAATTTCCTTCTAAAAAAATTAAACTCATTAAATTGGGTTTAAATTTTGACTTTGAACATAGTTGATTTATAGGTATCTAACTAATTAAAGTTGGAAGAGATGTTGTAGTCCAAAACACCAATTATCCCAAATTTATCACCCAAACATTTTTAAAATTTTAATTTAACTAATTAATTGATCTTTATTCTTAAGTTAAGAGGATCTTCCGCTAAATATTTCAAACTGTAATCTTGTGCACTATATAAAGAGATGATCATAAATGTAATGAACAACTCTCTCATTGTTTGTTGTAATAATTATATAGCTTGGCTTGAGTCTATTTGACTTCCATAGTTACACGTGGCTTAAATAACATATTTTTTACCAATAAGTTTCTTAAATTAACATTAATCATCCAATACAAATTTGATCTACGCTCTTATTCTAAAATATATATCGCCAAAAAAATGAGCAAGAATGGTACAATCTCATAGCGCGCTCGAGTTCTAACATAGGGATTAGTTAGCTATACTTCATCTTGTGCATTGCATTTCAAAGTCCAATCCACAACTCGTTTACATCTCAAAACTAATACATTTATCGAAAATAGCATAGCAATTGCCATTCTCACTTTGTATATATTTGAATGATAGCAATCCTAAAGAAAAAATAATTCTTAATTTACTAAAAACTAAAATACAAGATCGCTCGTATATCTAAAACATAAGCTAATTTTATCCGATGAAAAATATTAGGTGTATCAAATAGAACCTATTTGTTGTTTTTATTTTTAAAAATATTAAAAATTAAAATTTTTGTAGGTAAATAACAATTATGGAGTATAGAATTAGGTTTAGCATTGACTGTATCTAATCGTTAAAATTTTATTTAAAATACCATTCTATAAGAGGTAATTTAAACTTGGAAGAATGATTTTGGATCACTTAAAAACTTTGGATAAATTAAAAATATTGTTAGCTGCAAGAACCTACAATAAAGTAATTGACCTTAGCTTATTTATATTATATAGTATATAGATTATGTTAGGTTACTTTTTAAACATAATCTTCTTGGTATGTTGACTATTCATAGTTCAATATTAAATATAGTAAAGGTAGGATATCTAATCAAATGGTGTCTCTCTCCCTATGTATATATATTACTATCATTGTACACTAAAGACGTTTTAACAATTAATTATTTTAAAGCATAAACCTAGCAATAATGTTATAAAATCTGGTTGATCACTCATCTCGACGTTAAGGATAAAGTAATGTTTAGGTGGAGCCTAGATTGCACCTATCTCTACTTTCATGTATTTTATCCAACAATAAAAATGGTCTAAAAAACAAAAAAAGTTTGTCATGCATATAGCAACTTAGAATTAGGGGTGACCATTGGTTGGTCGAAGTCGGTTTTCTGACTGAACCAAACCTACTATGGTCAGTTTTTAGTAATTGTTCAAACCGACCCTGGCTAAGAAGAAGTATAAAACAATTGTTGATAGGTCGGTTGGTTCATCTAAGTCTAGATTTTTTCTTTAAAAAATCTTGTTGGTTTGGATTTTCCCCAAACCAATACAGACTAAACCTCTTCTTATCTTCGACCAACCACATTTGATATATTTGATTGGTTTTGGTCGGTCGACTTGTTTTCGATCTATCATGCTCATCCCTATTTAGAACTAAACATTTGATGAGTGGCGCTACACAAAAATGATCGATGTATTTCAAATCATTAGAACTCATAATTATAATCTAGATATCCATAAAATTCTTTTGTTTGTTGATACAATTTCTACAACTAATCTAAGTCTTTTTTTATATAAAAAAAACAAATGTTCAACTTGTGATGTATGCATGAATATAATTATGTTGAGGTTTTTGCCCCAAAGTATATCTTCCTCAATGGAGCACATGGGACATTGATGTTTATGTTCTAAAATGTAATCATTTTTTTTTGTTTGTTGTAAATATTTACGTCTAAGTAAATTGATTATTTCATTTAGGGTGTGCATTTGGTCTTCAATTAATTCACAATCAACAATCAAGTCTATCAAATCCTCCCAAGTTCTTAAATATAATTTTAATTAGAAATAGTAAAAAGATTGATACTCTAAAACTCTTGATATATTTAAAACAAAATATCGTATGATAGACACAAATAATAATCTATCTTAATTTATCGTATAAAAATCTTATTATATTTTATAAATATTTTAATTTATTTTACTATATTTAAAAATATCATCGATTTATTTACACTTACTATTCCATATTTGTCAATTAAATGTATTTATATTTGTTTGGTAATAACTAATAGTGGCTTAAAGATACCATTTATTATGTTCTCTGTTTCATGGAAACGATTGAATGACATTTTCTGTCTCTAAGCTTTCAATAAAGAGACATTTTAATGAATTTGGTAGCATTTTCATCCTTATAACATCCATCCCTTTTCACAATTCTTTTAAACAAAAGAATATATATTCTCTTTTCTTCCTTTCATCCACGATCACCTAATCGTCACATCTTTAATTTAGTACTTTCTAGCATAGTTGTATATCAATTAAGTTAAACTCACTTTGGTGTAAAAAAGTATAATCTTAATTTAATAGACAGATACATATTGACGTTTTTCAGCCACTTTCAACGAAAACTCTCGGTAAAATAAAGAAAAAAATATTTTTCCTAGCTACATATATATATGTATTTACGTGGGCGTTTGGAGTAATGAATAATTAAGGCTATTAATGACATATTTTTAATGTAAATACCTTTTTGTACTTATCATTTAGTAATAGTCAATTCTATTTCAAAACCCTTGATTTACTATTTTACGTTCATTTTTTTTTTATTATTAACCGTACCGTATTTATTATTTCTTTCTCAAACTAAAAAGTCTGTTTGGGCCAAAGACTATCTGTGACTATAATAATCATGTATTGTTGTAGTAAATACTATTTAAAAATTCTTAATTAGCAACCGTAGACAATGTTTCAAAACCCCAGTTTACTACCATACTTGTTATTTTACATTGATCATTTTTTTTATTATTTGTTACAATGTTTACTCTTTCTTTATCAAACTAAAAAAGTCTACACCTCAAACATATATTATTATAATCAAAACTAAAATATTCTACTCACAAAAACAAACTATAATAATCAACTTCCTGCTCAAAACCCTTAAACTGATTGAGACAAGGGTAATCTAAGATTATAATAACCACTTTCTTGTTACAACAAATACTATTCGATCCAATTAGCTATAGTTAACATTATTTCAAAGCTCACACAATTGGTGTAACATTTTTTTTTCTAAAACTAAAATAACGTATCAGTCAAACACATACTATTATAAATCAAATTAAAATACCTTCTAAAAGCATTATAGAGGAAAAAAAAAGAACCCTAATTTATTATTATGATTCAACCAATGTAATAATGTAGGTCCAATTCTTATTTGTTTAGAGGGGAAAAAAGGGTTGATTTAGGTATGTTTTGCTTGACAAATTCCAACAACTATTCATTGATATGACGTTTGATCTAATCAATATCAACTCTCCCTCTCTCTCTCTTTTTCAAGATCTGATGAGGGAGAGAGAGAATTTTGTATATATATAAGAGAAGGACAGGCGTGGGTCAATAACCTCAATAAAAATTTCCCTTTTTCTTCCTTTCATAAGTACTTGCTTTGTCAAAATTTCAAGAGATCGAGTTTATAAGCTAATTAGTTATTAAAACTATGTTTCTACCCTAAGTAAATCTCAAATAGAATTCAGGTTTAAATTTTATTTTGATCTTTAAAATTTATAATTTGTTCTATTTTGATTTTTAAACTTTTAAAAACATTTATTTTAGTTATTGAACTTTTAGAAACGATATATTTTGATCATTGTCATTAGAATTTAGATAAGTCTCTAACGAAATGATGATGTGTGATATCACTTTTAAATTTTGGGGTTTTAATTTTTAATTGAAGATCACTTGGTAAATCGAATAATTAAAAAAGTCACTCTACCGTCACAATTTTTAAGTGTTGACATTCTACTCACATGAATTCTACTTACTTTATTTTTTATAGTTACTTTACCTTGTCGTGAATGTTGACACAATACGTTCGTTCTATTTTATTCAATGTATTTTTACTTACTTCAAGATTCCAATTTGAAAAAAAAAAAAAAAAGCAACGGATAGAAGAACCATAACGAAATACAAGAGATTTGAGTTTCAAAGAAAAAAAATAACAAAATTAGGTTTATTTGGTATATGTGTTGATTATGTTATACGTTGTCATAAAAGATTTATAAAACAAATTGGGGAGTTTGCAAAAATAGCAAAAAAAAAATTATGATAATATAGCCAATATCACTTACATTTTCAAAATAAAAAATTTAAAATCAGATTACGGTCTCATTACAAATTAACAATATAAAAAAAATGTATTATGAACTATTTTTTTCAATTTTTTTTTTGTCATTTAATGCAATTTTCTAAATAAATTAAGGAAATGTATTAATGAAAATAATAGGATGGAATTTAGATGTTAATCATCATCCAAATATAGAATCTATAAAATAATGAATGAAAGTAGGATTTGATTAATAGGAAGTTAAAGAGGGGAATGTAATATTAAATTGGTTGAGAGAAATAGAAAAGAGAGAGGGAGAGGGAGAGGGAGAGGTTGTTTTGAGTCGTAGCGGCGTAGAGAGACTCAGAAGTGGAACCTACATGGGGCCGTCGTGTAGTGATCCGTGAATCCTACGCGAACTTTGTCCACACAAATGCTTACGCCACGTGTTACTAAAAAGGGTCCCACGTGGATCCCCAAAAGTCTCACTATAATAATAATAAAAAAAAAGAAAAAAAAGAACCCTGATGGGAGGGACCCACTCCCAACGCGGTTTTGGTCTCCATCCTTCAACCACTTCCTCTTCCTAATCCTAACTCTGCCTCTTTTTCTACATTTCGCACCCCCACCCCCTCCCTTCTTCCTATTTTACCTTTCCCACCCCCTTCTCCCCTACTCCTTTACTCTTTAATCCTTTTTCTTATAAATCAATCAAATTATTATTATTAACCACATCATTTCTATAAAAAAATAATAATAATAAGAAGTTGTATTGGGTGGCAAATTAGTTTAGATATTTTGCAAAAATGTTTTTAAGGTTTGTGATATTGCAAATATAGCAAAAAAAAAAAAAAATCAAATCAAATCAAGGCTTTTATATGTGTGAGTTGGGCTTTATTTTTATTTTTTTGTCATTTTCGCAAATAATATAGTATGTGTGCAATATACTTAATTATTATAATTTGTTTTGTCATTTTTCAAGGGTCCTTATAAAAATTTCCCTCCCCCACCAAAAAATAAAGAGGAAAACCTAAAATGATTTTTGGAATATTTTAAATTTAAGATGACGTTTGAGGGCTAGAAATTGATTGTTATAGTTTTAGGTTTAGTTTAGGTTATAATGGAATGCGCTTGAGGTCTAAACTATTTTAGTTTGAAAATGATGAAGGTATAATAGTACAAATTTGCATTAGGTAATTATTTTGTAGTATTAGAATAGTGTTTTTCCTAAATACCCTTGAGAATTTTGTCTTCTTGCTTATGTCATCTACTAACGTTACAAAACTATACCCTTCATTTCCTTCTCTACTCTTCCTTTTATTCTTGCTGATTTCCCTTTCTCCATTTGTTTTGAGTCGAGGAATTGTTTGTCATCGACCAAGGAAACAATATTAGGTGTGTAGGGTGTCATCGATGACTGAAACAACAACCCTCATCGTTAATAGTAGGATGCCACTAGCAGGGAGGAAGATAAGGTGAAAGAAGAGAGCAATAATACACTAAGAATGTGAGAAGCCTAATATTTCATTTTGGTAATTCTACCTAAATATGACATAAGCAAAAGACTAAAAAGATTTCAATGTAAAAGCGTATGGCATATTTCGTTTTAGACTCAAAATTTTAATCAATCTTACCCTTACTCTCATATGACAGCTCGCTAGATGAGGGCAAGGGCAAACTCTCCTCACAGTCACAAGTCTTTGTGTCTAAGTTCTTGTAATATTAAAAACGATCTAATATACATCAATAACCCTTGACATTCTCATCTTTTTTTACATTTAATAAAATTCTCAAATAGTACTAACTACTATAGTTAAAAAGAAAATTTCCTCATAGCATGGAGAAGGGTTTCGTGTATCTATAATTTTATTTTAAATCAAACAAGAATTTTTCTTAAATTTAATTCTTCAATTCAAATATATTAATTACCTTAACCATCTTTAAAAAAAAAAAAAAACCCTTAAAACTCAAATATAATATTAATATGACAATAACAATATAATAAAAAATCATCCCCACTTAATCTATGAAAAAAAAGTCCTCGCTCCCTACTCCATTTCTCAACTAAACAAAAAATCTCCGTTCGCTAGGAGCGGGTCCCTTAAAAAGAAAATGAAAATATAGTAAAATATTTGAAATCAATCTGAGAACCAGTTTTTTAAAATATAAAAGTAAATAAAAGTATAATTTTTTTGAAAATAGTAAAGGGGAAAGGGAAATTGTTAAGTTATTTTAAAAAAGGGGGGATTGGTATTGGTTAGAGTATTGAGAAAGTTAAAGCGGGGAAAGGGATTAAGTTAACGCTAATTGTGGCATAAAACATGGATTTCCAATTCTTTTCAACTCTAACCCTTTGAAAATGACTTCACTTCTCTTTCAAACTCTTTTCCC
This sequence comes from Cucumis hystrix, assembly GCA_025688845.1. Taxonomy (NCBI): domain Eukaryota; kingdom Viridiplantae; phylum Streptophyta; class Magnoliopsida; order Cucurbitales; family Cucurbitaceae; genus Cucumis; species Cucumis hystrix. The sequence goes on from CM046889.1 coordinate 19,277,359, forward strand.
TTATTGCAACTTTAATTACTTCCTCACATTTGTGATTTAAGTTTTATAAATTAAAACATAGTCTGATGCAGAGATTGTCTAATATTATAATAACTATGTTCTGTTACGATAAATAGTAAATACTATTTAAAAATCTTCATTTAGCTATCTGTAAATATTATTTCAAAACGTTCGCTTGTTACATCATAACAAATTAAGATAGTTTACTCACTAAACACATATTATTATAACCAAATTTAAAACAATTTATATGTCAACCACAAACTATTATAATTTAATTATAATAACTCACTCAATAGTTGTGTATTGTTTTTTGAAGTGTTATTTTACTAAATGAGATAGAGGTTAAGGACAATGGAATGAGAATCATCTTATTTCTTTAATGTTCGTTACAATTTACAACCAAAATGCATTAACGCACTAGAAGCACACACAATAATATTGGAGAACAACGAGTCTTTGATCCTTTAAACTCCTTATCTTGAATGGTTTACCATTGTGTGTGCCATGATGTACTAGCGTCGTAATTTGTTTGATTTTGTTGTTTGTAAGATCATTTTTTTTTCTAAAAAAAAAACAAATTATGTACTTTTCTTTTTGCTACTTTGGTATGATTTTTTGGAGAATATATATATTTTTAAAAAAAGAATTAAGTTGTTTTTTAATAGAAAAATTAGAGATCATTTTTATAAAATAAAGTTTACTACTTGAATTGATCACTTTTATTTATATATATATATTGGATTTAACGATTCAACGGGTCAAAATATTAAAAAAAATATATATTTGACAAAATATGTACACTTCATAGAAAAATAAAGTGTAACAATTCTTTTCTTTTAGTAGTTTTGTTCTATGAATCGTAAATTATTTGTCAAAATTTTATATTTTTGAGAAAAAAAAAATACATTATCATTTTATTCCTCGCCTCGTCCCATCTAACCAACCGAACAGACGAGAGTACGTGTGGAGATATAATCAAATCTCCATTTATCAATCTCATCCCCCTCTAAAACATGGATATTCCTTAGGCCATTTTTGTGTCTTTATCTAAAACATACGGGTACCCTTCTAAATAGTCTATTCTCCTTTTTTTTTTTTCCTTCGTGTTTCTATTTAAAACAACTAAATCAACATAGAACCAAACAACCCCTAAAATAATAATAATAAGTCTATTTATACCGCATATCAAATATATACCTTAGCTTGAACGATATATGCAATAAATATCTTTCTAACAAATTCTTGAAAACAATTAAACTAACATAAAATATAGACTATTTACTAAGAGGTCAAGAGTTTGAATCTTCCACCCTTCCTATTGTTGTATATATAGTAAAAGAGATCAAGAAATTTACTCATAATTTTTTTTAATATTTATTAATTAAAGTATATTTCCACTTTCAAAATCAGATTTATTATCATGATAATTATAATTCTTTTATTAAAATTTTAAAATGTAAAGAAGTGGGAACCAATAATTTCCAATCTCATTGACTGCCCAAACAAATGCAAATAACCCAAAGGTAAAATAATTGTTTTTAACATCACATTATAATTAATTTGGTCCCATTTCAAAATTTCCCAACTTCTTTTGTCTCTTTATATATATATATATGGATAATCATAATTTTATATTAATACCTTTTCTTTTGCTAAAAAGATTCTCAAAGATCTTATTAATTAACATCTAATTAAAAAAACCCTTTACAAAATTGATCATTCTAAAAAGATAGTAAAAAATTGTAACTATTAACAAAATAGAGCAAAATACATCCAATTCTCTTTAATTAATTAAGTTTTTATATTTTATTTGGTAAATAAGTTTTTAATTATTATTTTTTTTTTGCTGTTCATAGCAATTCTCCATAAAAAAAAAATCAATTTACTTGATCACCAAACCCTAAAAAAAAAAAAGTATGGCTACAAAGAGTGAAAAAGCAAAACAATTGGATATCGTCACAAATTCTTATTTCACCAAAGTGTTCTTAAATTGCCATTTACTTTTAAAACATCCTTGTAGTTTCAAAAGTTTGCAATATTATTATCAACTTTTGTAAATGTTTCAAAAATATATTTATCGTAAAAATTCCTTAGAATTTAAATAGAAATTGAGATATAAAATGGTATAATAGGTAGTATGGAACTAAAATGTGAATTACTAAACCATTTTAAGTCGTTACACAGTTCTAGACCTAAATCTTTTTTCCATATTCTAAGAAATGTATATTCAAAGCATAGTAGAGTAAAAAAAAAACCAAAGCGAATCTGTTATAATTTAGCTTTAAATTAGAGTTTTCTTCAGAAGTAGAAAAAATCAACAAACTAATTACACTCTATAGAACAAAAACACTAAAAGATAAAATTTATTACACTTCAATTTTTATATGAAGGGTAAATATTTGATCAAATATTCTATTTTTTACGATTCCACCTTAAAATATCCTCAAATATCTTAGTAAAATTTGAGAAACCATTCATAAAAAGACATAAAGTTAGAGTGAAAAGGCAAATTAAAAGACATTAATAGGAATAATAAATAGAAAGGGTTAATGATTGTCAAAGTTTTTAAAAAGTCAACATCTCTCTTGGAGACTTCAAAAGTTTAAAAGATGAAAAATATGCTTTTTTTTTTTGTCAAAACCCTAAATCCCTTTTTTGATAAAACAAAAAACAACCACTTTCTCTATTCCCATTTCTTTGTCACTCTCATTAGAGCAACTTTTTTCTTTACCTACAAATCATTTTATTATTCTTTGTATACTAAAAAACAAAAGACTAATTTCTCTTAATCCCTTGATATGTCATTCATAATTACAAATACACATAATTAATTACTATGTCAACTTGAACATTGCTCAATTAATCACGTTTAATAGTTATGTTTTAGAGCTACATATTGCTCGAGTCTTTGAGACCATCATTTTATTCAAAGGAAAATAGTTCAATTGATATCAAATTCAAAGGTAAGGATTCTATTTCCTCATCCATTAAGTGATTTCAAGACCCAACTTCGAAGAAACCATACATATTAATTACGGTAAGTTGTGGCCAAATTTTCTAATACCACATTAGATATATAAAATATCTCAAAGTTTATAGTAAGCTATGCTTATTCCGACCTTGGATTCTATTTTTAAATAGTGAGAAAAACAAAAGACAAAGAAAAAGAAAAATGTAAAGTATCAAAACGGACTTATTTTCTAGACACAAAATAATATCAAACAAATCAATTATTATCAATATTCTTTAATTAAAAACCCCACAACATATAAATTAATAACTATTATTATTGAAAATTGAAAGAGATATAAAATCCAAATATTCAATTGTTGTTCACAGAAGAACAGTTGAGATGATTGAAAAACAACACCAACTGAAAAAGACACATAAATTTGAATATTTCAATCATATAAACTAACATAAATCTCTAAAAAATTAAATCTTAAAACAAGGAATTATTCATTATTGTTATTTTAATCGAATGGTTGAAATTTATGAACAACTTTCCTTTTCTCTTTTCTTTTCTTTTCCCTTTTCTGTCCCGACAAGATATTAGCAACTAGATTACGTTAATCATGTTTTATAATTTTTGTCGGATGATTATGTTCAATAATATATATATATATATTAGATTAGATTAGATTAAATTTAAAATGTTTGTAAACATTAATAATTCCCATAAGGCTAAAGTTGAAAGTTGTTCCTCTAATCTATCTCCCATTTTAAGAACCATTAGCTCCAAAAAGTTCATAAGATATTGCCTTTGGATCAGCATCCATATGTTATTTTTTTTAAAAAAAAACCATAAGATTGTTGTATTATATTGCTAAATAAGTTGTAAGCAGTTGATTAGCACTTAAATGAGGGTTAGAGAGTAAAAAATTTAATTCATAATTTGCCATTCTAATTTCTATTAGGATTGTTTTTAACATGGCAGCTAACTTTCTATTAGTTTTACGTAAGAGGAAAAACAAGAATGGATACGTACTTGAACATCTTAGGATGATAACAACGATAACAATGAATTTCATTTTTAAGAGAAAAAATTAAGATCGTAAATATAGCAAAATCTATAGGATTTAAATTATTGGCAAATAATTTGAGATGATTGTTGTATTTGTAAATGTTATGTTTCTTCAATTAGCAAAGTTTCTTTCTTTCGTTGGGGGATTTTTGTAGAAATGACCCAAATTGGGAAGAAAGAATGAGAGTTACCTTTATCCTTTACGGACACAAAACTCCAAGTAAAATTACATTCTCTCCATTCTCTCGTTTCCATTTCTTTCCATAAATGGCTCGACTCTCTCCCTTTCTCGCTTGATCTCACTCTTCAAAAGTTGGTCTCCTACAACACAAACTGAGAAAGGGAGAGAGAAGAAGAAGCCTGCGTGATCTTGCCGATGTTGGTTGGACGTCGATCGAGCTGGAGAAGACAAGCACCATGGAGAAGTAGCAGGAGGAAGGAAAAGAAAAGGAGAGAAATCGAAAGAATGGAGAAGAGAACACTAAACGGATAATTTTGTAACATTGCTTTAAAGGTCAAAATTGTCAAGTTTTTAAAAATGGGGCAGAAACTACATTGGCCCTTGAATCTAAAATAAATGACTCAATATCGCAACGTGTCCACGAAAATAAATGAGTGAGAATAAAGTAGGTGGTTCGAACACTTGGAATAAAAATTAGATCACTTTATAAAGTAAATGAGCGGTTATCAACATTCTGAGTTAGCTGAAGATTCTGTAGTTTCTTGAAGAAACAATAGGAGAGGGGCCACATGGAGATCACTTTTTAAGTTGGCATAAACACAACACACACCACCAGTCTCCTAAGGAGGCAGGGTGAAAAATCAAAACAAAGTCTATTAACCAAAGAACTTATTCTGATACGAAACTTGTTTCCACACGCCAACAAAGCTTTTAAAAGAACTTATTCAAAGAAGAAGATTTTTTTTTTCGCTCTTTTTTTTTTAGAGAATATCATTGTTACAGTGTGTATGGTATAGGAGGAGTCTGATCTGACATTGGTGGAAATCATCAAGAGCTTTGAGCTTCCGATGGAGCCGATGCGACTTTGTCAGTTTCATTTCCAGAAGTATTAGAGTTCATATATTCAAGGGCAACCTCTAACCTCAGGTCCACAGCTCGTTTGTACTGTAATTAGTTATCATCTTAGCATTTAGAACAAAACTAATCTGAAACTAAATGAAAGTAAAGTATTTGGAAGTTTAAGAATCGAAGCCTAAAAAAAACTAGAGCAAGAAAAACAATGAGGGAATGATGGATGAAACCGTAAAGAAACGAGAAAAAAGAATGCAAACCTCAAGCATCGCTCCAGCTTTTATTTTGGATTGCATCAGACACCATTTCTTAAAATGTACACCTGTGCCCCAGAGAAAAGAACATCGTTTGTTAATTAAGAGAAGCTAAATTTTCACTTTTTTTTTTTGGAAAATAAAAAAGAAATTACAACAAATGGAAATTACAAAAGGCCTCTCCAATTGGAAGAGAAGCTACAGAAATAGAAAGAGAAACTTTCACAAGCTTCTGAACTGGTTCCAAATTCTGATAAACAATGGATAAATGCTATATCACAGAGTTGGAAGATATTGTGACTCCTAAAGTTGATGATTTTTGACAATTGTTGTAAGAAAAGGGGTAAGGACCTGCATGATTCAGACTATGGGAGACTGAGTCGTGTTTCATTTGATGGAGCCATATTGAGCATTTTTTGTTTTATTTTTCCTTTCTTTGTATGGGTTAGGAGGGAGGAATGAGTAATAAAACTGTAATGAAGGTTTATTATAACACTTTCAGAGGCAACACTGCACAGCTTCTCATTGGTCCATCTTTGAATTCTAGGCAAGTTACCGTACGGTCTAATGCAGTGAAAGCTACATTTTTATAATTATGGGTAGAACAAAATCAAAGGATCTTTCTTAGCAAGCAACTTTCATGCTTCGAACGTTTTGAATTTGCTCATTCAAAAACTTCATTATGGTGTTCTCTAACAATGCCAATTGCAGGGTTTTCAATTCAAATCTATTGGAATGTCTTTTCATATCTTTTTCGATATCTATGAATGTCCAAACTAGCTTACGTGCACCTCGACTAATCCTACGGAACAACCCGTCTGACTCTGTCTTCTATCTATCATGATCATTTATATTTATTTAGATTTTTATATTCTTTTTTCTTTATTTATTTCTTTTAACTCACTGGCCTGTGGAGTTTGTAATCTTGAGACATTTTTTTAGAAAAAATTATTATTATTCAATCAAAAGTTGTCTCTCCTAAGAAGAATTTAAAACTTACCCGCTTTAATATCAACAGATGAAGAGTCTTCAGCATTCTTCTCCAACGACCACCTACAGTGGAGCTGAAGCAGTAGATACAATTAATAGTGATCAATTGCGTAATTCGCAGCTGACGTCCAACTAATTCAACAAATAACTATGCCAGTACTAAATCATAAATTTAATTATACAACTGGCCCCCGTTCTATATATATTTTAGCCTAAAGTTACTTGTACACCATATGCTACCATCTATTCTTTTCTTTTTAGAAAAATAAGGAAATGTGTAGGCGCCATAATCACCAATCTAATTAGAACCTAATAAAAACTTCTGGTTCTAGCTTTAACTTCTAGCTATAATCAAAGGGACAAATATATCAAGAAACACCCCAAAAAAGTTAAGCTTGAAAATTGATCACCTCAAAGTATGCTCCAAATGGCACATCATGTGTATTTTGTAATATCTCAAATATTTAAAAAATATCTAGTGATACTATTTTACCGTTCTAAAATATTTTAACCTAAAGTCACTTGTAAACCATATGCTAATGGCTTAACCATCTATTCTTTTCTTTTTAGAAAAATGAGGAAATGTTTAGGCAGCATAATCACCAGTCTAATAAAAAACTAACTGACTTCTTTCTATAATAAAAAAACACAGTAAAGAACATATGCTCAAAAAATTGATCACCTCAAAGTTCGCCCCAAATGGCACATCATGCGCATTCTGTACAGTCTCAAATACCTAGAAGAGGATATAAAACACATCAAGTATCCAAAAAAACAAAGGTATCCCAAATTTTTTTGATCATGGGACATGTAAAGAAAGAAAGTTTACCAGGAGTGAAAAATAAAAAATAAAAAAACGGTACATAATAAATATTTGAAACCAATTAGTGGTTTATATTTCTTTCTTGTTTTACTCTCGACTGTAAGACCCACTCATGAGATTTGTTCTACAAGTTACCCTTCAAAGATAAAATAAAACAATAAATCTTATATTTGTAACAATTTCATCCAGGAGAATTGTAGTATATGTTTCTTTGAAAGATTCAGTCATTAGACTGTTTTGTATTCATGATCTTGGTTTGATTTGTAATACATGTTTCCCAGTCACATACTTAAGTTTGCAAAGGATTCTATCTGTCGCTTGGTGGAAATTACATAACAAAGTGAAAAGTTATTTTCTTAAAAAATGAACAAAGAAGCCCTAAGGAGCTGCGGTTTGCACCTTAAAGCTTCAATAAAAGGCACTTGTTTCAGCCCACCTACCTAAGAGCGCTTAGACTCCAGCATGTCTCTGTACACTGTAAGAGTTTGATCAAAGTTTTTTTAACTTCGTGATATTTTGTACATTTTCCCTCAATATTACATTTAGTTTCTCGTGAAACAGCAAAATGATGACAATGGTATCAAGGAATTACAAGAATATTAAAAGCCAAATGCAGTTTAATCACCATAAACAGTTTAGGCTAAATAATAATATTGAGTAAGAAAATAAGTAGCCTAGCCATACCAATTTCTTCTTATCTTCAGATAAAACTACATGTTGATACTCTGTCATCGCTGTGTCTGGTGGACACATAGGGCTATGACACAGGGATCTATATGTAAGCTCTCTGACTTGACCTTCATATTCATCTGCAGCATGCCACTGTCCCATCTGAATATAGCAAAAATAAATATAAGGCATCAGAAATGCAATCAATGAAAGTCCAACGATGCTCTTTGATTGGGAAATTATTTCACGACTGAGAAAGTATGTAATTAAGGTGATGGCCCCTCTCTGATTACAGAGTAGGAAATATGAATTTTTTTATTTTAATAGGTACAAGTGTGGAAATTACATCCAGGGAAAGTAACATGATCTATCACTTCTTTTTATAGAAACTGAACTTTCATTGAGAATATGTAACCTACACTTACAGTAGAAGCACAATTCAAAACATAACTGTTCTGGCTTTGGAAGTTACAGGTTCCATAAAAAAAAAAAACACGAGAGTTTCCTACTTACAACTAGATTTGTATCTTTTCTTCTTGCTACAAAAGCACTCGTGTAACCTGATCCATCACTCAACAGCGTAGAAAAGAACCGCTCAGGAGAGCACGGGAAAACACCCTGAAGAAACAGAAGACAACAGAGACCGAGCTCATTGTAGGATAATGGGTTTTCAAGGCTTAGGTGGTAAGAATTGATACGTACATTGTGTATGCTTGTAAGAACTTCCTCTTTAAGGAATGCTTGAGTATTTTTACTTTTGGGCAAATCATCAGCGGGGATCTTTTCCTTAGTTTCACTTACTCTGACAGAGCTACTATGTGCACGTAGTGCTGACTCAGCCTTCTCCTGAAATGAGATTAAAATCAACAATTTTTTTGTTCCATTTAAAATGATATTTTACACAAATTCGAAAAAAAAAAATGAAGAAAAAACATATACTACCAGTAGGCCTCAAGAACTAATCAGCCCTACAACTAACTTCCCAATTCACTAAGCTTTACAAGAATTTAGCATATTTCAAAAGAACAAGGTTACCTTTTTACTAATATTATTTTTTTAAACAAGAAATAGATTATTACTCGAAGGAAAGATAAATGCATCCCTATTTCAAATAAATATCTTGTAAAGAGAATGAAGCAGAGGCCTTAAAAAGAGATCATAGAACAAGACTCAATTTCCCAACATATATTTAAGAGAATAAATCTGTTTAGATTACTAGAACATCTCAAGATTTATATGCTCAAGTCAGGTTCCGATGGTACTAAATTTCCAAGTTTGAAGTCATTCTTATAACAAATAATAATAAATAAGTTAAAGAATAAATAAAGCACAAACAACAAGAAATATCTTCAACGGAAAGAAAAACCTAAGGTCTAAGGAACGTGCCTTCTTCTCAGCTTCCAGCATTTCACGGAAGTTATTCACTGAGCGCTGTAAAGCTCTAACCACATGGTTCCTATTCCAAAATGATGCAAATTTATATCTGACCCTACCTGGAAATGGAATGAGAAAGTGAGGAAAGATAATGAAGCATCTAGGTGCATAATCAAGATTTACAAACGAAAAGAAACATTTCATGTACTTCTAATAATTTTTCCGTAGATCACAGTCCAACCACCACCAGAAAGCTTACAAATTAGAAACAACAGTTTCACCAAGGAAATTTGAAATGGACAAGCTTGAAATATGTAATTTTAACTCATATTTTGTGACATAACGAGGTTTCTGTCAAGTATAGAAAGGTACTGACCATCAGGACTTCCCAACGGAGGTACACCATGCCCACCAGCACCCATGCGAAGAATAATTGTTACAGCAGGATTGATAAATGCATGTTGAGTCCTTCGTATCTTCAATCAAAAGAGATTCCGTCATATACACACAATAATTCTTATAAGAAAACAGCAAAATTATTATGGAGAGAAAGAGGGAGGCAGAAAATACTTCATCAATATCTCCTAGTGGTATAACCACCTGTCAAGAAAAAAGAAAATAAACATAATATGAAACAAATCTAATTTTTTAAAAAGTTCGATTTAAGACAAGAAATTGCCAACAAACACAAAAATTAATCATTAAAACGTTCCTAACCTTCATTTGCTTGGAGAAGATGTTTGAGTGGAAGCAAATGTGCCAAGAAGAGACATACATACGACCATGGTACAAGAATGATCTCTCAAGCGCACAAGAAAAACTATGCTCAACAATCTGAAGGAAAATGGTGTCTGTTAGGTATGCTTAAGAAGTAACAGAAACCGTAAATGTTTTAGTAATTTAGAAAATTAAAAGGAATATTCATATCAATCATTTTCAAAACAACGGTGGTTTTAAGAAACTAGCCTCATCAGGTAGAAGCTCAAAGATTGTCTGAAGAGGCCCCGGCTTTTGATGTACCACTGTCAGCTCTGGTTTGTCTAAAGAAATTCTTCTTCGGGCATTTGCTCCTGCATAACCATTAACTGGGCTGGAAGTCGGTCATTAAAATATTTAAATACAATGTTCATAGATTTTCATCATAAATAAAAACCACCATTTGTTAATAACACATCTTAAAAAATGACATGCAAGAGCCAATATTTTTTCTTTTTTGAAACAATAAACAAGAAAACTTTATTGAAATAATGAAAGAGACCAGTGCTCTGAACACACAAAGCTTCATCGAAGAAATAAAAAGGAATATAAAGGGAATAAATCTCCTCCATGAAGAACCAAGAATAATCCAAACATGAGAGCAAAATAAAGGCCAAGAATGATGAGCTCAGAGCAAACGAGACAGAAGGAGGGGGAAGCCAAGGAAAACAGAAGAACAATAATCTTGGGAAACAAAGATGGCCTACTCAGCTAAGCACCAAACTACCAAAGTATAAGCCCACAAAGACTTCCAAGAAGAACTTCAGCCGACAAACTTTGAATGTTAAAAGACAATACTAAAATAACAACCACCAAAGCCTCTGAAGTACCAAAAGAAACTACACACCACAGTACAATCATTAAACACCAATGAAACAAAATTAGATCTTAATTTGTGGTGACTGAGGCATGATTTCTTTCATCTATACACAAGAATCTGATTAACGGATCAAATTTGGGAGGAATTTGAAGGGTACGTAATGACTGATGCTATGGGATTCAAAACTTCAACTAAATTCCTTCTATCATCAATCAAGAAAAGACTTTCAAATGCTTCGACAAAAGAGTTTTTGATAGGAGGTTCTTCATCAACTAAACATGCTTCAACTTCGTGATTGCTCAAACTTTGGTTAAAGTAATAGTTTATCCTAGAGTATTGATCACTAAATGGACGTATGAGTTTGAAGGTTTTGAAAGAGATTGTTGTAACTTTAGTGAGGAGGTGATGAACTGAACACAAATTTCTTCCAAAATACATGGATTAATCTTTGAGTTATAAGGGATAATCTTCAGAGTAGAATGACGAGGGTAAGCTTCAGTGAGTCTATTTTTTGTAATATTAATACTATCTGAATTTAACACTAAGTGGTAGTTGTAAGGCCCACTATTAACTTATTTCCTTTACCTATTGAAAATAGTTCTCCTTTGGAACTGTGGTAAACATCCATTAGTCTTCCTCCCTCTCCTTAGTTGTTCTTTGTAAGATTAGCTTTCCATTCTTGTATAGGCTTATGGGGCCGTAAACTTACTAATTTGATTAATGAAGGTGAGACCGCATATTTCTTCACATTACAGTATCAGAGAACTGTGAAACCCAAAACCCACTATAAGAATGCACATCTGAGAAACTTCCACTTCTCCTTTCAAATTGAAGCATGTGGTATTCAAAATTTCAGTCTGAAGTGGGCGCTTTTCATCAAAGTGTTTATATTTTCTTTGTATTCAGATCTTTACTAGTGTCTCAACTCTTTGTTGCTTTGATTCTTTCGTTGTTTCTACTTTGTGATCGTTTGTTGGTCATTTTCCCATATGTTTTGTCTGGGTTCATCTTTGTTTAGTTTGTTTGGAAGACTTTGTCTTCTTCTTATTTTGCTCTTAGTATATTATTCTTGTACTTTGAGCATTAGTCTCATTTATTATTAATATAGAGGCTTGTCTCCGTTTAAAAAAAAGACCACACTCTTGGGCAGAGCTAGAAGATGCAAAATGATGTAGTAGGAATAGGGTATTGTGGTCAAATCCTTAATTTATTAGGATTAGGGTTAGAGTTAGAATTAGGATTTGTTTCTTTTATTAATTAGGATTAAGATTAATTTTTTTTTATTAATTAGGATTAGAAGTAGTTTGTTTTCGCTATAAATAGAGTACTTGTCTTCTTGTATTTAAAACTTTTATACTTTAATAAAATTCTCGTTTGGTATACATCGTATTTAGGACCGCCTCTCAGAGTTATCCCCATACCTATACTCTCTGGGAGCCTATATTTGAGAAGGTTGTTAGGGGGCTCGATCATTGAAAAGATCCTACAATTCCAAAGGAGGTCGGCCCACAGTAAGCCATGCTCTCCAACCTCCCTACCTATTATAGATCCATGTTTTTATCTCCCCTCCAAAGTTGCTCACACTATTGAAAAACATTACGGAAACCTTATCAGGCATGGAAGTCGGGAAAAAGTAGAATCCATCATAGGTGGCAAACAGTCAAACTGCCAAAAGTCAAAGGGGAGAAATTTTACATGGAAAAAGTCATGTGGTGACAGATTATAGCTGCCAACAACGATACCTCTGATTTTAGTAACAAACTAGGCACTTGTTCTCTCCACTCATCTAAAGAATCTTGGAAGTACATATAGCGGCTTCAGCACATGTTTTTTAAAGAAAAATAACATTGCATTTGTGATTGGTAATGGCAGCTGTACATACTTTTGGACTGATCAGAGGCTGGGAATTTTCCTCTAAACATGGCCTTCCCTAGACTTTTACTTTATCTTTAAGAAAAATGGAACCGTGACTGATTTATGGAACAGGGAATCGACTTTCTGGGACTTGGGTATTAGAAGACACCTCATGGGCAACGAGATTGAGGAGTGGGTTGGCCTCTTGGTCTTTCTCCCTAATTGCACAAAGGTTTTTATTCATCCCTGCCGCGAGGCTTTTTCCATAAGAAGGTTAAATTTCTCAAGTGAGAATTTTTTTTTTTTTTTTTTTTTTTTTATATTTTGAAAAGGAAACGAGTCTCACTATTATTAATATTGAAAAATAAAGAGACAAATGAGAAGTTAGCCATGGGTCTATCAACACAACACATAAATAAAGGAAATATTCTCGGTTTTCTTCATCCCCTAGTTGGTGTATCCCACATAATAGTGGATTGACGATGCGCCTATTTTTACATATCCTCTGACTCCATTAGACTCTATCTACACCAAGCATCCAGTTTGTAAAGAAAAAGAAATCTTATGGCTAATCTTCACACGGCCTTTTTGAAGTTGATATGAGGATAAGGAAATGGATTTTGATGTCATCGTTGATCATTCAACTTTCATTTTTCTACTTGGTGTAAATTCTCCCCTTTTTGATAGCAACAATATCACATCACTCACTGCCATTAATTTTTTTTTTTAATTCATTGGCTCTTCTCCCTTCTGTAATTTCATTTATTCGATAACATGATAGTATTCAAAATTTCTCATAAACATAAAGTACAAAATCATTCTTCGAATGAAACTTGGAACCAAATAAAAATATTTCCATCTTCAAATAAAAAGAGAATAAAAGATATCCTACTGTAATGCAATTTCTTAATCGAATTATATGCCAGCATTTGTATGTATCTTTAGCAGATAGGCACCAATTTTCAAAAAGCAGGACATGACACTTTGGGAACACGTTATTTTTCATTAAAAAATTAAATATATGTTAGTGCATATAAACATATTGTGAAATATTCCATTTGAAAACATCAAAATAACAAGTTAAACACCGTATAATTCAAGAATTTATGCATGAAGGTTTGGACGTGTATGTTTGGGTGTGACCATTTGGGTGAGGAGGTTTGGGCGTGGAGAAATGCGGGATATCATGGCTGTGGGAGGTCTGTTTCTTAGGAAAAGAAAAGGACAGAGACAATAACAATAAGCCTAAAATGTGGGGTTGATGGTCTATCTTTGGGCTGGGAATTTGGGCTTTTAAAATGTTAGTTTTAGTTCATTTTTTTCTTCCATAATCTGCAGGTTCCGTGTCCCAAATTAAGAAAATAGTATAATAAAATAATTGACAAGCCAGCAAGCGTGTCGGACACGTGTTGGGGGCATGTCAGTGTCGGACACGTGTTTGACACCAACACTTGGCCATCTTAGAAGTGTCAGTGCTTCTTAGATTAGCAGGTGCGGCCAACTCTCATGAGATAACCATATGATTTTGCAAAGTAAAAGAGGACGACCAAATCAGAACAAAAACGAATAGAAGCATAGTTCAAGAAGAAGAATAAAGTACAAATGGTACCTTCCGGCATTCACTGGCAATTTTATGGTCTTAATGTGGAGACAAACCTAAAAAGTTAATGTACAAATTTAATAAGTCTTCTTAATATGAGAAAGGGAAGCATGCATGCTAGAAAAAAGTAAATAATAATGAAACAAAAAGAAGCAGAACTATTATGAATGAGAACCTGCCCAGAAGGACTATCCAATGTGTACCACACAGCACCCGTGTGGCCTTCATTTTCAACTGTCACAGTAACAGAACCAAGAACAGCACTTTTCCAAACTATATCCCAATCATAAATTGTAATATGAATCTGTTAGATAAGGGGAAATTTTATATAAGTGGCATGTAAATTACAAATACAGCTTTGAACTTCGACAGAAGCAATGGAAGCAAGCATGCATTTCAGTTTGTTAGCTCTATGATGTGGGCAATCCTGAATCATATGTTCACCGAGTTAACTTGCAATTTGTTTAGGTGGTGGCAAAAGAGTTGGCAGGGCCGGCAGCCCGGCAGTTAGGACCAATTGTTGGGTTGGACTTCAGTATATAGTACAGACATGAGCCAGGTGTAACACTAAAAATGTAATCTGAACCAACTCTTATGTATGTCATTCGAAGGGTGAGGCAAATCTATTTGAGTGACTCATTGAAACAGGTTTGTAATTTTTATATTATTCGTTAGTTTTTAGTAAAATATCTAAGAAATGTGTCAAATTGGTGTAAGTTGATCTGAACGTTTAAGTAAACCTATTACAAATAAATAAATTACAATTACATACTTTCCACTGTGTATGTGTGCATGCTGCCCCTACGGTCTTAACCTGTTCCCTCTAAGTCTTTTTACCCTTTTACTAGTTTAAAGACCATTAGACCCGCCTCTGGTGGCTAACGTAGACGGTTAATATAGATTGCTTCTCTCAATTTTTGTTAGAAACTTAGAATATAGATCCATAAGGCCAGTCCAAAAACCATCTCTTCAGATCCTAGCAATAATGACAGTATCTCTATGAAGTCAGATCCCAGCAATGACAGTGTCTCTATAGCAAGCAAAGCTACCTGCACAGGAAGCTCATCAACGGAAAAATTGAACTCCTCTCCCCACATGGGATTCCTCGAACCAGGAATCATTGAACTGCAGCAAGCAAGAAGTATTTTAAAGCAAGCATTGAAGGAAAAGAAAGCAACATAAAAGTACACAATCTTGATACATTACTGCAAAAGTATTTATAAAACCACAAATAAGTATGATGAGAACAAAGTAGACACGCAAATGTTAAAAGCATTTGAACTCTGAAAAACTTTATTCCTAAGGTACATTTTGAATGAAGGAAAAAATTAAACAGCAGGTGGCAATGAGAAATTGTTCTAGATTCCAAAAAAAAGTAATAATAAAATAATAATAAAATAATAATAATAATAATAACGGGGGGTTCAAACAGAATAGTGTTTTCCATATATTAAGGAAACTGGAGAGAAAGATAATTAGAGGACAAGAGAGTAGCACACAGGATTGAGCACGAGGATGGAAACTGAAATTTTCAGTAATACAGCACCAAGTTACAAGTAAAAAGGAGCCACCCATTGGAGATGCAAACATAGTCGATAGTTCTACATCCATTATAGGTAAAGAAGATCAAATATATAAACAAAGAAAATACGTTTATTGGTGTGAGCCATCCTGGTAAAGTCCAAAAATAAAACCATACGACTTTTAAGCTCAAAAGAGACAATATCATACCATGGGATATATGACGAGACTCTTTGTCTTATCATATGGTATCAAAACAAGAATCAAGCATAAGCCATGTGAATTGTATATTTGGAAGTTCAATAAGACTATAAGGGAAGTTACTCCTACTGAATAACATTGATTCAAGATCAATACTTGAATTTTCAACAAATCAAGGATTCAATGATCTACTGAATTGGTGCTACAATGAGCTTAAAAAGGCATATTTTGTTGAAGTATTTCAAATCCTTATCAGCTTCTAAGAAAAATTCCCAACTTCATTATCTTTAAGCTTGAGGACAACTTATTATTTAAAAGGGAAGTACTTGATGACGTGTAGTGAAAACGATGCCATGGGGTTTTAGGCACCAGTAGTCAACACTTCTGTTATTTCTTATCTTAAAGAGACCATACTGACCCTCGTTTGAGGCTATGGGAGAAAATCAGGTAAAAGTAACTGAGTCAGGCTATTTGACAGGGAAATCCTCGTATTGCAATGGCTCATTTCAAAAGTATTAGAAAGAAGCTATTGCACCTACTCTACTGAGCCATTGTTGAAACACACTGGGTGTGTTTCTTTCACGACAAGCTTTGGTTCCAACTCCTACATGGCTTCAAATGGTCCTCTAGCAATAGAAGAAACCATGTCCTTCCTGGAGATCCAATTGTGAGAGATAGATTGAACCAAGTAATTTCGCCTTTAGCAATGGCTTGATACAAAGTGTGCAATTCAACGATGATCATTAATTCAAGACCAAAATATTCAGAGTACTTTTCTAACCAAACGAACAATTGTAGATAAAGTCTTTGCCAATATTTAAATCTTGTCAAATTAGGCTTTGTATTGCTAGTTGCCACCATGAAAACACCTTTACCATTATACTTTTACTTCTCATTTTGGGCAATTAGAACAATCAACTAACATACAACTGGAGTTCCATCTAGAAATGTACAGTCATTGAAAAATGGTTTATTTCATAAGAACAAAAAGATTTAATAATTTTGGAATTTTATGCTGCTGTTGCAAATTTTAAAATTTTTAGTTTGAGTGATTAACTTAATTTGTAGGTTAACATCCTATTACTTATAAATAATAAAGGGTTAATCTCTAATATATTCAAGCTATAAGAACAATAATAAAGATTATCAATGAGCATTCTTGGAGTAAAATCTCTTTGATGCTAGTCTGCCTCCCCATCCAATATTCGTCTAACATTAGCATAATAAAAATATAATAGTCATCCTACTTTCTTCATTAATCAAATCATATGAAGATGCGAAACTGATTTACAATCCAACAATTAGGTACGGCTCACATCACCACTAAACTATAAACTATTTTCAAAGGTTAAAATTTCAGAAGAGGATCAACATGAAGAAAACCTGAAACGCTTTTCTGTACCACAGGTAATGATAGCGTAAGGATCAGAAGTGCCATTTAAGTTTGCAGCTATAAGATTCTTTGCGGCCAACAATTCCAGCTGAAAAATCAAACCCATTGTCAAAATGAAATAACAAAAATGAAGCTGTAAAATGTAATTGAGGCCAAAAGTACAAGATTTGATTTGAACATTTGACAAAAGCAAGGCCAGTCTTCATCCACATGATAAGAACTAGAGCCAACCATTTGATGACCAACATACCTTAATTAAATAAGCAGAATTACTTTGAAGGTCTCTTAAATGACCAGGGGGAATCTACAAAAGAATTGCAAACTGCACGTCAAAAGATTTACATATCAATAGAAAATATCTATCTAGAATTTTCTAACACAAGCAATATAACATTGCAACAGAGCGGCTAAATGCTTCCTTTTTATCAATTTCAAATTAAACCAGAAAAGTGAAAAGATTAGGCTCTTGGATAACAATTTCCCTTTTGGGTATTAATTTCTCTTTTTTTTTTTTCTTGGTTTTTGAAAAATGTGCTTGTTTTTTTCACATCCTTAGTTTTCATTACTCTTAAAAGAAACATTTGAATTCTTAGCCAATTTCTAAAAACAAAAACTACTTTTAAAAAGCATCTTAAACAGTTTTCAAAACTAGCTTAGATTTATTTTTATATATTTTAAGAAACACATATGCATATTCCGAAAAAGAAATCTAAAGAAACAGCTTAATGGTAAAGGTTACAGACTACCACTACCCACACAACTAACAAAGGAGAGTCTTCCAATGGTTAACAATCACTAAAAGACTGTAATAACAAAAGAATTTAATAAGATTTCTATATCACCAAGAGTCACAATGTTGTACTAAAACCCAAAAAGAATCAAAACTTGGCTTAGAGATTGGAATCACTCTAGAAAGCAAATAACAAAACAAGGGAACTCAAATGTGGGAGTAGTATTCATAGGTTTATTTTTCAAAAACCAAATGATTATCAAACGAGACCATAGTTTCTAAATCAATACATAAAAAAGTTTCGCATTCTTAGTC
Organism: Cucumis hystrix; assembly: GCA_025688845.1. Taxonomy (NCBI): domain Eukaryota; kingdom Viridiplantae; phylum Streptophyta; class Magnoliopsida; order Cucurbitales; family Cucurbitaceae; genus Cucumis; species Cucumis hystrix. Next base: position 19,295,719 of record CM046889.1, read on the forward strand.
ACATAATTGATTAGTATATTCATACTTAAATAGCAATTTTATTGGCAAACATTATTTATCAAAAAAGAAAATGAGAAGGTAAAATCCAAAGATTGCAGAAAATATCAAATTTCAGGGCAAAAACTGTCATCACGACTGAGAAACACACCAAACCATAATGGAAGACAAACGGCGCTGAATAGGCTATGTAAACAAACCTATTCGTATGAAGCAAAGGTTAAAAACCAGAGAACCCAAATTTCAACATTAAGGACTAACTCCTAAAGCCAGGATAAAGAAAGAGTGAATTATCTGTTACAACACAGACTTGTACTTATAAGAAGGCTCAACTTGTCGAACTTCAGTGGTGTATCATATCATGTAATAAGATTCCAAATTAAATTTGTAGAAAGCTCGATTCGACCAGTTTTGATGGATAACAAAATTTCAAAATTACAAATGAATTCCAATGACTAACAGACAGAAAGACAGAATGCCCAAGTCCATTAGAATACGAGAATTAAAAACAAAACACACATAAAGTAGCAACAAGAGGCTATAATTTAATCAGCAAGGTAATTTCTTAAACCCAGAAAGTTCAAAAGATCATATATCAGGAAGCTACCAAATAGCAAAAAAAACTAAAGATTCAGAATCAGAAATCAATTCCTTAAACTAACACGAACATACATAATATAAAGTTACAAATCAAAAAACGGTTGACTGTGCAGTAATCTTTAAACCCGTAAAATCTCCCAATAAATAAATACAATTCGCCTTCAAAACCCAAATTTTCATTATAAACTGAAACATGAACTTAAACAAGTGTTATGCAAGAAATTACTCAATCAAAACCAAGAGCAAAACGAATCCACATTCAAATATCAATACGTACACCAATCAATAAAAAGCATGAACAAACACAAACAATTCCAACAGAAAATACATTACACCCACAAGTAATAGAAGGAGAAAAAGGCGACCTTGTCCTTAACATGAATACCATCTCCAGAACCATCAACCACAGAACGATCAGCATCAAATAACCCACTCCAGTAAGCAAAAAACCAGTAAGCGAAGATGACAAAGAGAGATGTAGCGAGAGTGATCTCGATCTCCAACCAAGACGGGAGAAGGAAATCGAGCGCCATAGCGATCACCATTTGTGGCCTGAATTCAAAGTGGAGGAGAATTGAAGAAGACATATTCAATCAATAAAAAAGAATTGGCGTTGATGAAGACTTTGAATGGCTCGAAAAAGTCATCTGAATGTTCCAATGGAAGAAATTGGAACCGCCATTTCTAAAACCTTTCTTCTTCTTCCTCTTCCTCTCCTCTTAAAAAAGAAAGGGTCAAAGTTGGACCGTTAAGAGTTAAGAAGACCGAAATTTTAACCAATACATGACGAAACTGCCCTTGCAGGCATTGCCTGGCCAAACGTATTGTTGTAGAAAAACGAAGGGTGTTTTGGGTAAAATGGAAATGAATTTTGATTAATGGATGAAGAATATTTTTGTAAAGTAGTGGAGAGTGTGATAGATTGGTAGTTAGTTGAGAGCTTTCATATGGACAAAGACACACACAACCCCCACTCAATACTTCATTCTTTTTTTATATATACTCAAATTTTAGATCGGATTCATTTATTAGCTTGTTGTGATATATTCAAGTTGATAATTATAAAAAGAGTATTTATATGATGAATCGTTGTTAAATAAATGATGAATTTAATTTCAAATTGTCCCGATTAGAAATATTTTAGGGTTTTTTGTAATCATAGTAATTTTTCACACAGTGAATTTTTTTTTATAGTTTTTTTTTTAATTTGAAGTTTTTTGTTGAAATTTTTTCAAAAATTGAAAAAATCGACAAACTATTTACACTTAGAATAAAATCACTAAGAGAAAATTGATTTTTCTATGAAATGTAAATATTTTGTTAAATGTTCTATTTTTTACGTTTTTGTTTTTATTTCTAATTTTATTGTTTTTTTTTTCTATTTAATTGTTAGTTTGTACTTATTCTAATAGTGGGGAGTTTTTCCCAAGAGCACAAGCAACGATTTCATCGAGTACATAAATCCTTTTCTTCATACCTTCTTCATTTGGTATCTTCAAAGCTCTTTCTTCTAACTCTTTTGGGTCAGAGTGTGTTAACAATCACATTCAAAGGTCCTTCACAGATCTTCTTTCTAACCATCAACCTTATGCCATTGAGTTATAAAGTGGTAGCTCAAGTTCCTATTCATTAAGTTCGAGAATCGATTTAGAACACAACTAGAGAAAAAATGTTTTTCAACAAAGTCATTTTTATTTAAACCTTTTCAATAAAAAAAACAATTGTTTAAAATAAATTTTGAAAGTGTTTCAAAAACAATCTTAAGCAGTCGTCAAACACTTCCATTTTTTCTTTAGTTCAATTTTATCCTTAAATCTACAAAATATATATTGTTCCTATACTTCAATCTTTGTACATTTTAGTCTATGTATGCATAAGTTATCTATTTTGGTCCTTATATATTTCAAAAATGACAATTTTGGTCCCTCGTTTTTTATCTGCATTATTGTACATCCTACTAAATTGCTTAGCCTCCCTCATTCATTCTCCACGCAAGAGTGATTGATTAGTGAGCTATTATGCACTTTTTTTAGGTAGCTACTTTCAGGCAAACTTCTTAGTTGTGTCTATTCCTAAACGTTTATTGAAAACTTTAATTGGTTATCCAGTTTGTTTTTCTATTGACAATGCAACTTTATCAAACTTTTTAGCACGACACTTGATTCATCAAATTTTGGTCCCACCATTCTCATCCTAAAGTAGGCATGTAATCAAAGTTTGAAGGAAACATTAATAAAAAGTTTGTCAAGACGACGCTTGATAATTCTTCAAATAGTCACTCCACCCAAGAAAGGTGACTAATTTTGGCACACAAATGTGTGCAATACGATATACAAACTAATGCCTTACCTAGTATTTATATTATCAACCTCGAGACTAGAAATCGATTATCTCACCCATAAATCGATAAAAGAAAAAAAAAGTTAATAATGATAATAAACTAAGTGGTGGTAAACAAACTCAAAAAGTGGTGTTGGATCACATCATCTCCCCTCTCGAGTTGGCTTATGTCCCGTTTCGCTTTTATAGGTTTTTCGAGTGCGTTCATATTGAGAAGATGTAAAGATCAAGTAAGAAAAGCGTATAAAATTCATTAAAAGTGTCAAGACTAAATTTTAGTATATTTTAAAACTTTCAACGTAACTATTTATCTAAACTCTACATTTTAATTAAGGACTAAATCTCCACATTTTTTAGTTCAACAATTTGCAATGGAAATATTTCAACATCTACCTTTTAGTCAAGAATGTATCTAAAGTTGTATCTAATTGATTTGTATTTTAACATTTATTTGGAAAGTTGATTCAAGAAAAAAGAAATTAAAAACATAGATGACATAAACGTTAAGATAAAAGCGTAGAATATAGAGATTGAATAAACTAATTTCTAATAGTCAACCATATATTAATAAAAACTTTTCAAAGAGTATAGACTACGAAGCTTTAATTTAACACAATTTTTCAGATTAAAACCATTAAACCACAAAATTCAAATACTTGAAAATGCAACATTTCTTGTTTTGTTTTTACTATATTTAAATATTTTTTTACCAATCAAACAAATGAATAACAATGATTTCTACCTTACAATATCTCACTGCTAAAGTTTCAAGCATAGTACAAAAATTTATTACACAAAAGCCACAAAATACAATAACAACAATCATAATAAGATAATAGACATGTAAGAGTAATAAACTGTTTTTGTACTAGTAATATTTTTAGCTTTTTGTTTGTATGATCTTTCTATAAATATTCATTGTACATGAACACCAAATACTAGAGGATAGTACAAATCTACCCATTCATTTTACCGCTCATTTATACTTTACCGTTTTTTAAACAATTTCAATTACATAGACAAAATGCACTTTTGATTCTTCAAGTTAAGTGTTAACATCTACCGACTATAGGCTACAAGTTTGATGTTAAAGGACTAAAATTATATTAATGCAGACGCTACCAGCTACAAATTATATATATATATATATATATATATATTAAAAATCCAGTTGCTTTTAACTTTTACTTAGAGACTAAGTATTAGATCCAATAAAAAGATATCAAAGAGGTAGATTAGTTTCCTAAATTTCACTAAAGTATCTTGAGAAATTCTTTTCAAATAAACCTTTTGTCAGCTTCAATTAAGTAATATATTTGACCTCAAAAGAGAGGACAAAAAAAATTAAACAAAAACTCGCCCCACCTAGTTACACTCGTAACCAATCAAGAAAAAGATAAAAGTCGAAGTAGAATCAATTCTTAGACTAATTGCCCATTTCACCACTATATTATACAAAATAGGCAAATCCTTAGGAAAACAACTACGAGTTTATCCATAATAAGTAACTCTCTCGTCTTCAAATAATAGATAGAGTAAGACTTTTTCACAACTCTATTTCTATTAGAAAAGAGAAACGTAACATCTCTAGACATGTTCTCTTAAAGCTTTTTCATTCAACGACCCAGACCGTTCTAGAATCTTTAGTAATGTTTTTGAAGAAAATCTTGAAAAGGAAAACAAATGGGGGAGGGGAACATACTTCTTGAATTCATATTTGAGAACCTAACCAGCTAATTTACTTCTCTAATCAATACAGATTTACCTCAAAGGTATGGATGATGGCCTAAGGGTAGGTGGAGGAAATGAAATGGAACTAAGTCCCCCACTTCTTGCATTTCTTTATCATATTCTTAAACCTTCCAACATTTTGCTCCCTTCTATTTAACAGAAACAATATCAACAGGATCCAGTATGGTATGAAAATATAATATTAACAAACACTTCTTCCTCGTCGAGTCGAGAAGAAAGCCACCCAGGGAGGCAGAACCAAGGAAATAGAGCAGCTCACTGCCACGTAAACAACATTTGCTTGTTTCCATTTTCCATCATCTACCTCTTCACATTAGTTTCCAAGCTGCAGCCACAAAGTAGATGGGAAATTTGAGTTAAGAAATTCTAAATTTGTAGCAAACAAGAAATGGGAACGATGGATGAACTGGTTGCTGATTAAACAGCATCGTATGGATAGGAAAAAGGTAGTCAAGGCTAGTCCTACATGACTCTACAAATGCAAAACTAATTAACAAATACGTTCAGAAATAAAGCATCGATTAAACTTGAAGCTTTTAGTTCAGGCAACACTTTCTAACAGACGGCTTTTGCAGAAAATAGCCACATCTGTTCGTGTTCGACACCCAAGATTGCACATGAAAATTTTTAAAAGTACGACTCCTTGGTTGAAGTCATTTATGTTTAAAACTTCCGAGTTTTTCCATTTTCATTTGCAAGACATTTGAATGAAACTATGAAAAGCTACAAACAGCTCACGAGGTCACAAACAAAAATGAAAAATCGGTCTCCATTTTGGAGTAGGAACAAAATACATATCCCACAATTTTGAATTACACACCAAAGAAGGAGCTATCTTCATTTTTTCTTTTAGTATTGATGTTGACATTCCCTGTAGATTCTAATATCTATATGTTCACGGATTTTGATACTACCATCTTCGGATCCCTTACGAACCATTCTTCATAATGATCCAACCTTCATTTGAAGTTGCAAAGCATACATAGTCTAGCATATTAATGGATCCCCATGTGCAAGTTGTGGACGGTTAATGAAAAAGAAAATCAAACCCCAACAAAGCAAATAGAGAGTTTAGCATTCTCATTTCTCACAACCTTCTTTTTGGTTTCCGATTTTCAAATGCTCAGCCAATGGCTTGACAAGTTTGGTGGGTCTAATAGTACATGATTGGGAAGTTTGGAAAAAGCCACCAAAGTTTTAGGTTCAAGTCCTCGTTTAAAGCCTACTTCATTCTCAAAGTTAGCCCAATGGTAGGCCATGGCTTAGCAAGATTAGTGAGTGTGGTCCTGATAATGCAAGAAATGGGATTGTAACATTAAGATTATCGGAAGAAAATCATCAATGCTTAGTCCAGCAACCCGTCTATAAATAAAAAACTAAATTTGATAGAGGTTAGAAGGAAAAGGAAATGAATTCAATCCATGAAGACCTACCTAGGATTTAATATACGAATATCCTTAACGCTGGCCCTGACCCTTACAGGTGTCAAAAAAGAAAAGAAAAAGATCATCAAAAGAAAAAAGTGTAAGATATTTAGTCCATATCATGGTGCCCTGCACTACAAGGCCATCGTGAAAGTGACACAATTTTGGAAAAATCAACCATAAGGTCCATAACCTAGCTATCAAAAGAAATCAAAATTGGTTACCTAAAAAGCAGACACTTTAGTCCCTACCAAATACTTAGCACTCCAACACTTCTACGACACGTATATGTATTTGTATTTGTGCTTCTTCGTAGGTTTCTATTCTGAGATTGTACAGTTTGAAATATAGATTGTTAGGAACCCTTGCTTTATCTGTTTTGTAAGACAATTTTCTTTCCCCAAACGATTAGTTCTTCAATCATATGAAAAACCTGGTTGATCTTCAGAATTCAGGACATAAAAGGCATCTCCATCATTGGGGTTCAAGAAAAGACAGAATTCTAACAGAAACATAAAATTTAACATAACAATTGAAGAGAAATTTACTTCTAAGATTCAGAATTGATGACAAGACATTCAAATAAAACAAAATTGTATGAAAGCGAAATTGAGGTTCAAATGAAAATCATCAAAACAGACCATCGTACCTGGAATATCCTTTCTAGGCGGAGCCGTGGCGTAGCAGATAATCGAGCGTCCGATCATGGAGAGACAGGAAACCACCGCGGCGACATAGAAAAACATAACCAATCCAATAACCCAAGGCATCATCATGAAGCCGATGAAGAAGGTAACTGATCCACAGAGCATCAGAGCCAGAGAAATTCCTAAAAGTAGCGACGCCAACCCCGCCGGTGTTATCTGCGCTGGAATCGTCCGTCGCGACGATGAGGCGGTCGAAACCACCGGCGAATGATCGGAAAACGGAATCGACGGCGGAGGAAATCGGAGAATATTCATAACAAGAGAAGAAAGCTCGTAGAAAACACTCGACTCCCCCCCGTCTCGCTGCTGTCGTTGCATCATAATTCTTCTATCAAAAACACAAAATCCTCTCAAAGAAAAAGAAAACCCAACAACGCTTTTGTTGAAAGAGTCGAGGGCAATGGATAAATAAAAAAACGGGGGGGGGCGGCTATGATTGGATTGGAAAGCCAGTCTAAAACCCGTCAACAACAAACACAGCAAGTGGATAGATGTGATAACCAAAACTTTGTTTGTTTCTTGATGAAATCATTTAACCCACAGCACAAAAACACCAAACGGTGAAAACCCAAATGGAAGATTGAACTAAAAAACCCCTTCTTGGTTGTAACCCAGATAGTTCCTGTTCACTTTTAACTCAAATTTCTGTTTGGATAGAGAGAAAACAGAAAATGAGCAAAAGGGGGAATTGGGATTGAGATAAATATGGAGAAGGCGGAGGAGGAGGGTGGGAAATGAAAGTGAAGATTTGGTGGATTACACGTAATGTAGACGAATTGGGAGTTGGGATCTTATCTTCAATGGATAACGATGGGTTTGCAATCGCTTAATGGCTTATTAGCATCTGGCGTGTTGTTACCAATCTTTGGAGTTTGGCGTTCTTTATGCGGCAATTTGGTGGAGCCTTTCTCTTTCTTCTTTAGAGTCTGACGATTTTAAATACGGGAATGATTGATTTTTTGAGCAAATTGTTCACACATCATACCCTCTCTCCTTCAAATTGCAACTACCCCTTTGAATTTTAATCTCTTAAATCAATCTTGGTGAAGTGAGCTTTTCTACAAAATAACGATAGATTTGACCTATTAATTTATAGTAATCGGACTCTCAAACTCATACAATTATGTAAGTGTTGTATAAACCTAGTAGAACCTTCTATTTTAATTTTAAAAATTAGTCTCTTTTAAGTGAATTTAATAGTAAATTACAAGACATTTGCATTTGAAATGTTAGATTTTAACTATTAACAAATAATAATTGAACCTTTATATTCATACCATTATACCATTATTGATATAGTAAACAATTAAGTTAAGACGTAAATGTTTAATTTTTTAAAAAAGATTAAAATCCTCTAGCTTTGTGTCCTACAAATTTTCAAGAGCATCTTCTTTTAGTCAATTGCACAAAGAACTATGATTTTTTAGTGTTTAATTTAATTAGAAAACTTCTTTTACCTTTTCTTATCACATAAAGTTTGAAACTTAAGAATGAATAAAGATAAATAGTTTTTTCTTTCAATCCATAAAAATTCCTCTAAAAATTGTCAAATAAACATCAAAAGATAACCAGTCAAAAAATAAATAATCATAATCACAAAAAATAAATAATCATAATCATAAATGTGTCTCTTAAATGAACCTTTAATATTGTCTTTAATATAAATAATAATCTCTATTTTGACGTTGAATAATAATTTCTATCATGATGTAAAATACAACTCTATTTTCAATCTTTTGTCAAATAAACAAATTAATTAATGAATACATTCCTAGAATTTTAACTTTAAATAAAAGTTTGGAGAACTAATTTAGAAATGCAATGTTAAAAACCAAATAAATGAATTTTAACCAAATGCCAATTAGATTATCAGAAGCTATAACGTAATATAATCTATCTATCTGCTAAATTTATTTAATAATCTAATAGTCCAAAGAACTTATGGAACTAAAAATTTCACTATAGTTTTGTAGGGACCGACCACCGGAAAGAGGTGGGGTCCTCCAAAAATAGGCGTATGCCGCTTGGCACGGCGAGCACACGGTATTCTTTAGTAAAAGGCGAAAGAATAGTTCGCTTTGTGCTCACCGCACGGCTCCGTGAATTGTCAAGGCAACATTGGAGGTATTTATATTGGCTAAGCGGTCCACTAAAACGATTTCTTCCGATGTGGGAATTCCCCAACTCATTATATTAAGTAATGGTAACAATATAAATATCATCCCATTCATTTAATTACCAATTCTATTTTCTCAATTTCCAATTCTCTCTCTTATCATTTTCCAACTTTCCATAATAATTTTTCTCATGAGTTTTACAATAATGAATTAAGATAAATTATTTTTTAAAAAAAAATTGGAGTGTATTTTGCTATTATTTATAAGAGCTTTTGAAACAAGTTAAAAATTTATTTTAAAAAAGAAAACAAAGTTTAGAATAAAATAATCTCTTTAATAAAAAAAAAAACTATTTATTTCTTGAATTGATCCAAACGAAAACTATTAGTATTAACAAATCAGTAAGTGTTCTATCATTAAGGAATTGATAAGGAAGGATTTACCAAATATATACTCCATTTCCTTGAGGACCTTATAGTTTGTCATCAATTACTTCAATACGTAGTGCACAATTCAAGAACGAAAATTTATACATAAAAATAAAGAACCGATAGAAAACCATATAGTCCATCGTTGCGATTTACCTCCAAACTTCTTCGAGCATCCTAGTTGCATTTTCTCGAGAATTATTTCCACACAAGAACTAAAAGTTGCCCACACATAAGCAATCAATGAAGAAAGGATAAACCTATCAAAACACTCAATACTCACCAATAATAGAAAATAAGTCTAGTTACGACGATAATAGCCAAGTGAGTGGATGCAAGTAAGCAAAAATGCCATAAGTCATTGTCAGGACTTGGAACTTCAAGTAAATTGCAACTATCCTATGAGATGGAACGCAAATACTTCTAGCAAATATATAAACCTATGTATACATAGTTCGACCTTACTTGAACAAGATCTGTTCTATAGGTTGTACATCAGTCTCCCTGAGTTCTAGAAATAAAGCTATATATATACTAGGTAAATCAAATGCAAAAGAGCTTATCTAGATTACCTATTATATTAAACTAATTCAAGTATGTAAAAAGAAAATATGGGTATTATGTTATACATGGCATGCTTCATAGCAATGTTCTAAAATTCAGAATTACTAGATATAGCAGTAGTTAAATTCTTAATTAAATACTGTTGCAACATAAGAATCTAAAATCAGTAATGGAAATAATTTATGTAAGCATGCATCAGAAAATTCCTTGTAATTGCAGAAAATACCTTAACAAGTATGCGAACTTTATAATCATGGAGTTTAAATCCCCTAAGGGCTAAAGACACTAAACGAGGACACTTTTGAACTAGATCAACACATGTTGGTGATTTCAAGCTGTCATCTATGCCTGTCATTTTCAAAATAGGTATGAATAAGCAGATGACTATTAAGACTGAAAAGAGGATATCAAATGAGATAGTTTTCATAAACCTGTTTTTTAGGATTCAAAGAACAAACGCTCGATCAATGGACAATTTTCAATCACATGCATCAATGTTTGTCTCAACTGCACATGACTGTTCAATGAAGGACGTGGATTATTTGCTACAATAAATAAATAGAAGGAGCAAAAGGAGCAGACAATTAATTTAATTTTGAGAGAGAGCATCTCCTTCTAAATTTGTTGGCAATTATCATGCCCTTAACTGGAGGAATGAATAAGAAAGGATTGAGAAAATTGGGGAAGGGTTATCATAACCCTTTTCCCCCTAACATTTTCCTCCCCCAAACACATCTTTAGTATTAACAAATCAACCAATTAAATTTCATAGTCATAAAGTTGTTGATGAGTTTATGAGTAAGTGTTCTATCATTAACGTTGATGCTCTTAGATCGGAATAATTGGAAGCAAATCTAGACTTTCTTGATTTGTTTTTATTTGGAAAGTATGTCTACCAATATGGTGCACGTAATGAAATTTGACAGAATATCATTTTGAATCGTCCTATGATAAAGTTAAGCCACATCTTCTTCTTCTTTTTTTTTTTTTTTGTAGAAACCACATATGGGTGTATTATTAAATTGGGCCCATTTTGTTTTATCATTTCAAACAAAATATTTGCCTCATCTTTGTCCTGTTATCAATATTGTCATCATAACAACAAAGAGAAACTCATATGCATTATAGATATGGATTCAATGAATTCGAATTCATGTTGTCTCCTTAAGACAAATTTACTCACCCTAGTGTTTGAGTTTTGAGAGTAGTTGTCTCCCAGGATAGAACAAATCAACTTTTTGCTAAGAGTAGCACTTTGTCTAGAAGATCAACGAACGAAACTTTGTGGATCAACCGAACTTCAAAATTATGGATAATGAAAAGATGTGTTTTTTAACCAAATAGAAAATGACTTATTTATAGACTTACTGTGGTCATTCGAAAAGTCATGCATTTTTCTTCATGCATCCATTCATGAAAAAATACAAACAATTACCATTTATTCCAACATGTCTTTCTATCGAAAACCTATGAATTACAATGGAAGAAGTCACAACGTCTAGTTGAACCTCTTTCCATGATAGTTTTTTGAAAAGTTGTCAAATAGTTTCAAGTTTAAATGTTTTACATGGGTAATCAATCATATGTTTAAATATTTAAATGTTCCATACTGAAACAAAATCCTTCAATTAGTGAATTACAAATAACCAAATCAAGAACGTTACCTCTTTGAAACATCATCTTTGACAAACTTCTTAGCCTTGGTAACTTTTCTTGCCTTGAAAATTATATCAATCACCATGTGAAACGTGACTACGATTGTTTAACCTCTTACTTTCCACCACACCAAAATCAAGGAACACACACTTTTTAGTCATAGTTTATTAATTAATTTAGACACATTATAATTAATTAAGTTTCACTACTTTTAAATCATAATTAAAATTAGTTTTTAATTTTTACTTTATAATTATTTTAAATCAATTAATAAGCATTGAGACTAAAAACTAAATTGAGTATTTAGTACAAAATAAAGATCGAAAGTGTAAAGCTTCAAATTTATGGACCAAATTGTAACAAAAATTAAAACTTAAAATAAAATTTTAATATGCTAAAATATAAAGACTAGATGAAAATCAAACTCATAATTTATAATGAAACTTAGAATTATAATTTTTTAGTAATTTTCGTAAACATTTTATTCAAGTAAAACATGAAAGTTTTAAAAAAGAGATAATTGTACAAAAGATTCCAATCTCAATACTCAGAATGATTTTTGTCTCGCCTTTTAAAATTTAAGAACTTCATCATTTTGCTTACGTTATCACACTACAAGAAAATGGAAATCTTTCGACGCACAAAATCGTAGGAGAAATAGCAAAAACGTAAGAAAAGGATTTCCCGATGCATAAGTTCACGACAGAATCGAAGTCGGAAAAAATTTGTTGGGAGAGGATATCCCGACGCATGAGATATAGCGTTGGGATATTCCTTGAAATTTTTCGATGAACATAATTTTGTGTATGAATAAATGTCAAGGGATATCTCGACGCTATATCTAGTGCGTCGTGATATCCTCTATTTAAAAAAAAAATACATTCACATCGTCATCATCTTCCTGCTTGGGTAACCATCCATTTGATCATCCTCTTCAACTTCCTCACTACAAGAAATGAGAGAGGGATATGAGCGATTCAGAGAATGATGGAGATGAGCCAGCGGCAACGATGACAGCGAAGACGGATGGACGGCATCACGAATCTCTTCCTCTCCCTCTCTCTCGACCGATTTTCTCTTCCTTTCATTTTGCAATCGGTTCTGTGTTGAATGGAGAATAAATAGAGTGGGCTTTCCCCGACGTCGAGTAACCCCAACGTCGTAGAAAGGTTAAATAATGAATTAATTAGTTAAACATTTTCCGACGTGTACCTGCTACACGTCGCGGAAAGGTGACCATTGTCACTTCAATACGTTCACTTAAAATGAAGATATTAAATTTAATTTTAAACTTTCCGCGACGTCTTATTGCTATACGTCGCGGAAAGTTAACGCATTAAATTTAATTTTAATTTTCATTTTTGACTTTCCACGACGTCTTGTTTCTCTGCGTCGCGGAAAGTCGACGCATTAAATTTAATTTTAATTTTAATTTTAACCTTTCCGCGACGTCTTATTGTCGTACGTCGCGGAAAGTTAACGCATTTAATTTAATTTTCATTTTCATTTTTGAATTTCCGCGACGTACCATTTCATGCGTCGGCGAAAGGTGATCAACGGCGACGCACCTTTCGCCCGACGTTGTTTTTGGCGTCGCAATTGTTTCGATTTCTTGTAATGCCTCATCTTTTGCAACCGTTGTGTGCAAACAAACATATGCAAAAATTCAAACCACGAAGACACACTAAGCAGTAAGTAAACAACAAGAAAAATAAAATCATACTTTACCTTATAAACTTATCATGGTTGTCAAGAACATCAAGAGCGATTACAATACATTCCAAACTATTGAATATAACAAAAACAGAAATCAATAAGAAATGTTCAGATGCTTAGAATAAAAGAAAGTCAATGATAGAAAAGGAAATTAAGAACAAATTCAAAGGGGTTTATGTTTAGGATTTTGAACTTTGAATTACCTCCGACCAAGAAGTTGTGAAAGTGACGAAGATGGAGGGAGTTGCAGCAGCGAATGACAACGGTTGGACGACGATCTCTCTCTCTCATGGTCTCTTCCTCTTTTTCTTTCAATTTGAGTTATGAGTTATGTGTTATGTGAATACAAAACTCAAATATGTAGGGGATCTCCTGACGCACTTCGTAAACGTTGGACAATCCATCTATTCCCGATGTTGTAAAATACAACGTCGAAAAAAGTGTTTTTCATTCTCGACGTTTCACCAACGGCGTCGGGAAAAGTTTATTTTTATTTTTTTAATTTTTAAACTTCTTCCAACGTCTTTTATCCCGACGTTCGTATTGTGCGTCGAAAAATACTTATTTTCTTGTAGTGTCATTTGTCAAAATTATAAAACTATCTTTGTTCATTTGTTCCCTCTTCCTTTGTGGGTTTGTATCGCATAGGGTGTTCTTCTTCACGATTTTCTTATTTCTCTACGTCTAACAAGTATGTTTTGAGCGAGAGGTAGGACAAGATACCAATATGTACCAGAGAGAAAAGTGAGAGCGAGAACCCAACCTTTCCCCCCTAATTTCTGTCTAATATCGTTAGCCATTAGGATGAATTTACCTACAACATATTTCATATCAGACCACGTTCACTAATACTTAATCATACCTACTATAACCATAATTAGTTTCCATTAACGTATTAATGGTAATGCATCTTAATCAAAGATTGAGTTAAATGATCAATAAACACATGGGTTCATATCCCACCAACTGATTTAAGACTGGAGGTGTTTAGGAGTTGGATTGCATTGAAAGACTTTTTAGGCCCAATGCAAATTCTTATTAAAAAACGAATCCAACCCAAATACAAAACTTTCAATTGGGTTATGTTGGGTTACTTAAGTCATTTATTTAATTTATTTTATAAGAAGAATTAAAATGTTTATAAGTAAAACTCTGGTTTAATTATTTTTATATATTAAATTGAGATTAACAACTCAATTTTAATTAATATAATAAACAAATTTCTTTGCAAAGTGTTTTAAAGGTTTGAGGAGGTTTTGGTGAATTAAATAAAACTAAAATAAGTACACTAAGATATAACTATAACCTAAGTAAAAAGAAGTATACACTTTAACGTTAATTATAAATTCCAACTAGTTTGGGTAATTTTAGATGAATCTATTAAATTCATTTATTTGAACCAAATCTAAAGATCGATTTTTTTAGATTATCAAACTTTTTAAACGCCTCTGTTTAAGACTAATCAATCCCAAACAAGATGCCATATTAAAGTTAAGATAGTTACCTAATAATAAATACAAAATACAATTATTGTAAATGACACAAAATCTCAAATTCGATGTATATTCATAGAAGTCTGTTAATGTCTATAGATACCTATAATGCATCGTGAACAAGTACCTATTCGATACATGAAATTTAAAATTTTTCTATTTTGTAAGTATTTTAATAGCTATATTTGAAAATGTTCTAAGACTAAACTTACCATTCCAACGTTATAAATACAATTTCTTTTGATAAATTTTTTTCTTCCACTTATCACCACCTATATTATTTAGGAACATATGCAATAGACGAGATAAAATACTCTCGATATTATAATAAATAATTATGATATTTTGCTATATTTATAAATATTTTAAAAAATTGTATAATTTAAAATAAATCTTCTTCTATATATAAATTATTCCAAAAAAGAAAAAAGAAAATTGTGCTATCTCAAACGACGCCCAAAAATATCACTAAAAAACGATACATAGTCGATTCATACAGTCCAGGCG
The DNA here is from genome assembly GCA_025688845.1 of Cucumis hystrix. NCBI lineage: Eukaryota > Viridiplantae > Streptophyta > Magnoliopsida > Cucurbitales > Cucurbitaceae > Cucumis > Cucumis hystrix. The sequence goes on from CM046889.1 coordinate 19,311,020, forward strand.
TAATCCCCCATCAAAGCACCTTCGAAGAACACCATTTTTTTGGCCCACCCAAATCCTCCATGCACTACTATTTCTCTCCCCTCCATCAAATTCCTCATCAACTTCGATCATACAAACGCTACTCTCAACGAATCGACAATCGACTTTCCCTTCTCTTCACTTGACACCAATTTCTCTTCAACAATCCTGCTACAATTTATCTTGACTTTGATCTGCGCCAGAAGCTAGAGGGATCCTCGATTGTTTCAAACTACTCTAGAAGCATTCGATTAGTTTTAAGGTTTCGTTGTTGAGTATTTCTTCTTTTCAGGTTTCGGTGAAGGGAGGAGTATTCGTTGTGCCGATATTTGTGTAGGGACTGATTCTGTTCATGGATACTGTATTTGGAATTCAGCTGCTGAGCGTCCATAGTGAGGGTACTGCCTGCTTAACTTGATTTGGGTTTTGATTAATATTAATGCTATGTGAGTTTTTTTTTTTTGTGTGTCTGTGTGTGTGTGTTTTGTTTTGCATTATGGTGTTTTTAGGTTGTTTTTATTTGTTTGGTAATTTGGGGTTCTTTTATCGGTGTTAGAATGGAATTTGCTTTGTTTATTGAAGGGTATTCTTGTTTGAGTGTGTTTTGGTGGTTAGGTTATGCTTTGTTGCTTCCTTGTTGAGGATTTACGATTTTAAGGAAAAAGGATAATGTGATTATCTGTGTTAATAGATAGAAGCATGTGGCGATTTTCTTCTTGTTTCCTTGGGGGGTTTTGGTTTTGTTGTCCCCCCCCACCTCCTCAATGATTTTATCGTTTATTCTTTTGCTTTTAAGTTATGCAGTTCGATGTGTATGGTTAGTAGACAATGTTTTTGTAGTTTATATATTGAAAAGGTTGAAGATAATGTTTGTTCTGTGGCAGTTTGGTTCGACATTGATGTTCAATGGCAATGTTAAGGAGTACTTTTCCTTTTGAAGTATGAGGAAACGCTTAGTCAGCGAAACAAATAGGTGGCTGCTGAAGGTTCTATAGTAAACAAAAAACCCTGCTGTTTTAATAAGAAATCAAAGCAGGCAAGTGCAGACGAAAAATAAAGAATGGATTGTAATAAAGATGAGGCTGCAAGGGCTAAAGCAAAAGCTGAGGAGAAATTTACAGCAAAGGACATAGTAGGGGCTAAAAAATTTGCTTTGAAGGCACAAAATTTATATCCAGGACTTGAGGGTATCTCTCAAATGTTAGCCACACTTGATGTCTATATTTCTGCAGAAAACAAAATAAATGGAGAAGTAGATTGGTATGCGATACTTGGTGTGAATCCACGAGCTGACGAGGAAATGGTCAGGAAACACTACAGGAAGCTAGCTCTTATTCTTCACCCTGATAAAAACAAGTCTATAGGAGCTGATGGGGCTTTTAAGCTTATTTCTCAGGCTTGGAGTTTGTTGTCTGATAAATCAAGAAGAGTAGTATATGACCAGAAGAGGAATGGTAGCATTAACAAAACTATTTCAGCTTCAAGAGGGAGTTCATCTTCGCCATCTGGGAGAAACGGTTTCTACAATTTCACAAAAAGTGCTACTACTTCAAATATGAAGAGACAGAAAAGTGCATCGCGATCAGATCATTCTTCAGCTTCATCTCAGAAACCAAGACCAACCTTTTGGACTGTGTGCCATCGGTGCAAGATGCAGTACGAGTATCTCAGAGTCTATCTGCATCATAATCTTGTTTGCCCCAACTGTCATGAGCCATTTTTTGCTATTGAAACGCCCCCACCCCCTGCAAATGGTGTGAAGTCTAATGGATGGGATTTTACGCAGCCAAGTTATCAAACTGGCAGTAAAACTGCATATAGTCAAGGGAGGAGTAATATTGCCTCATCATCAAATCAGTCCACACATAGCCAAAACAACTTTCAATGGGGTCCTTTCTCAAGAACAGGTGGTGCTTCATCTGCTGCTCAAGCTGCAACTGTAGTTCAGCAGGCATATGAGAAAGTGAAAAGGCAACGTGAGGAGGCACAAGCTGCCAAAAGAGAGGAACGAAGAAAGCATCAGACGTCTAGGAAAGCTCATGGTGCTTCATCTACAGGGCACACTGGTTCTGCAAAGAGAAGAAGAGGTATAGATGACGTTTCTTCTGGCTCCCATGCAAGAGACGTGACCAATCAGTCGAAAACTGGCCTGGAAAGGACCAGGTTGGGCAATCTGTCTGGCTATACACAAAGTAATCTAAATAGAAATACCAAGCTTCAGAGCTCTCAGGATGCTTCTCTTAGTGAATATCGGAATTTATTAATCAAGAAGGCCAAGATGGAAATAAGGAAAATGTTACGTGAATTGAATTCCCCAACTTCAACCACTGGTGCAGTCAAAGAGGGAAATGGGAAGGAGCAGGTAACTGGGAAGAGAGAGGCAATTCCAGTGAGTGATAAAAAAGGTAATAAAGAAATATCAATTGAACTTCTGAATTTGAAGAGGGAATCACAGTCAGTGATTGGTTTTCCTAGCAATTCATGTTCCCGTGAAGCAGGAACGATGGTAATAGATGTCCCTTATCCGGATTTTCACAATTTTGATAGAGACTGTACAGAAAGCTCTTTTGGAGATAATCAGGTCTGGGCTGCTTATGACGATGATGATGGCATGCCTCGACGCTATGCCTGGATTCAAAGTGTAGTATCTTTGAACCCATTTAAAATGAAGATTCGTTGGCTAAATCCAATAACTGATAATGAATTGGGTTCACTGAGTTGGGTTAGCTGCGGTTTTCCAAAAACATGTGGGGGTTTTAGAACTGGGAGGTGTGAGCTTTATAGCTCCCTTAATTTTTTTTCACACAAGGTCAGATGGTCAAAAGGCACATGTGGAGACATTTACATATATCCCAGAAAGAGAGATGTATGGGCTCTTTATAGGAATTGGTCCCCTGAATGGAATGAACTGACATCAAATGAGGTAATACACAAGTATGACATGGTAGAAGTTCTTGAGGATTATAACAAAGAAGTAGGTGTTATTGTTACTCCCCTTCTCAAGGTGGCCGGATTCAAGGCTGTATTTCATCAGCATTTGGATCCAAACCAAGTAAGAAGGATCCCTAAAGATGAGATATTTCGGTTTTCTCATCTTGTACCTTCACGCTTGCTCACAGGTAAAGAAGCGCCAAATGCTCCCAGAGGTTGCAGGGAACTGGACCCTGCAGCCACTCCTGTTGATCTTCTTCACATTATAGAAACTCCAAAGGAAGAAATCATAGAGATTGAGGATTTTAAACCACAAAGTTCTGTGATTGAGATCGTAGATGTCAGTGACGAAAAAATGGAAAAGAAACCAACGGAAGCAAGAAAAGAGGATATCGTGAAACCTGTAGCAATAGAAGTTGCAGAAGACGTCCTAGAACTTAAACTGGTCAGGAAAACGGTGCACACTAATGAAATGCAAGTTTCTTGAACATGGATTATCTATTTGTCATCGGCATGAATGGTAAACTTTGTGGAAGCTTATTGGAAATAGTTGATCTCTTTAGCATTCTGACTTTTTTGTTTCCTCTTCAAGGATTTCTTGGATGGATCCGTACTTGTAAAATCATTCGTTTGTTGTTACTATGCCTTTGAACTTTAAGATCCTTTTAGAAGGTTAATTTATGCCCTTTTATGTTACTGTAGCCACCCGTGGAAGCTCCCTCGTGTATATTTCATGCTAAAACAGGACTCCATTCCTTGGATTTGCAAGTTCTGTATATATTCCCTCCCATAGCTGTTTTACAGAGCCGTCAATTTGTGACCTACTCAAGTAAGAATGAGTAAGTAATTATTTTCGAAATCTTTTATCCTTTCTGCTGAATGCATTGTATTCTCAATTCTTTATGACCTCTCACATGATAGCTTTTATATATTTGTCTTTAGAATCATGTTGTTGAGCTGATTGTATCCTATACAATATCACTGATAACAGTCCTTGCTCCAAAACTTCAAAGTGGCTTTTTTGCTGCTTTCTCTTGACTTTGGTTCCTGTTTCATATAAAGATACTGAAGAGGGTGCATTTTTGAACGTGTTGGACGCTTCATTTTGATGCATATGAGAGAAGGGGCCTCAACGAGAATCAGGTGTTTTTTTCTGGATGCCTTGGGTTGTTCTCTCTTTTGTACTTGGCCATGCCATTATAACACGTAAGTTTAATCTGCATTAGTGTTTAGAGGGTTCCTTCATTTTGACTGAATATCGCAGAATACTGCTTTCAGGGATGGATTAAAAGTTTGATGCATGTAATGGGTTTAATGAACCCATGAATTCATTATAATTCATGAATTGTCTTGAAACTATCAAGTCTATAGAAACCTTCTTTTCCATTTTGGTCATGGTGATAAGTTTGTAATGATACAAAATCATTTTAAAGTTTGGGGAATTTTGTTGTACAGCAACGGATGTGAACTGGTAAAAATTGGAAGTATTTTGCGATTTTGAAGACAATGTCTTTACAAGAAGGAAGTGAATAGTTTAATTTTCTTTCCATTATACTTCCCAAGGGACGTGTTCAATTTTAGACTATTGGTTAGGGTTTTGTCCATGGTAGTTGGTACCTGGGAGTTAATTTCCTACAAGTTTCTTTAACTATGTGCTAGGGTTAGACGGATTATCCCTACGTGTCTTTTTGACATCCTTGAATATATCGATTAATGTAATATAAAGAGCAACGAGGAATGAATATTTGTGGGTTTTTGGAAGATAATAGTTTTATTTGATGATTTTGAGTTATTTAAAATGAAATAAGTGACATTACTTGTAACTCATTGATTCATTTGCTGTAGTTTATGATTTTAATCGATACTTGAATGGACAATTTTCACAATTTTATAAGTATAATGGTCTTTTAAGAATGTTCTTATTTATATATATATTTTTTATTCTTTTTAAGGTTGAGTGAGAATGTTCGGAATTCATTAATACTTATTGATAGTAATTTATGCTTATGAAGTCAACCAAAGCTTAATTTAACTGGTACCTTTATGTTTGTGAGAAGAGATTTTAGGTTTCGATTCCTTCAAACTCATTTGTGACATAAATTGTACTTACTTGACTTCAAAGTTAACTTTCAAATGTGATGAAGGAGAAAAAACAATAAATAGACACTTGAACTCGATGAATCTTATCTTAAAGATTGAATAACTTAGCTTATTGAGTAACCACACCCAATGAGACATTTCTCACCAGATATCTATTGAACAATCGTGTCCTAAAAATGGAGGGGCAAAATATTCATTTACAAAAAACCGTAGAGACAAAAAGGAAATGCAAAAATTTTTCTATTTGCATCGTAGATAGATATTTTGATATTTTATTAGAAAGGAATTAAAAGGGGATAAGAGCAACATTGACCAAATTTTTAGATTTATTTATGACAAATGTGAGGTCGAATATTGAATTTCTATCTTCAATACATAAATTGAATTAGGTTCATTTCGGTGCTATCTAAACACAATATTTTAATAGTGATCATTCTTTGCCCACCCAAACCCCTCCATCTTAAATTTTGTTTCCATTTCGTTTAATTCTAAAATTTTCATTTGATCCTCATTTTAGGAGATTCGTCACTAATTATTTTCTTTTGTTTCATGGTCTTTATCTCCTTTTCGAATTTCCTCTGCACAAATCTTTTTAATTTTTCTCCATATAAAATTTCTCTCATTTCCATATTATGAATATATACAAACTACACAATTATCTTAAAAAGGTAAAAATAAAAACAAATATTTACAAATATAATAAAATATTATTAATAATAAATACTATAAAATTGGGTTATATTTATAAATAATTTTTGCAACAATTTTCCTATTGGGTTAATATTTAATGGCCAACTTTCCATTTAAAATAATTTCGTTAATTAGAAATTTTGTATTTAACAATTGCAGCCGTGGCGGGCAGAGACTGACAGAGTTGCCATTCTCTTACGCGGACACAAGACCCAGTCAACGTGGCATCTAAATAACCAATAACCATCCGCCACGTAAAACTACGTGTTAAACGCTACACGTTTAACTACAATATATTGTTTCCGAAAACAGCCACGAAAAAGAAAAAGAAAAAATCCTGATTTGTTAAGTTTGTTCATTGATAAATCTGAAGAAATTCTTGGTGATCTGAAGAAGAGTTCGTCTCCATTTTTCTGATCCAAGACTCATTTGCGCCTCCCGGATCTTCCTCTCAGAAATGGTATTTTCCTTTCCTTTCCCTCCTCTTTTTGAATTATTTTTCTTCCTTTCCTTACCCTTGATTGTTTCCTCTCTAGGGTTTTTCTATTTGAGATATGATCATTGCTGATTTCGATTTGTGTCGGTTTATGATTTGATTGATGGGTTTTGTAGACGACATCGCGGCGTCTTGCGGATCGGAAGGTGGAGAGGTTTGAGAAGAACATTTTGAAGAGAGGGGCTGTGCCTGAGACTGCTACAAAGAAGGGAAAAGATTACCCTGTTGGCCCTATTCTTCTTGGATTCTTCGTTTTTGTCGTCATTGGATCATGTGAGTTTTACATTCTGGAATGCTAATCTCTTCCTTTTCTCTTTCTTGTGTTTATGCTTATATTATGGCATTTTGTGGATTTTTGTTTTGTGATTACATTAATCTATCTAATAGGAGCGTGATATCTAGCCCTTCTTTGTAAATTCTCGTGAAGACGCAAACCCAAAGTTCGAGAATTTATGTACATATATATATATATGCTACATGTTTAAATGTATTTGTAACCTTTGTTTCTAATGATGGGTAGAAAGAATTCATCCAATGAAGGGAGTGCGGCACTGGGTCCAAACTTGTTCAGGATTGGATTTTATTGATAATTTTCTGGCTCAACAGATGGCCCACGAACGATTAGCATTTAAAATTTCTAAGAAGCACAAATGCTTTAGTTTTTTAGACTGGTTTTAGACACTTATTGGTGCAATAAATATGTTAAACATGCATAGAACAACAGTTGTTGAATGACAACTAGATGACAATAATGATAACTTTGAGAGTGAAATAGATGAAGCTATAGCATACAATTGCATCAACACATTTTATTTGATTTTTCTTTTGTCTTTTGGTATAAAATAATATATATTTAAAACATTTTATATTTTAATAAGCGTGACCTTGCTGTGTCTGTATTTTTTTAGTAAAATCTTGAACGGTTGTTCATAAGGTTTATTTTGATGAAGTGAAGTGGTTTTTGGTTGTGTATCCGTGGGCTGATCGTGTGTTCCATTGTTGGAATTGTGCAGCTCTGTTTCAGATAATCAGGACGGCAACAGGTGGAGGAATGGGATGAGAGCCATCTTCAATTCCGGATGAGAGGGGTAGCAGAAGAGGCAGGACATGAGGTTAAAACTTATTGAGTTAATTTGTTTGTACTCTCTTTTCTCTGCCTATTTGTCCTATCCTCTAGAAGAAGTTTAGAAAGTAAAGAGTAAGTAAGACCATTTATGGTCATCCTGTGAATTACTCTTATTATAAAAAAAGTAATTTAAATAACAGTGCACATGCCTAAGTGCTATGCTATATCCTATATCTAATCGTTTTGTTCATTGTTAATGTCACAATCTCTTAACTCTATAGGTGCACTTCCTTTTACATGTGAGTTTGGAAAAAAAATGCTTTCACTTTTGTAACCCTCTTTCAAGCACTTTTTACCTGTCTCATTCCAAGCCCAACCCAAGAATTTCATAGGAAAATTGACATAAATACCATGCATGTGTAGAGCTTTCAATTATGAACCAAACTAATGTGAAAAACAATTTTCCTCGTATTCATGCCTACTCTAGGCCCCATGTTTTACTTAAGATACATTGTTGGCCTAGTTGGCCTAGTGATTATTAAAGGACTAGGATTCAATACAAAACGTTGAGGGAATGGTGGCCAGCCTCTTAGGGGATGAATTTTCATGGCACCAAAATATTATAGGTTCATGGACAAGAGGTGTCACAAGCTGCCATGAGATATAGGCTTTAGAGGTTGGAAAGACTTTAACGAGCTGTAAATAATTTTATTTAAGTTTATGCATGCATAAGGTATCAACACGGCAATGTTAGTAGTCTTAGGAAAGTTGGATCGTTACATGAACCTTATGCATTGATAGAAAATTTAGAGCTTCGAATCTTCGCACGAGGAAGGGACCTAGATTTTCCTATCCCTGCCCCTTTCCCATTTAGTGTCAGTATAATTTTCATTTAAATAAAACATTATAAAAAGTTTCTGGCAGTATTTGTATTTGTAAATATATAATTGAAATGTTAAGTTTTTGTAATGTTTTTCTAACTTGAATATTACAACATTGAGTTTATGAGTTAAGGGTGCTTATTTTAGAGCTATTTATGTATAAATAATTAAATGGGTATGCACTTAGTCCACAACTCCCTCCAGATTCCTGGTGTAATTGAAGATAAATGAAAAACAAAATCACCTTTAGGTTAGGTTCCAACATGGATCGAATTTTGATCATATACACTACCTTTTTAACCATTCGTATGATTTACTGTTTGTGCTTCAAACAAACCACTTCTCTCTCTCTTTCAAATTAAAGAATACATGTAGGGTTGGATTGAAACTCCATTGCTCAAAACCAAACATTTTATGGTCCATGAATTTGAAGTACAAATTTCTTTACAAGTTAGTATTGAATGACTCTTTTTTTACCAACTTTAATTGTTTTTATCATTGAAGTTTGTACATTTATATATAAAAAAATTCACATTTTTCTCCCCTTCTTTCCCATGTTTCTAATAACTCTACTTGTTTCTAATAACTCTACTTGTTGGTCACTACCGAAGATTAACTTTGGCAAGAATCAATGGTAATATGTTTCGATGACAACCTCTCACAACCAACTTTAGCCACCACTTTCGTTGTTCAATTTCAGCAAATTGCAAATTTCGTCGATAGATGATTACCTCCTATGTCCAAACTCTAACAACCACCTTCAATGAATACTTCTTCTAGCATCCAATTTCAACGATCACTTTGAGAGACTAATTTCGATCTTCAATTTCATCAATAATCTTAAACGACCAACTCCAACAATCATATTAGTCAATCATATACTAAAGGAACTTAGTTAGTAAAAGATTATTTTCTAATGCTTAATAGTTGTCTATTTAAAAGATTATTTTCTAGTGCTTAATAGTTGTCTATCTGATGCGCTAACTTACTATAGGCAATATCCAAAGAAACTTGCATATCAAAACACATTTCAATGCATAAGCCTGTTTGAATGATATTTCATTCATAGTTCAACGATGGATGAAAATTGCTATGATTGCATCTTTTGAGGCTTACCAAGAATTGGTGGAATATGAATCTCCAGATACTTTTAATATTGATATGATATTGTCTTTCTCATGCATCATTTTTTTATGATTTTACTTTGTCTCCTTCAAAAGGCTTCATACTATATATATCAAAAAAAAAATGATGATTCGAAAAATTCTCCAATCCAATACATATTGTTTGAGTTGAGTTGTCAAATTAAAATTTAATGGACTGGTTGATTGAATCAACCCAAAATGTTTATCAATTTTAAAAAGTATATCTATACATATTTATTTTATTCTTTTTTAAAATCATGATAAAGATAATTATAGCATTTTGGAAAGATTTTTTTATAAATATATATATATATATATATATATATATATATATATATATATTATAAATATAAATTGAGATTATATTTATCTTAATTAAATATACAGAAATAATTAAATAATTTTTTTTTACATATTAACATTTTATTTATTCCAAAATAAAAAGTTAGATAAATAGCTAAACCATCCTAACCAACCCAATCCAAATGTTTCTGGTTTGAATAAATTTAACTCAAATGTTATTATTGATTAACAATCACATCACTTATATTAATTTCAAAACTTTTTTAGAAGAGAGTATCAAATTATAACATACATATATAACTATACTGATATATAAATGTGTTCATGATCGAATGCATCTATAATTCAAATATATTGCTCCTTCATACTAAGGATTCAAATTAGATGGGTAATACATACAACATACCTTTGGAAAATTTGGTACAGATGTGCCCCATGAGAAGGCTTAAGATAATGGTGGAATGGAGGAAAAAAAAGTGGAACATGAGAGATTAGAGGGTTTGATATTAGCCAAGGAGACTGCCTACAAAAACCAAACAACAACAGTTTTCTCAACTCTCTGATCTCTCTCTTTGTATTATTAGTTATATGCAGGCAAGTCATCCTTGGCTACAACACTACCCTCTACATTCTCATGCACCACCATTCTTTCTCAGTAAAATGTGTTAGAGACTAAGAGATTTTTAGTAAAGGGAACACATCTTTCTTTTTTATCTTGTTGCTGTACCAAAATTGACAGAGAATGAAGTGAGCTTTATAGAGGAAGTAGAGGGTATGGGATGGGGGACATGATTGGGTTTCTGGAATATATTCTTACTCTTGCCCGTGCAGAAGAGAGAGGATAGATACTCATTTTCAAAAATGCCCATTTTATTTTTTGTGGGATGATAGTGGAATCCCACACTTGTCAGTCTCCCATTATTGCTTACCTTTTCCCAATAAGACTTTACCACTTTAACCTTTTTTGTTGCTGTTGTGGACCTACTCAGCTTGCTCATTACTTGGTGCAAATTTTGTACTAAGATCATCTTTTTTTGTGAGGTGAGGAGTTGTATATATATGACTGAAACGATTTGTAACTAAAAGTAGAAACCAATCTATGTGGATTGCTACTTTGCTTCAACTTGTGTATGCTATTTTTAGAGTTTAGTGCACTTGGTGTGTGAATATTTAGGTGAGACTAGTTAGGATGTTTAGTGGTTGTCGTATATTTTCAACTGTAGGAAGATTTATCCATAATCGTACCTTGTGACTACATTTAAGACCATTTTTAGCCCTAAGCAAGGATATTTTCTTGACTTGTAACTGATTCGTTTGCTTGTTTCATACATGCATTGTCTTGAACCATTCATCCAAACTCGTAGATGAATTAATTAGAGCATCATTTCGACTTTTTCTCAAGCAATTGGATGTTTGCAACTTGGTCTTGGAAATGCACACATTGTTGTGCTTTGGGCACAAGCATTTCAACCCTTGTGATGCCAATTAATCGACTTGCCTCTATTTTAGGAAGTTGTGTGACTTCGACTTGCCACTGATCAGACCAATGTTATTTAAGTATGTAGACACATTATTTTTTCAACATTTTAGTTTTTCACCTACTCAGTTATTCCACACTTCCACCCGAAGATGTAATTTCTATTAAGATAAATTTGAACCTTTCAATAAAGCTAGATGGACCTTTTTAGCAATACAAGAAATTGAGTTTTTAGTGGTGACAAAAAATATAACTAAAACGAAAAAAACGTCGTTAAAAGCTTATCCTATCGCTAAAAAGTGCAAAATTTATGATATCAATTACTAAAACATAAACCCTAAATTCTAAAAACTCTTCTTGCATCATTTTCCTCTTTTTTATTCTTTTTCTTGTAAGTCGTCCCTCCACTCAATCATTTCTTTTTAGTTCAACAACTAATGAAATTGGACGCTGAAATTTCCAACTTTTTTATTAAGGATATAATCTTCAACGATTTGTTGGATTAGTTCAATATACTTTTTCTTTGAACATTCTTTTAATACAAAAGTTGATTACTTATGCATTATTATTACTATCCATTTCTTTAAACGAAAAGAGAAAAAAAGAAAGAAGAAAAAGAAAGAAACAGCGGTTAAATTACAATAATACAAACAACTTTTCTATCTTTTAATACAAATATTTCTTCCAAAAGTGCAATATTATCTTTTACATTTTATAAACATTTCAAAGAACAACAATCAAAGTATAGAAGTTTGTATAATATTAGAACTTTAGATACAAATTGAGTGTAGGGTGATCTATAAAGAGGTGGGTGGCATTTGATAGTCTCAATTTCTTTTTTGTTTTACCGTTTTCAAAATGTTTGGAGACGAGAAATAGCATAGTTAACTCTAAGTAGTAGAATTGTAGAATCGAGAGAATTATGAACTTCTAATTAAGACGCTCAATAAATAGGATATAAAATTGATCTTTTTAACCATATAAAATCTTGGACAAAAATGATGAAACAACTCCCCTCCTCTCCTCTCAATTTTTAGGGGTCGTTTTAGTTCATTCTATGTTTACCCTAAGAATTATCATAATCTTAGGATTATGACTATTCTACTTTTTTTTTTTTTCTTATTTCTCTTATTCCCCACTCCCTCCTTTCACTATTCTCCACCTCCATCTCTCCTATGTCACTATTCATCACTTTTCCATTTCACTATTTCTCACTTCTCCAAATATAGATTATAATAATTTAAACTAAAGACTATAATTACTCACAAACTATTATAACTACTAAGTATAATAACTTATTTTACACTCCCTTAATAACATTATTTTTGAGGTAGCAAATATAGTTATTTTTATAAGAAAGAAAATGCTATATATATATATTGTTGATTTAGAGGGTAGAGACGTAGATGATATGGAAGAAAAAAGCTATGCCTATGCTCAATTGTCAGAAAGCGCTATGGATGTGGGAAGATAGTGTTATTATTATCTTTTGCCCATAAAATCTAGAACACTCTTTTTTAATTTATTTCTTTTATGGTGACACTAAGTAGTATTTTATTATGTAAAAGTCATTTTTGACTTTTTACGTCCTCGAAAGAGTATAATTTAGTTATATTGTATTTAGATTATCGACTCCAAAGTTAAAAGATTTGTGTTCTTTAAATTTTTGTAAAAATAATGTTTTAAACTCTAAAGCAGTACTAAAAAAAATTTATACCTTAAGTTATAATGATGTAGTTCTATACCTTGATTTATAATGATATAGTTCTTGTAATATTACGTTTGTAATAGTTTTGTTCTTTTAAATTCAAACTCTAACGTGCAACAACTTATTTTCTATATTTTCAAATATGTAATAACGGATAGAAATTTGTGTACAATAGATCTTGTAAAAGTGATTTTTTAACCATCAAAATAAATTTTATGAGCATTTTTTAAAAAAGCATAATAGATCAAAATATTTACAAACTATAGCAAAATTTTGGATTTTATCAATGAAAGAAATTGATAAATTTTTGTCACTATCTGTCAATGCCACTAATAGAAATATATATCAATGCCTATTATTAATCAAATCTGAAAATTTTGCTATATGTTGTAAATATTTTGTCAAATTTGCTATTTTTAACGATTCTCCAAAATTTTAACAAAGTTTTTCTCTTTCTTTTTTCCACATCCTTTTAACACATATTTTAGTCTACCAATATAATGTGTGTATATATATCTTTAAAATACGTACTTTGTATTGGTGGATGTTAAAATTGATGTATTCTTAATTCTTCCTCTAAATTTATATAAAATAATCATGTTATATAAGCTTATGGTCAACCACTTTGAAGAAATTTACATGATGGGTATGAAAAAACTTAAAAACTTGACTAAATTGAAAATGAGCCAAAATATTAGGAACAAAACTATAAACTAAGTATAAAGGTGATTTGAAAATTAGAGAGTATCAATCTACAAGTAAAATTGTTTGGAATCTTTGTTGTAAGCTTATCTAAATGACAATACAATACACTAAAGCAGAACCCAATGGTTATAAAGCAGGTAGTATCGACCTTGAGGTCAAAACTAACTTCAATTCTCATGTTAGTAAATATGATTGAAACAACTTGACCAAGGTTTGAACAAATCCCAACCAATCATTTATAACAATCACCAATAGTCCTTACATGAACAATTACCACCTTCAAAACAATGAAATCTATTTGAATCTCTCACAATAATTTTTCTCCCTGCGATATTAGAAATAAACTTAATTGCATTATGACAATCTATACAAGTTCTAAGATTCTTGAAAACTTTAATTGGAGTACCTGAAGGGGTTGAAATAATTCCAAATGCAACTGCAAGTTTCTCACTATGGTAAGAAAGGTTCTCTTCTTTCTGTTCCAATTCCACATCATGTAACACAAAGTTTGTATCAGGTACATAACCAACTTCTTTCATTCTCTTCGAGAGCTCGCTCAAATACTCGAGTATTTCCTTTGATTTCGGATGTGAGTTGTCTCCGACGGAGAACACGTGAACCTCTCTCCTGATCTCTATCCAACTCATCCCAGGCTTCTTCACTATTCCCCTACTATCCATAGTCTCTCTAATATTTGCTTCTTCAGCCCGCATACCTGCACTTGCATAAATATTGGCAAGAGTAACATAAGTGGCTGGATTCTCAGGCTCTATTTCAAATAATGATTTTGCCGCTCTTTTGGCTAGTTCAAGGTTTCCGTGTATTCTACAACCACCAAGTAAAGCAGCCCATATATACTTATCTGGCTTAATTGGCATTTCGTTAATTATGCTCTCGGCTTCTGTAAACTGACCAGCACGAGCCAATAGGTCGATTATACAAGCATAGTGATCAATGGTACGAGTCAATCCATGCTTTTCCTTGATGGAGTGGAAATACTCAAGTCCCTTATCAACTAACCCAGCATGAGCACAAGCAGACAAAACTCCGATAAAAGCAATACCATCAGGCTTAGTGCCTGATTTAAGTAGCAATTCAAAGAAATGGAGGGCCTTGTCGTGTTGACCGTGTTGTGCATAACCAACAAGTAGTGAAGTCCATGAAAACAAATCAGGTTGGGGCAATATTTCGAATACACTCTTGGCATTCTCAATGTCACCACACTTTGAATACATGTGAACTAGAGCGCTTGCCGCAGATGAAAATGAGTCGAATCCTACACGCACCATGTAGGCGTGAATTTGCTTACCTAAATCCTCTGCTGCAAGATCAGCACAAGCATTCAAGACACCAGCAAATGTGAAGTCATTTGGCTTGATATTTGAATTCATCAAGTGTCTAAATAAAGCAAATCCCTCTTCTCTCCTCCCATTTTTGAGGTACGTATGGATCATTGTTGTCCATGAAACGACATCTCTTTCCTCCATCTTGTCAAAAATGTATCTAGCTTCCTCTATACTTCCGCATTTCCCATACATATCCAACAGGGAGCACCAAACAACCTCATCTGAATCCAACCCCATTCTCATTATATGACCATGTATCTTCTTTCCCATGTGTAAACTTGGAATAGCTGCTGAAGCAGCAAGTGCACTAGATATAGTACACTTGTTGGATTTCGAGTTCTCATGCTTTTGCATCAATCTATACAACTCCAACGCCTCTTCAGGACGGTTATGTTGAACACAACCAGATATAATTGCTGTCCAAGAAAAGTTATCTCTATTAGGCATTTTGTCAAACAAATTTCTTGCTTTCTCAAAATTCCCTCCTTTGACATACCCAGAAATCATGATATTCCAAGAACACAAATCCCTATGAACCATTTCATCAAAGACTTTTTCGGCATCCACCAAGCTCCCACATTTAGCATACATATCAAGCAAACGATTTGAAATGTATAATCCAATGGACCCGGAGGTTTTGATGTGTGCATGGACTTGTTTACCCTCCTTAAGAGCTCGTTGTTTTAGACAAAATTTTAATAAAGTCAAGTATATTGAAGCATAGGGTTTCTCGATGTGATAAAGCAATTGAACCGCCTCTCTTAAACGACTTTGGCCACAGAGAATGTCTATAGCTTCTTTGAATAGCTTGGAATCACAAAGACGGTTTATGTAGGCATCTTTCCCATCAAACAAGATAATTTTTTTCCCAATATGGGTTTGAGAAGGAGTAGTTAAGTCTCTAGTTAAGATTCTTCGAGACAAATTTGGAACAACTTTTAGGAGTAGAAATGTCATAACTTATAGAGTAATTGATGAAAGCCAGAAAAGAGAAGAGTTACTTCATTTCCTCAAGCTTGGAACAATTATAAAGTGAACATTTCGCAAGCGAAATCTGTTCATCCTTTTCATATCTCCTTTATACTGCAACCAAAAAGAGGAAAAACTTCATAACATAAACTCATATCTAAATAAAAAATCATCTCAGTTCATCGATTCCCTGCTTCACCTAAATGAAAAAAATGGAACTTGAAAAAAAGAAAACCCAACCAATCTTCGGGTTTAGGGATTATTAAAAGGCATTTTGTTCGTTTGGGGATTCCCCCACCAAAACCCACCATCCAAGAATCCCCTACTTTGAAATCTGAACGAAACATTAGGAAAGAGAAATTCTCAAATGGCATCGAACAAACGAACCGAGGAATTAATTTAAGATTAAAAGACACAAGATGAAGAAACAAAAGTCTCACATGAGAGACTTAACCTCTTTTCCATTGATTTTCAGCACTTGAATCGGAAACTCGACGCCAATTGAGGCCTTGTAGTTAATAACAATCTCATTCCAACAGAATGGCAAGAGGAGGTTCGATTTCCCAAGAACAGAGTTGTCGATCAAAACAAGGTTGAACATGGCCACCGTGGTTCTGGTCGGACGCCATCGATGAAGAGGGAGAAGCATGCAATGAGGAGGGAAGGGAATTCTTTCAAAATTAATTTGATCGAAACCCTAAAACGAATTGTAGAGTTGTAAAATGTATAACAGAAAATTGTGAAAAATATATTAAAATAAAATTTCTCAGAAATATGAAAAGTAGAAAAAAAATAAATATATTAAATTACTTGTGGAATTGTTTATTATCGAAGTTTAGTTGTTTTCGTCAACTTAAGAAATAGTTTAAACCAATTTAAGAAATTGGTGGACCAAACGATTCGTAACATAAATACTATTCTCAAAATTTAGATCATATATTTTTAAATATAACAAAATGACAAAACAAAAGAACAAAAAAAAAAATCAAAACATTTTTTCTTACTTTACGAACGTTGAAAAGTGAGGTTTTTTTCTTTTTTTGTTAATTTATTGATTTATAATTTTAAAAAGAAAAATAGTTGTTTGAAAATAGTTTATTTAATATTTTGGTATAAATTATAAACATAATCCATGAATTTTAAGCCTCAAGTACGTTTATACAAAATTAATTAAAACCTCAAATTTGAATAATATTTTTGTGGCTAAATACTTCATTTTAGTTCCTATTTAGAAACCTCAATTTAGTAACTTAGACATTAACATTTTTTAGTTTAGTGCCTTACTATTGGTTTAGTTTTAAAATTAAATGTAACATAGTTGTCTAAATAAAGGCTGAGTTGATCCAAGCTTTTTAGAAACAACATTCAATTGTCCATAATAATGAGAAAAAAAAGTGAAGTAGTCAAGTATAACATTAAAAGAAGCCCAAACCCAAAGCCAACAAGCCAAAACCCAATTCCAAACCTTGAGTTTCTTATTACAAATCAGTATTTTTGCAACACAAAACCATATAACATTAAATACACTCAAATTCTATCATTAGAAACACAGGAACAAGAAGGGTTAACTAAATCACACAAATCTGTTAAATGGTTTCCTTCTAACTCCAGTTGGTAGTGAAGCAAAGCTGAAGTTCCCGACTGATCGCAAAGATTGGTTGTCGTCTAATGTTGCATGATCCTTCGGCGATGACATTAAACCTCTGTTTCTATACGATCCAACACTTTGCGTTGGAGGAAATGATTGTCTTCTGCTAGATGCTTCGCTCCTTGGCGTACCTGGAAATCTCTCCCTCGGGTTACTACGTGCTCGAACTTTTGCGTTGGCTGAAATTGTAGGAGTCATATAGTGTGGTGCCATATATGGAGGGCAGCTAACAAGGCTGTCATCATCCTTTAACCTCATGTCGAAAGGAGATAAAGCTCGGCTGCCTCGTGATCTCGAATCGTTGGAGATGGTTGACCTTGCAGTTTGAGGGGTTCTCAATCGGAGTGGTGACCGAGCAGGCTTTGCATTTGAGAATGCTGTTGATTTTGTGGACTTTGGTGTGGGAGTGTCCCTAACATCTAAGCCGAAATTGTGTCGTCTAATGTTGCTTGAAGGAGACCGCGGGCTTGACTTCTGCTCCGGCTGGGGTGTTAAAGGTCTCGGTAGAGGATGCTTTGGAGAACCTTCAGTAGGTAACTGACCTTCTAACCATTTCAACCACCTTGGAACTCCCATGGAGCACGTATCCATTTGAGAATCTTGTCCCAATCTTGGAGTGGTTCTCTGCAAGTTTTGAGCAAGAATCACCATTGAAAATGCAGCATATGAAACACAATTTCTCCGATCGAATCTCGAAGGGCAATTACCTGGTGGGATTGGGAGTATGCATATGCCCTTGCACGTTCTCGTTTAATGGCCGCTTCTACCTTCCTCTGCAACCGGGCATCTTTTTCCTCCTTTGTTATTGAGCTTTCATCCCAATCTTCATGGTTACCTCCCTCGGACTAAGCAGATGTTCACAAGTATAAGCATATTACAAGACCAGAGATAGACAAAACGATTCAGAAAAATCTTTCCGAACACGGTACCATTAAAATGACACCCTCGATAATGTTTTCTCAAGTAAAAGAAAACCAAAAGTTGATAAAACAAACAGAAGATATAGAATGGAGTTGAGTGTTCCATGTTAAAATCTCTTTCTTGTGTTCTGAGAAGTTAAATCTCTTTCTTTTTAACCTTTGAGAAATGTCAAAAGTGAATTATGGATCGACATAATAAGTTTGAGCATTTTATTTTTTTTAAAATTATTTACGAATATAACTTTCACCATTTTATAATTTTAAAAATGAAAAAATGAAACACAACTAAATAAGCTCTAGTGTATTCATTCATACCAAATACAAGAAATTTCGTAAGGAACTAGAACACGTACTGTATCAAAGGTACTGTGAGCTTCTTTATCATTGGGATGATCCTGGAGTTGCCTCTGGTTTTCCAGCATTTCAATTCGTCGTGATTGTATAACTGATTGCACCCGAACCAAAAGTTGCATCTGTTTCTTAGCATTCAATGTCTGGCGTCTCACATTATTCCCTCGTATAACACCGAGAAGCCGTACCTGACCCTTCAACGCTTTGAAGCTTTTCCTCGCCTGAGAAATTATATCAGTTAATTGCAAATGTTGGTGATCAGATGCAGTCCCTTGATTTTGTGATTAATGGTTTCAATTTTTTTTTATAGCTTAAGCTGATCGACATACAAAGAAAAAACAAAGCTTACCACATAACCTCTGTAGATTGCTTGGATCTTAGTAGCGGAAGAATAATGGTTCGTCAGGGTTGGTTTAGGAATGTAGCTAACTTCCTTGTGATGATTCACAGCCGTTGGAATGTGGGCCACTTCCTCTTGAGGATCGACAATGGTTGGAATGTTCTTGACTTCCTTGTGATGATCGACAACTGTTGATGATGAGCAAGCTTGAGGAGGAGAAGCAACTCTAGGAGGAGGAACCTTGGGAGATGGTTCTTTGGCAGGAGCAGCTCTAGGAGGAGGAACCTTGGGAGATGGTTCTTTGGCAGAAGCAGCTCTAGGAGGAGACGCCTTGGGAGATGGTTCTTTGGCAGGAGAAGCTCGAGGAGGAGAAGGAGCACGGGGGGGAGCTGGTTGAGGAGGTATATAGGGTGGCGTAGATGGCCGTTCAGGAGCTGGAGGCCGGAAAGCTACTATTTGCTGCTCCCTCTCAAAATCACTAAAGATTTTCTCGACACTGCTCGGCTTTCTAAAGATAGGAATGAAGGAAGTGGACTCTCCTTTCCCATCTCCTTTCCTTTCATTTCTGCTGTCATTCTCATGAACCTGCTATATTATCAAACCACAATGTTCACAGTCAAAAATGTTGAATTGTCCATCTATTTTCATGCATATATGGTCAAAATCAATACTGAGAAAAAAAACAGTTGAGCAAACAAAAGAAATTACATATATAATAATGTTAATTCTCAATTCATCATTGATAGTTACATCCATACAAACATACTCGCAAAATAAGAAGTCAAGAAACAACTTGCCTCTCCTGACTGACAAGTGAAAAATCTCTTTATAACTGAAAACCAACTGCCTTTCTTTCCCATCTTCCTTGCATTAATTTATTGCCCTGAAAGAGAAGGAAAATGGAATCTTCAGCTTCAGTGCAGAAATCTTCATGTTATAGAATAACTCTTCTATCTAATTGCTCGACAAACATCGATCAAATAACAACGAATACAAGAAAAAGCATACAAATTACGCACCAAACTCCTACAAAGAACAAAAATTTTCTCAGTGATTAGTAGCAAAACAAACCATAATGCATAAATCTATCAAGTTGATCACCAACCTAGAAAGTACAGAAACAAATCCCTACCAAACCCCAAAAATGGTTGAAACGACAGGGCCAAGGAATTTATCCATTCCCTAGCCTCTCTAATCCATCTCGTACCTTCGTCGTTCAGAGGATCGTCTTGACACTAAAGAGGACAACCGTTCTCACCCTGAGCTAGGTCACAACAACCTCTTTCTGAGGAGACAACCCTCTGACCCTGAAAAAGCAGGGGCAACTTACATCCTTTATTCAGATAACAACAAACACAAGTAAAAGCAAGAAACATAAACACCAAATTTGCTACCAAAAGCAGAAACCATCTTACAGTAATTCAAAGCAAAGCAAGACAAAACCATAATTTACAAGAATTAGCAGCATCAAGTCCACATCCAACACAGAACACATACAAAATTTAACCAAACCCCAATTTCCAAGAGAGAGAAAACAGGAGAAGAGAGTAATCTGAACTTGTTAAACATGAACAACAGCAGAAAATAGCAGCAAAAGCAGTAAAAGACCTAAAAGGGAAAGCTAAAAACAGAGAGAGAAGAAGAAGAAGAACAAGAAGTTACAATTACCACCAGAACTGACCCAGTTGCCGAAAGTCCTCTGCAAATTCCTGCTCAAAAAGACCCGGAAAAAAAATTCGGATAAAACCCACAACAGTTGATCAAAGAAAACAAACCACTAAAAACCCAAAAAAGTTCAACCAAAAACAAGAGAGAAAAAAAAAACAGTACCCTCCAAAAAGCTGTACACAAAAACCAAAAGGGAAAAAAGAAAAATCAGAGACAAGGGTTTTCTCCCTCCCTCCCTCTCTCTCCCTCCCTCTCTCTCCCTCTCTCTCCCTCTCTCTCTCTCTCTCTCTCTCTCTACTTGAAAGCTTCTTCCTGAGCTAGATGCTGAATTGCTGAAAGAAATCTCTCACTAGAGCAACCCCTTTCTCTTTCTTCTCTCAATAAACTCTGGTTTTTTTCTAAAGAACTGAAAAATGGGTTGTTTGCTCGTTGGAATTCTACTTTTGGTTTCAACTTTTTAGAGATTTATATGTGTTCTTTGGGTTGTAAGAAGAAAATGAAGAAGAAGAAGAGAGAGAAAAGGGAAAAATGGGGTGAGGGAAATTTGTGAGTAGAAATGGGAAATGGGTGCCAAATTTCTTTATTGTTGAACCAACTTTAACTTTATAGTGGGTGTGGGGAAGAGGAGAAGAAATCAACAAAAACATCAAACGTGTTTCGCTGTGCTTAACGGTTGAATTAAGAAGATAATGGCATCCTATAAAGAATTGTGGACTCTTCTTCTTTCCTTCCTTTCTCTTTTGTTTTTATTGTCACTTTTTTTCCTTACAAAATATCTTTCTCTTTTATTTTATTTCCAACAAGAATATTTTTCTTTTTCTTGAAAATGATATTTTAGTTTCTCCCGATTGACACTTTCTATCATTAATATAATTTAAAATTTTGATATAGCTTATAAATACAATGAAGAAGTCGATGCCCACTACGCGGGGTAGTGGAATGATTCAGTCCGACTATCGATAGTGGCCGAACTAACTGAACCCACTATAGAGGGATTGCTCGACCGTAAGAAGAGGGACAAAGGCGCCTAATATATATGGACTCGGATGCGATTCGAACTCATTAACGAGCTCCTCATATTCCTTATTGTATTAAGATCCCAACAAAGAAATTCAATGAATAAAGGAATGATCGAAATGTAGTAAGCATTCGCTATTTTAAAAAATCTGCCTTTGTTATGTATATATATTAAATTTGTCTTCTTGTTTTTAATTCATCACTAATTTAAGATGATTAAGAGCATTAAATTATGTTGTTCAAGATTCTTCTATATATTTTTTTTCAAATTAAAATTGATTTTCACTTGTTAAGTATTTTTTAGATTATCTTTCTTTTTTTTTGGTTCTTTGATTTTCTTTACTCTTCTTTATTATATTTTAGTGTCATTTTTCATTGTGGTTTTAACTATAAATTAAACCACAAAAAATCAGCATAGCTCAATTGACATAGTATTTGTATTATCAATCTTAAAATAAAATTTTTGATTCATCTATCATGTATGTGTGTATATGTATAAACTATAAATTAAATCATAAAACTACGGAGGAAATCCTTTAGAGAAGGGACCAACCTCATTAACGACGACGAGAACAAGGGTGATGTGATGGTGATGTGAACGATAATCTATAAGGATGAAAAGGAGAGAAATATGAAGATGAGAGAAGATTTTGATTCGTTTAAGATCTCTATTCCGTTTGATAACAACTTTTACCACTCTTAAACACACCACTTTTACCAAACAAACTTATTCGTTTTGCTACTTACTTATGAGGAGTGTTTTAACAAACCAAGTTAAGTTTTGTAAGGTAGTTTTCAAAAACTTGTTTTTGTTTGAGAAATTTTGTTAGGAATTTAAAATGTTTTAGTTAAGAAAAGTGAAAACTATGTTTTAAAAAAAGTAGTAAAAAAAAAAAAACAATCACAATTTTCACTAAAAACTCTATTTTCCAAATCTTTACGGTTTCTTCTGAAACCTCAAATTATCAAATAGACACAAACTCCAAATTTCAAAAACCAAAATTATATTCTATCATTGTTTTTTCGATCTCTAAAAAATCAATGAGATATCAAACTGTAACCATTTAAATGGTGACTATAGCTTCTAACTTATTTTTAACGTTCTCTTTTTTATTCTATGTTCGCCATTATTGACAAATGAATAATTCCATGGCAGTTGAAAATATATTTGCTTTTTAACTTTAAAATGCCTTTTTTTTCAAAGAGAAAATTCAATGTTAGGTGAATCAATTAGTGTAGATTTTTTTTTCCCTTTACTATAGGTACTTTTTTGTATTATTAATAAAGTTGATTATATTTACGTGTCATATATCAAAAATATTTCATCGCTACAATTAGTATGTATGATTTTCGCTAATATAAAAAACTTCAATCTCTAATTATCTTCAACTGTTTTGGTAAAAAAAAAATTCTTATTATTAAAAACTACTAAATTTTTAAAAAATAGATAAAAATTTGATAAAAATTAAATTAAATTAAAAATTAAACTTGAATGGTTGTCAAGAAAAAAGCTGTTAGATTATAATTTTAGTCTCCGAACGATTTCTACTAAATTATTGTCTACTTTGAAATCTTTATTATGTCTTGAAATCTTATGAGAAATAAAGCATGTGAAGAGTTATTGTAAGAATAAATACTTTTTAGGATTTTATTGATTTTCTTTTGGTTTTAAAAAAACTATACATTCTATCTCTATCTCTACCTCTATTACATATATTAAGAAATACAATGGAGAGAGAACCTTTGCATACATATTTTCTCACATTTCTTTTTATAAATTCTCATTTTGTCACATATTTTCTCCTTACATTTCTTTTATAAATTCTCATTTTGTCATTGAGATATTAAAAGTGACGTTTTATTTGAGAGATGATAGATGTGACTTTTTCAATTTTTAGTTTACATAATTAATTTATGTATTTAAAAAATAAGCACATTTGATATCAGCGAAATGCGATTACTATTTGAAATACGATGCAATAGATACCACTTGAATGCTTTTCTTATACACGTTAAATTGATATATATATATATATATATAATTAAGGTAGAAATGCTTTTAAATCGCTATTTAACAAATAATCAAAACTATATAATTTCACTTGCATTGCACGTGTTTCCTAATTAGTATAAATAAATGGATAGACAGAATTAATATATTATCTTTTAAATCTATAAATTATGAATACAAAAATTTTGAAAGCAAATATAACACAATTGATATAAACTCAAAAATTACATTTATATTTTAATAAATGAATTATAAATAAATAAATAAATATATATATATATATATATATTTAAAAGAAGTCAAAAAAAGAATTATCGTCAACTATACTAATTCGATTTTGTCGTGCAGGCAATATTAAAGTCAGCAACATAAATTCTTCTTCTTCATTTTATTTTTCTCTCTTTTCTTTAATTAATAGCTTCTTATGCAAAATATTTAATACTATTTAACTCAAATTATTTTTAGATAGATTTTGTTGAATGAAAAAATTTGAAAAAAAAATATTTATTATTGTTTTATTCAAAAGTTGCATTTCTTATTAACGCGTAAGTCTCCTAATATACTCATTCATTCATTCATGAGTTTGAACCATTAGAGCACTCAAGTTTTTGAAGGAGGGAGGAGATAGACAAATGTAGATATGCATGTATCTCTATACAGTCGATCAAATGAAAAGAGGAATAAAATAATAATATTTTTTTTTATAAACGGTTTTCTTTGACTTTCCAAAATCAAAATTGCTATATAACTAATTGGTATAATTGTTTTTATTTTCTAAATTAATTGGGCATTAACGTTGTGACTGTTGTTGGTCTCCCACGTTTTGTGACCGTTTGGTTGCCTCCCCACTTATATATATATATATATATACAGTCTCATTCTTCATTTAAAGGGACACAAAAAATATATCCGCCAACTTCATACTCTCCTTCTGTATATCGAGCAATATAGTGTCCTCTTAAGTGTTGTGAATTCTAATTAGTTTTCCTGCAAAGCTAATTAAAGAACGAGAATGTTTTATCCTGGAGACAACGAGGCGATCAAACTGTTTGCACAAAAAGAGTAGAGTTGCAAAACGTCTTATAAAGAGTGTGATCCATAACTCAAACATACTAACCTATTTTTGTTTTGCAGCTTATGATTTGATCAGGCGAGATATCTAAGCGATTTGACTATTTGACGTTCTGTTTCATCGACGAGATAATTAGTAAGCGATATACCATACCTTGCGCGGGACACAAGGCAAAGTGCATCAACAAATTTCTTAATATGTTTAACAACTTATGTTGTGTAAAATTAAAATTTTATATTATCTTGCTAATGTAAATATTTGGTTCATGATTGAGATATTTACTTTCTTTTTTCTATCATTTGTTGAAATTATATATATATATATATAAATGTAATCAAATTAATCTAGAATATAAACTTAGTCAATTAACATTAATTTTTCTAATGAAAGTCTCTAAGATGGTGTCTCGTAGTTTGTGGACCTCTTATGCATATATGACATTAAATAACCTATGCAAACATCTATAATTTATGGTGTAACCTAACCAAATACATAGCTTATGTCAAATCAAGGCAATGTATGAAATTTATCAACATATAGAGAAAAATATATATATTAACATCAACATTAATTTTTTTTTTTTAATTTTGAATTAGTAAGTTTTGAAATGCTATTATTAATTTTTTTCCAAAATTTTCATTATGTGCATTGATTCATGAGAATTTAACCTTTGTTACAATTTCTGAATTCTTGAAAATTTGTCCATTTTGTTGAAACTTGAAATACAATTAATAAAAGATGCAAAAAAATTTATAAATTGCAATATTAATTAATCAATTATGACAATTTGACAGAAATTATAAAAAAAACAAAAATATTTATAAAATACAATAAAATATCATTATCTAATATATTATCTAATATGTGTATGTGTATCTATCTTGATCTATCGTATATAAATTTCAATATTTTGCTATAATTCGATAACTTTATATATAAATAATGAGATAATTAATATATAATAAAAAAAGCTTTACTAGACAAAAATATTAACCACTCAATCAAATTAAACCTAAAAATTATCCACCCTTTACTAAGTAGTAAAGAAATTTAATTCCATCTTTTACTCAGAGTCTAACCAAAGTTTTCAAATTTAAATCTTTAGTTAACTCTCACATCAAATGAATATAATACTAAGACAAATTTTTTATTTTTGAAATTTGTGCGAATTTTTTTAAATTACCATCTTCTTCTTATTTGAATAACCATTTAATTTTTTAGTCAAATTTCCAAATCAAACAAAAACTAGTTTTAAAAAAACGTATACATTTTTTTTAAAAAAAATTGAAAACATTTCTAAAATATAGACAACCAAATATAATTGTATCAACTTATTTTTCAAAAATCATATGGTTATCTGTATTTTAAATTTTATATCAAGCCTCCTACAAATAACTTTTCAAATAAATTCAATAACATCAACCAATAATAATCAAAGCAATATTTTGTTAAATATCTTTAGTAGTTTTGTGATGCAAAACAAAATTTCTATTATTTTTCAAATTTATGTTTAAATAAAGGGTGTTATTGTCCAAATTTCTTAAAAAATTGTATGCATAATATTAAAGTATTCTCAATATGTAATTAGAAAATATTAACAAAAAAATCAGAATTAAAAATATAAAGAAAAGAAAGATTAATATGGACAGTATGATTTCATCAATGGCTTTTTCCCTCTCTTTTTTGAGGAAAAAAAGCAATAATTACCGATTTGGAGGAACATATTCATATATATTCTTCCTTTTTAAAGTACAACCCCTAAATAATTAAAAATGCAATTAATTAAACTTTAAATCTTATTCTCAAAAAATTGAATCTATACTATTTAAGACCTTTTATATGTGATGGAAAGACAATATTCCTATAGACATAATGAGTCCTCCATTGAATAAATATTTGGTTTTTCTTCATTAACATTTATTTTCTTTAAAAGATTAAAATAAGATCTTATCAAAATTCTCGAAATCAAAATTAAATTTTAGCTTCAAATTAAAACAAGTAATCTGGTATTGGTTCGATTGCTATTGTCTGAAATTAGAAAGTAAAGAACAATGTATTAACTTTAGTGAAAATCGGTGACGATGAGACCCATAAAGAGATTTGGTTCATATATGTTCAACTTTAACAAAACGTAGTTGTATAGATGAATCAATAAATCAGACAATGGAATTTTCGGGGAAAAAATTTATCACTCTATCTTTGTATATGTTTTCTTCTATGTTAAAAAAATTCATTATTAAGGAACCTTATTGATATGATTGAGTAGTAATATGATGATTAAGCCAACTTGTTTTAATTGGATTATTTTAGATAAATGTGTGTCCAACTATATGGTGTGTTTAATAATGATTTTACAATTGATAATATATCTCAAAAATTCAATGATGTGTGTCTTTATCTTTGAAAGTGGTAATGGTAACACACCCAACTTAAGCATAAAATAAATAAAAATAAACAGAAAAAGGAATATGGATCCAAATTATGCTTTTTTAACTATCCCTTTATTGCTTATATTTAAATGTAAAATATAAAAAAGTGCTTTGAACAGACATAATTATGTATATACAAAATAAAAAAGAAACTAATAGTTTGATAAATAAAAATTAATGTGATAATTATGTTTTATTGTCAATTTGATTTGGGCATAGTTGACAAAAAAATTGCATGTAAAAATTTGTACTATTAACTTTGAGAAAAATATATTTTTCATAAATATATTATAAAATTACAAAATAAAATGATAAATAAAATTTAAAAGTTAAAAAATGTTGTGTGGTTGACACGTGTTTGGCCCATTTAATAAAATTTTAATGAAAAATGTCAAAAGATAAAATACTAAATTAGATTATATAAAAAATAATTAGTCTTATTAAAATATTCAAATGTGAGAAAAGAGAATTTTAATTATAAACCAATGGGCGTGCGTTTTATTTATTTATTTATTTCGCCCAATTGACTAAGTAAAAAATAATATTAAAATGAGAAGAGAATAAATTTAAATTTAATTAAAAAAATATACTACGAAACATTTAATATGTTTTTAATTAAAATTTTAGGATTATTATAGTGGATAATTATTAGAATTTGCGTACGAACAAATTTAAGAATATCGATTTTATCAAAATTTTAAATTTACGAAAATTTCTATGAAAATATCAAATAAAATATTGATTTTGATAAATATTTTTCTACAAATTTATAAAAATTAAAAATTAAAAGAAAGTTTGAATTAATAAATAAACGTTTTATTATTTTCAAATAAGTAACCTGATATTTCTATTTATACTATTGGTATTTTGATGTTTATTTATTGTGTTTCATTGATTTTTTATGATATGATGGAATTATTGATTCACGCCTCGTATCGATATCGAAACCATGGAAACGTGCAAATATCAATGAAAAAATCTACACGTCGATGAAATTTTAAAACTATGTATATAATACATGAATACGTTGATTATTGTTTCAAGAGTACTAAAAGCAAACATAATAATTAATTCACTTTTTATTTGTTTTTCAAAAACAAAAAACTATCTTGAGAATCAAAATCATATAAATAAAGAGACACTAAACCAAAGAGCTGTCCTTTTGATTCATTCCATGAACTAAAATAAGAAAATAAATGCAAGTTGGATATCAATTTTGAAATGAAAAATTAAAGCAATGCTCCCTCTTGACCCACAATTATTATTATTATTATTATTATCATTTGCTTAATTAAAAAGGAACAACGGAAATATTTGGGATTATGAGGGTAATGTAGTAAAAAGCCATTCAATTTGGAATCTCCAACGAACCACAACCTTCAAATCTTATAATAAGAGTCAATAAAATTATTTTTCCTTGTAAAAATTTATATTTTTTATTCTAAAAATTAGGAATGATTTAATTATGTATTAGGCATAATTGAAATATTAAGATAATATAAATCTTCACTTTGTTGAAAATGAGAGCCTTTGGGCCCTAAGAGAAAGATAGAGAGAAAGAAAAGATAGTAAATAAATATTCACTTTGTTCAAAAGCTATTTTAGAATATGTGTTTTCTTTTTCTTTTCATAATGATTATTATTTCACGGTCGGATGAGATTTTGAATCTGATTTATAATCGGTGAAATAATCATCTTTTCCACAATTTTCACATTTTTTTTATATCATTTCAACACCAAGTATCAAGAATGTCAAGTTAAATAAAGGAATAAAGGTGAAAATGTGACCCAAATGAATATGTTGTTCGATGTAAATTGTCTCGTATATATATATATATATATTATATATGTTTCTTTGTAGAAAGTATCAACTCATTGCACACTAATTTTAAGTTTTATGAATTGGAACTTTTAACTAACTATTATATCAAATTTTAGGTTCGGTTAATATTACATTAAAACTGATCAATAATTAAAATTTATTTGTGCTGACTATTTTATCAATTTGATATTTGAAGTATTGATTATAGAACGGGTAAAAATTGATGAATTCGTGCACAATTTTCAAATATAGTAATTTAATAAACGGTCTAAATTGATTCATACAAAACAGTTTATAAATTTATCGAGTGAAAGATTAAAATAGAAATTGAGATAGTTTTAAAGTCAAAGAGAGCCAAAATTGACATTGTGCTGATCAAACCAAAAAAAGAAAAATCCAAATTTGTGAATTGACATAATCAACTTTCTTTTGGGTTTTTTTCTGCTTTAACAACTATGGGAAATTTTCTTCATAATTAAAAATGTTCTCTACATATAAATTAAATCAGCACTTTGTTGTTGTTTTTTTTTTTAAAATCCGTTCTTAATTTGATCTAATTATGAAATTTAAGAATTAGTGGTAATTTGGATTAAAGTTCTTCGTAGAAAAAAACAAAGATGTAACTTTTGGATATTAGTGGTCGTTGAAACCTCTATGTTTAGTTAGGTCACCCATTAATATCAAGAAAAGAAAGAAATAAAAAATTAATTTGGTGCTAACTTAGCTTAAGCTCAATTAATTAATTGACACAATCTTCGTCTTTAGAGATTAGGTATTCAATTATCACGGTAAATAAACTATCAATTTATCACTTAATTAATTGTAATTTAATTTTTTAACTCAATTTAAAAATAAACTGTCAATTCTTTTTCGTTAAAAACAAGTGGTTGAATATATTTTTCAAAAAACACTTATAGAGTAAAGGTAGATAGTAGAGGTTTTATAATTTTTTAAAGTTAAGATAAAAGTACCACTATAAAGTAATTTTGATTGCTTCTAATAGTTGCAATTCAAAAATTATATAAGTCGAGCATCTCCACTAGTATAAGTCTTTTTTGTGGTATAATAGAAGGTTGAGGATTTGAAACCTCAAACATCAGTAAACTATGTTCATTTTAGTCATTGTTAATATGAGAGCTATTTTTCGACAAGATATTATTATTTATTATATATGTATATATGCATGAGATTTTTTTTTTTATATATAGATAGATTATATTCCAATCAATCTTCTACGATTTTTTTAAATATTGTGTTTCTCATCTCTAAAAAAACATAAAAATAAAGTTATTTATTGATCTGTAAAGAAACTTTTTTTAAGTAAAAAGAAGAGCAGTAAACTTCATTATTCTAAATGTATTTCTAAGTTTTAAAAATAGATATTGAGAATCTCTGTTCATCTTTTATGAATTTTCTTAACATTCAAATATTATAAACAAATTATCTTGTGAAATTAGTCCTTTGTGGTTCTAATATAAAACAAAAGTTTTGAATATATATATATATATATATAAATAAAATCAACATAGAGATAGAGAATATCTCCCCATGGAAGAGAAGGAGGAAGAAAAAGAAAGAAAAGGGAAGTGCATGGGGAGAGAAGTTCTTTATTGACTTTTACTTTTCTTTAATGACTGCCAAAAAGTGAAGACAAGGGATCCAAGAAATCATTTATAAAAAGAAAGAAAGAAGAAAAATAAAAAAGAATTTTAAAGGCTGTACTCTGTCACCCCAACAATTATCAGTTTGCAACACAATATATATATTATAAAGAAAAAACCTTTGGATTCTTACTTTTAGGATTGATCACATAAGAAAAAGAAAATGGTCCAAAATAACTTAAAATCCAAAGACTTCACATTATTCTAAAATATGTTTTCAAAAACACATCGGGGAGATCAGAATATAATTTGGTTTGTGTTCGAATATAGAAGAGTTTGTGATATTATTCAACTGATCACATTCTTCTCCATGACTAAATGCTCTTTGCTAAAATAATTTAAAATTTAGGACGTTTTTAAAACGTATAATGTATAGGAGTATTTGTTAGAATATGGCTACTTTCTAATGGATAGTTCAACAAAGAAACAACATTGAGTTTGAAACAATACCACTGGAACAACGGCTTGACATAAAATTAGAATAACAAACAAAACCTACAAAAAAAACAAAAACAAATACACTTTAAAAAAAGGAGACATCTGAGTCACTAATCACACTCTCTTTAGTCATCAAATAAAAGATTATCGCAAATACACTCTCTCTGGCTGGTGTGCAAATAGTTCAAGATTATCGCAGTGTCCCCAATAAAAGAACCAACTCGACTAAAACTGCATCGGAATTGGTCAAAATACCACATTTTTTACTGTGCTCGGAAATGAAACAAGAATGTGAAAGAAAAAAATATTCGAAAGATGGATGACAGAAACAGAGAATTATTTTATTACCTGACGGAGGGGCAGTGATGCGTATACAGTGATACATCAAATCTTCATTTGTCTATTTTATCACCCCTTCTAAATTAAGATCTCCATATATTTTTGTCAATATCGAAAATTTAAACCTTGTTTTAAATATATTATTTAAGAAGTGTTATAAACTATTGAGAATGTGATTTATATTTTAAACTAATTAAAGTTGTCAATTTTCATTCTATGTTAAGATGATTTATTTGATACATATTCCAAACTTTTCAAAAGAACCAAATCTCAAAGTAAAGAGATTGAAAGTGATTGAGTGAGTTTGGAAGTTGAAGACGAAAATTAAATGAAATAGTACTAATGGGAATGATAGAAACTAATTAATAAAAGAGGGAAAATTCCCTTTCCAAGACCAACTATAGCATTTATCACACACCAACTCTTCACAAACTTAGTATATATTGGATTATTTTGTACCAACCATGTATTAAATTATCACTGATATATGTCGATATTTTCATTGATATTTTCACGTTTGATATCAATGTTCTGTATTTTCATTATTTCATAGAAAAATCTATGAAATACAGAGAATAAGCATAGAAATACCACTAATAATATAAATATAATGAAAATAGTAGACACGATTAGTTATTTGAAAACAATGAAGTGTTTATACCTAATTTATGTTTGTTTTAAATTTTTATGATTTTCTCAAAAACATTCCTCAAACTTTTTCATTGGAATTTCGGTAAAATTAAGACTTATATTTCTATCAACATTGATGTTTTGATATTTTAAACTTAGTACCAACACAAAAGTATTCTGTTTATATTTCTTTTAATTTAACCATTAAATAACTATGAAATAATACTTGGATATGAAGCAACTAAATGTTGAAAAACACCTCCATGTGTTGCATAATAATCTAAGCTTACATTTTAAGTAGTGGTGTTAAATCAATCTTGATCAACTTTAATTGCAAATATAATTTAATTGTTTTTTTTAATAAAAAATTTACTTAGAATTATGAATTTGTTACATTTACTCTTACTCTTATCGACTCTTACTCTTATCGTTATCATTAGAATGATAGTAGTAAAATTACTAATTCGGATATAATTATCACATGGTAACTGTATAACTCAAGCAAAATATTTCATAAAAACTTAATTTTAAAATTGAACTAAGAGCTCAAATATTTCTTTTCAGTGCAATGAAACCATAGTAAACAAATTACGAGAAAACAAGCCCAATTTCTAATTTCTCATTCCAAAAATGCTGAAGATATTATGTTTTTTTTGTCTCTGATCTCTATGGTTCGTAACCATATACTAGCCTCATCATATTTATCAGAATAGCTCAAAATGATAAGTAGATTCATGATTTATCTTTCTGCCAATGGCTTACCAAAGTAGGGTGGCATCATGATGCATTTTATGTGAGGAATCACATTCACAACCAACCTAAAAAAGTTGATGCGATGAGTAAGACACAATGATTATAGATATTTGCAAAGCTGCCAACAAAAGAAAAAGGTCTTTTTAGCTGAAAGATATCAATAAAGAAACTTGTTACTTCTTTAATATTTAATATCCCAAATACGCGATCTTCGAACGTCTTGAACCGATCAGCTTCAAGTGAATTCAATGTCCCTTTGCAGTCAAACTGAGATATCTTCTAACTGAAAGATGAATTCTAGACAGAAAAATCCTTAAGAGCATGATTCATTCAAGTAGATCAGTAATTCAAGGTAAAAAGTGTTGGCAAAAGTTATTTTATTGAGAGATCTAAACCAACTTAAGACTAAGAGAGAGATCTGTTCCTAATAAACATTATACAGAGAAGTTACATAAGTAACACTCAGGATCAGTCTCTAATTCATTGAGGCAGCAACAATAGAGAGATGCTCCATTTTGTAAATTACTGTCAGACCTAAACCTGAAAACTAGTCATTACATACCTATACCAACAGCTAATGGCAAGGTGGAGATTTTACGCCTGACCAGCTCCAGTTACTCTGATGGACACAGGTAAATCACTTACTGACTATCGGGTTCGCTCGAATGTTTCTTGTTCCAACTACCCGGTCCCGCTTTTCTTTCCCCTCGTTTTCTCTTGTTCCTGGGGAAGTTGATATCTGAAGCTAAACATTTCTTAAGAGCTGATTGTTCCTCAGAGACCAAAGCTTTTCCCACAGGATCAGGTTGTGTTGTTGGATTTGAGCTGAGACTGGTGCCTTCACCTTGGTTGACTTTTTCTGGTTCATGATGCTTTTCAACTGGCTGTGCAACAATCTTGCTATCCGTGTTTTTCTCTGCCTCAACCACCTCGTTGTGTATCAGCACGTTATCAACAATCTGCGAAGGTCAGCTTTGAGGTTAGAAGAAGGGATCTACTTATTTGCTAATTAAGAAGAGCAAAAGTTACCCTTAAGATAGAAATTTAAATGTACAATATAGCTTCTTTAGAGCTTAACATATCTATTCTCATGAAAGCTATTAAAAGATGAAATTTTCATTTCATAGTCATGCAGTATATGCGTATCAAAGAGATCAAATGGAAACAGACCATGATACATAAAATCCAAATGTACATCATAGCTTCTTAAGAGAAAAACATATCTATTCTCATGAAAGGCAGTGGTGCAAAGATGTTAATTTCGTTCCATAGACATGAAGTATATCAGTTGACTTCTATGCAATTGAGGAAAATGCCCTTTTTCAATTTATAGTCTATAAACATAGAAACTTGAAAAGAAAAAAGCAAACCTATTTTTGGGAGTTCAAACTTCAAACCAAAAGTTGTCTCTAGCATTATCAGTCACAAGAAAAGGATGTGTATAAGACATATTAATAAGCTGGACATATTCTTACAGCCTCAGTTGAGTCCCCAATTTGGGGTTGAGGAAGCGAAACATCAGTAGCAGTCAAATTCCCAACTGTACTTTCAATAATATCAGGAACTAATATTGCATCCCCAAAGCTTGAAATAGCACTTTCAGGCTTCATTAGATCACCGACATCACACTCTGATATACATTGAGTCGATGCACACATAACTCCGACTGATAATTCTCCATTTCCAGCAGAAAATGTAGGACTAGGGGCAGAGCTGGTCTGTGCCTCACAAGGTGCAAGAAGGCTCAGATTCTCTGAGGAAGAAAATATTGCAGCATTTTTTGACATCACCTTGTCCATTTGACCCTTTAGTTTGAGTAGTCGAGAATGCACCACTTCAATTTTCCAGAGTACTTGTTCCAAAGAGTTATCAGTGTCTCTGGACTCAAGAATGGAGTCATCATTAATCCCAAACTTGTCATCAGAATCAGCATTTTTCTCCATTTTCACTGACCCAATAACAACAGAAAGCCAACTTTAAATTTTTTAATTTTTAAATATGAAATTGAAGGGATTAAGGAAGGTAATGAAACTAAGAAAGAAGCATTAGAATGAACAAGAAGACAGTTTGCATATTAAATATAAATCAAGGAAAACAATGGCCTTGCGCAACCAAGATATATGCAATGGAATAATGTTTATGCAAATACTAAGCCACCCCCACCAACCCACACGCATGCACGCAAGAACAACAAAAGAAAAAGGATTCTCATGCTTTTTTGAAACATGTAGTGGCTGATTTCATATTTATGCGTGTTTCAGCAAAGAGAAGATATGATATAGTCCTAATTGTTGCATGTGAGACAAAAAAAAAAAAAAAAAAAAAAAGAGAAGCCCAAGTAAAGTGCTTATATTTTTTTTAAAATAAGATGTACCACGTTAAATTAGAGATTAAAATATGATAGGACATTCAATTAGGCAAAAATCTTTTGGTTGATGATATGGTAGAGAAAGGGATACTTCAGTTAAATGCACTAAAAACTACAAGAGCATAAAGTTTCATTTGAAAAAATATATATCTTACAGCTTTTTTTCCCCTAAAAAATGCATGAAAATGAAATAAAGCTTTTTTGCCCAACTTTTAAAATAGTTGAAGATTGCCTTCATTCAATATAATACTCCAAATATCCAGTGCAAGTATCTTGGTTAGCCTTCCTATCAGTTATCGTCACCAAAAAAAAGAAAAAAAAGTTCATGCCATGTAGAAAATATGTGGGGAACAGCAGAAATATTTTACCTGGATTTGCAAATTCGTCAGCTACAGAAGTACCATCTAGTTCAGATCTCTTATTTTCTGCGTTAAAAAACAAAAGTAACCAAATGATACAGTTGCATTTAGGAGAAGTGAAAAAACAAGAAGTTATAGCTACGAGGTTAAAGTTGGTACCAAAGTATGAGAAAAGGTTATGATGCGACATATAGGATGAAATATCAATTGCATCTTCAATTTTCTTCCGTTTTCTTCGTTTCATTGCCTTTTTTCTGTAATATTGGCTAGAAAATGGAAAATTTTTTGAAAAAAAATCTTCCATTGTTGGATCATGAGCAGGAACTTTTTCTTGTTCATACACTGCAAGTGCTCTGGAATATTTCAATGCCTGTGACTCAATTTCTTTAATTCTCAATTCTGTCCACTTGCAGCGCCACATTAGAGGGCGGATAAAGTTTTGCCAGTGAGTTGTTAACTTCCTCTTCCTACAAAAGAGCAGAGCCAGTTGAACCATTCAAA
Source organism: Cucumis hystrix (assembly GCA_025688845.1). Lineage (NCBI taxonomy): Eukaryota > Viridiplantae > Streptophyta > Magnoliopsida > Cucurbitales > Cucurbitaceae > Cucumis > Cucumis hystrix. Next base: position 19,347,182 of record CM046889.1, read on the forward strand.
TGCCTAAAGTATAAACATAAAGCTGATTAGCTCTGCATCCTGATTTGGAAACAAAATAATGATCAAGATGCTTGATGTTATTCCTCATCTTCATGATACCAAAAACATGGGATTGCCAGATTTTCTATGCTTACCATTACACGTTTTAACTTTTTTGTTTTTCTGAACCAATGGCGTTTTTCATTCGTTTAGTGAAAAAGAATAACCAGACCTGAGAACGAAAAGACCTTTGTCTCCCATAGAAGAATTACAAGGAAAACCATTTCAGTTAGTATTAACTACATGTGTGACGCTTCTTTATTTTTTATTTCTCTATAAGAAACAAAATTACATTAATTACTGATATATATGTGTATGTATATGTATATGAAAGGTCAATGTATAAAAAATTGTAGCTGGTTTTACAAATGAATTGTAAAAACTACGTGTGTAGAAAGGGAGCACCAAGTAAAAACATAAAAATGAGATAAATTCAAAATTTGTTCCCTAAGACTTCTGGAATTCTTTATTTCTAAATTAACCCTAGATACTTTCTACTCTTATCACCCACATTGTGTAAGTTTTTCAAGTTGGAAGAGCTAGAAAAAAAGTTGAGTTAACCAGTCCTTCGATTATTGTACCAGTACCAGAGAACTTCAGCACATTAAACATTCAAGTCCATGATCTTTTTGCTAAATGACAAACCAAGAAAAATGCCAACTATTTTCCCCATCTATCTTACAAAGATTGCAACACTCTACAACTTGAGGAAAGACCACTTTACAAAGATTAACAGATTTCTTGTTTGCAAGGGTTGACTAGACTTCTTTAATCAATCAAGGACAAGAATATTCAACTCCCAAGAATCACTAGGATTAGGAATCGCCTTTCCCTTATTCTTTTGTTGCGGAAATAAAATTGAGGAAAGACAGCTTCTATGTCTTGAATTGTATATCTCCGCTTTCAAAGATTAGGTATGTATACTTTATTGATATCATTAAGTAGTCCAATCAAGGGCAACCAAAACCATTAAGAAAATTAGAAAGCAAGGCTATCATGTTAGCTCATAATCCTTTAGTTTTCATGTGGTTTTTCTTCTAACAAAATATATTTGATGGATTATATTTGCAGCCTGGAAAAAAATAAACCTTATTTGAAGCGTGCTACTAAATGAACCAAATGTGGGTGGCAAACCGATGTCTCCAAAAAATTGAGTTTCTACTTCTCCTTCGCTAAATACTGAACCATTATCCGCATCAGATGTCTCCCCAAATGAGCTTGAATATTCGGTTGCATCAGGGTCTTCTTTTCCACAAAATTTGGGATCAGTTTTATTTGAACCTTCAATTATGTCAACCTCTAGATCCTCCCGACTAGTAGCTTTGCTATGAGTTTCCATTCCAAGAAATGGTTCCCCAGACTAGCTCCTCCCCCTGCCCTTCCTATTTGAATTTATCAACGAAATATCCAACTTAATCCGTGCAGCATTTTTCTTTGATCCCGTTGGCTTGTGCAGTTTTAGGTGTATCAATGGCTATACGGTGGCACAAGACATTCTGTGAATCCAAAAGAAAGGCGTATTAATATATCATGAAATCAAATCTAATTAGACTTCACAGTACAAATTGTAAACTCAAGATTCAAATTGGCACTCCATTTCATATCAAATATTCGGAATCTTACTCCACAAATAAATCCCACAATCTCAGCATACCTTATCCCCAATAATTCAATCCTTCTCAAGTCATCTCATCTACCAACACTTCAAAATGAGAGGGAAGTGGTGGTAATAACTAATGAAAATTGTTCCACTTCTTCATAAATCAAGCTAGAAATTACTCACGCCTAGCAGCCAAGGAAAATGTAGCACGGAAAATAGAGCCAAGGAAAATAGGCTCTAAACAAAAACTGCTAACAATAGAGCCTATTAAAAACATTCTAACCCACATATTGTCCCTGACCACCAATTCTTTCACTACCAATATGGAAAGAGCTGCACTTTTCCTTCTTAATCCCATTTCAATATAAAAATTCAATATCAAATGAATACCTTCAAAGTTCACACAATAAATTAAATAAAAAAACAGAATTCAAAGTGCAGAAGAAGAAAACAAAAATTAAGAAAAACCCAAAATCAGTATAAAGAACATTACCCAAAAACACCCAGACGAAGCAGACACGAACTTCAATTTCCAAAATCAGCACTGACATGCAGACAAAGAAAAGAGGGAATTACAAAGAAGGGTCAGGGGAGACTAAGAGAGAAAGAAAAATGCAGCCGACCCAGGTGAGGAAGTGAAGAAAAAAAAGCTATGGAGGAACAACGGAAGGAAAGAGGGAAAGAAGAGAGAGATTGGAGCGCGGGAGAGAGTGATCAGAGAGAAATTTCGGCGCGGCTAGAAGAAGAAGTAAGAGAGAGGAAGCAGAGAAGTTAACGTTATAAACCTAAATCAAAGCCATTAAAATTATAAAGCTTTATATATAAACGATAACAATAAAAACATTTCCCGCTTATACTTCACACGTGCAATTTTTTCCTTACAAAAACTATATTGTTATTATCATTCATTACATTATATATTTCTTCATCTAATTCTTTTTTCCTTTATTAAATACTTTTTATTTCATGATAAGGATTTGTTGTTTGTACTTTATTGAATTTGAGTAAGTTGGTGTTTAGATCCTGTGGGATGATATTACAAGTTTTTCTTTAGCTTGTAATCCTCGATTTTAGTTATTTCAAGCTGACCTATTTAAGAGATTCTTGCAACAATGTGATGTTGAGCTTACTCTACTTTAATGTCTAAGTAAGTATATTGCATGTGTAGTTCAATTAATCACATAAAATAAAACCAATTACTTATTATTCTTCTTCGATGTTTCTCAAATCAAGTTATTTTTTTATAGTTTCTTCTTCTAACATCCGCCTCTTATTATGTGTGTTAGGGTTGTTTTTGAACAAGTATAGCTCAATTATTTTTCATGTCAATACCCAACTCTCCAAATGCTAGGCTATAAATTGATTTATGCCTTAATAAATATATCCCAAATTCAAACTATATCAAAACTATAACTATAATTGAATGATATATCATTAAGAATATCCTCCTTTAACACAATTATATTGAGTCACATTTGATGAGGATGAAAATAACAAAGTAGAAAAATTTAACTAAAAAAAGAGAATACTAAAAATGCATAAGAAAAAAGAATAATACTAAAAAAATAGCATTATATATCAACAAATTTTCAAGATTACACTGTTAGCACTCTTCCAAATTAATCCAACCGAAATTCCTTCCTAATAATCACAAAATCTAAAGATCCTAACACACACTATATATTTACATCCAAAGCTAGGGGGCAGCCCTTGTTAGTGACCGGCTTTTGCACTGAATTACTTCACCATTTTATTCATTAGGGGTTGTTGAGAAGTAGCAATATAACGTAACTTGGGCTTATGGAGATTTTAGACGATGGAATGAGATATCATCCTGAAGCAGTGAAACTTGAGTTGAAAGTTATTGCGGAAAGGCAATGAAGTTGGGTAATAAGGTACTGTGCTTGGTTGAAAATTGTGGAAAGGTGGTAATGAGTTCGGTTAATAATAAGGATAACAACAAGTTTTATATCCTCGAATTCTGTATTGAAAACCATACAAAAATCCATCAACATTCTCCGGCGAAAACTTGAACATCTTTTTCGTCTTTGCATATGCCAAAGCTATCAACAAACTATCGGAACCACCATTGAAAATAGTGTCCTTCACATGGAGTAACTCGGCAAGTCTCTTAAGTCCCAGTTCACCGTTCATTAAACGTTCACAATTGCCAATCATGTACTTGAGATCATTGACTGTACCAAGGAAACGTTGAGCTATGGCGGCAAATTCCACAATGGACTCCGGCATGGCTTTGATCATCATTAGCTTCAATAAATAAGCAACATCGTAAATGCCGTGAAATGTGATCCATTTGGTTATTCGATTGCTAGAGAAGATCGGCAGAAATGCACGTCGGAATTCAGCCGATGGAATTCCGTCTTTCCTTTGTTTCTTGAATTCAAACCCTTTGTTGTTCTTCAAATATTGCATTGACGTAGGACTAGAGAGGTCTGTTTGTTCATCAAAATCAGAAAAGGTGAACACCCAAGACAACCCAACATGCTCATTCTCATCCATCAGAGTGAGACCCAGTTGAAGAATTTTCAAATGGTTTACATTGAACTTCAAATCTTGGTAGAGATGTTCCTGCGGAGCACCTCTGGGAGTGGAACGGAGAAAGCCAGGGAACTCAGTGTCCATGACGATCACTGGAAACTTGAAAAGGTGGTCATTGAGAATGGCCAATTCTTGGGCGAGATTATGATACCAAACTTGTCGAACGAATAAACTCATGATTTAGCAAGGCTTTTGTGGATTAGTATGGGAAGAAGTTTGATTTTCTACTCGATCCTCAAATACTTTTACGTTGAGAGATGATTGATCATTGCTGGGTTCTCAAAATATTTATAAGAGAGAGTTTTGGAATGGAGATTTGTAAAAGGAAAAGGAATTGAAGTTTTCTTAAGGAAAAGGGAAAAGAAATTCAACTAATTAACGACTTTATATTAAATATTTATTTGTTTTTATTTTAATTAAGTAAAGCAAAAATATATTATTGGATTTGTAGCGTAAAAATATTTAAGGGAAAAGGAAAAGAAATTTGTTTTTATTTTATGGAACATTTTTAAAGGAAAATTGTACTAAATGACAAAAAAAATTTAGAAAAAATAGCTCATAACATCTCATTTTTTTATATGGGCAAATTTGACAAATATAACGGTAATCAAACGATAATCTACTTTTAAATTTTCTATTTTTGCAATTTTAAAATGCAAGTGACATTGGCTCAATTATCATAATTTTTTTTGCTATTTTTATAAACTTCTATTTTTTAAAATAACAAAATAAATTAAATTACTTACATGCTATAGTAAACTTTTGGATTCTATCAATGTCTATTATGATTGATATAATCTGAAATAGTTGCTATATGTTGTAAATGTTTTGTCAAATTGACGATTTTTACAATTCTCCTTATTTTTTTAATGCAAGCATAAAATTATTTATTTGTTTTTATTTTAAGTTATTAAAATAATATATGAACGACCATTTTCAAGAGTAACAAAATATTGAAACTATTTACAAAATATAAAAAAAATCATCTTTTTTTTGTGATCGTTTTTTACTATATTTTGTAAAAAAATTTATTTTCTATTCGTAACAATTAACCTATGTTATAGATAATATTAACTTTTTAAAGCAATAATATTAAATTTATTTCTTCATTACATTATGGTTTTAATAAACTGCTTTGTTATTTGAACTTTTAATTTTTGTTCATTTTTAAAATTAAATAGAAATAGAATAATTATTAAACATATTCGTGTTTTTACTTCTGGTGAGAAACGATAAATAAAAAATGTGAAACGAGAAACATGAATGTGAGAAACGAGAAATAAGAAATGTGAAACGAGAAACATGAATATGATCAAGTGACTTTTATTTTTATTTACATATAATCATACGTATTACTTTTTTTTAGTATAACAAAATGAATAAAAAATACATGTACATGTAGTAAAATATCATTGATAAACTATGAAATTTTGATATATTTATAAATATTTTTAGCGGTTTTATCATTTACTTTGTATTTATTAAATTATTTTTAGTAATTAAATTAAATAAATGTTTAGAATAAAAATACTCATTCATTTTTATTGGAAATAATTAATGTAATAACATACTAAATAATACTAAATTTAATTCATCCCTACAATATTAATTATTCTCTTACATTTAATTAATTAATTACTCGGTTCTAATTTCTATATAAAAAATTGGTGAGATGAGTATACATATTTAAATTATAAAAGTTTGCATTTGAAAATTATGTGATTCTCATTAACTTTTTAGTTTCCTTACCCTCACATGTTATCAATATTTATCATCCCAATCCATTATTGGATGAGCCGCTAACGATCATTAAACAAAAATCATTTGATCCATCTTTTTTTTCATATGGTTATCGATCATATTGTAGGTGTGGTCATTAACAGTAATGTTAAACAATTTTCTGTGTCTCACTGTGTGAGTTTGATGATTTTGTTGATGGTCTCATTACGAAATGTACAAATGCATGGACATTGTTCTTCTTCACCCCTTTTGTGCTGGTAGGGTCCTTCGTCAACACGACGTCTCTTTTCCCTTCTTACCCTTCCATTGTGGTGGGCATTTGTAGAACTTAGGGATGTCCCGTTGGGGGAAGATTGGTTCACACTCAATTGTGAACCTTCATATATGGTTGGAGTACTGATTAAGGGAAGGATTAATTCGTTGGATAGTTGAGGCCTCCTTGATAGACATGGTCGATGGCGAGCCTGAAAGGTTAGGAGCTGCTCGTCCAGTGGACTTGGTATGGTTTAAGTGTAATGAAAGGGTACCACGGTGCATTGGTGTCACTAAACATCTTGTTGACGTTTTAAAAAATGTTGCACTTTGAAAACAAAATGTAATAATTGCATACAACTATTGATAAAAAAGAATGAACTTATAGGTAACAAAAACAATAATCAAATTATAAATTTGCACTATGTTTAAATAAACGTGATACAAAAGAGTTCAATTAGATTTGTGATTGAGATCTATTCATTCTTGATATATCAATAAAAAATTATTGTTATCTAGCAAACGTTTTTTCCAAACTCACAACAAAATTTTCCTTTAGAATATTCTTTTTCATGACAATATACAAATGGTTAAACATTTAGACCAATGAACAGATATTACTTTACTCCTCAATCAATATCATATCTTGTTGCAAATTAAGAGCTAGTGGAGTATTTACAGCCCCAAGACTCTTTGAATTTCTTGTACTAGTGTTATTTACTTTTTGTTAGGGCTTATTATATAGTCTATATATATATATATATATATTCTTTCTCTTACCTATTTTGATTATTAGAAAAGAATAAGAGATGTGTTTTATATCTGCGTACTAAGTTTTTCCAATGTTTGTTTGCTTTTTTTCAATGAAGAAAAAAATTAGACTGTTTTTAATTTAACTGTGAATCAAAATTATATCCAACATATGGCATTACAATTTGGATCATTGGAGCATAAAAGTCTCTATGGTTGATAGTATGTGAAAGTAATTCTTTTTTAATCTTTTCCTTAATTGTCAACGAACGCCAGCCTCGGCAACCCGTCTTTGCTCTCGAGCAGCTAGCCTTCACAGTCCTGCATGCATGGGATGGGATATGAACACGTAGTTCCCTCTATAACAACTAACAAGTTAACGAGAAAATTACCTCCACAATAGCCGGTGCACAAAGCTTTCCTGAAAGAACAGCATCTTCCATAGAAGCTAAATACTTTTGTTTCGTGTAGTCACCAGCTAAATAAAATCACCCAATGGGAGATCATTGCAAGGGGCAACACGGTTCGCAGTCAGGCACAGTCTTGTAAACTTACCTGTAGCAATATCAATTAGGGTGGCAATTAACATCTGAAATTTTATATCCTCGAATTCTGTGTTGAAAACCATACAAAAATATTGAAGAAATTTTAGACACCTATGCAGAAGAAAAAATTCAGCAGGCCAGGCCAGGCCAGAAAACTTCTTTCTTTTTTCATATCTGAATAATCAATTAAAATGTCTTATTAAAGCTTACAAAAAAACTGATACTTACTAAAAAATAAAAACTTATACCACCTACCCACTAACTTAACCTCAGAAAATAAATTAAAAAACATTAATTTAAATTATCACGTTATTTGAATCCGTCTTTAATAAAAAATCCGCTGCAGAATCCATAGCATTCTGCAGCGAAAACTTAAGCATCTTCTTCATCTTCGCATACGCCAAAGCTATCAACAAACTATCAGAACCACCATTGAAAATAGTGTCGTTTGCATCGAATATTTACAGCCCCAAAAGTATTTGGGTAATTTATTGTATCCGAGTTTTATTTATTTTTTGTTAGGGCTTATTATAGCCTATATATATATATATATTCTTTCTTTGGTACTCTTTTGATTATTAGAAAATAATAAGAGAGGTTTTTTATATCTGTGTACTAAGTTTTTCCAATGTTTGTCTTCTTTTTCTCAATAAAAAAAGAAAATTACATTATTTTTAATTTATGTAACTGTGTAATCAAAATTATGTCCAACATATGGCATTACAATTTGTATCAATGGAGCATAAATGTCTCTATGGTTGACAGTATGTGAAAGTAATTTTTTTTTTAATCTTTTCCTTCCAAAATTACCCTAAAAGTTATTGTCAACGAACGCCAGCCTCGGCAACCCGTCTTTGCTCTCGAGCAGCTAGCGCTTCACAGTCCTGCAATATGCATGCATGGGATGGGATATGAACACGTATAACCAATATTCCTTTCTTCCTTCAAGTTTCCTCTATAACAACTAACTTAACCAGAAAATTACCTTCACAATAGCCTGTGCACAAAGCTTTCCCGAAAGAACAGCACCTTCCATAGAAGCTAAATACTTTTGTTTCGTGTAGTCACCAGCTAAATAAAATCCCTCAATGGGAGATCGTTGCAAAGGGCGACACGGTTCGCAATCAGGCACAGTCTTGTAAACGGACCTATAAGCAATATCAATTAGGGTGGCAATCAACGTCTGAGAAGACTGATTTCTTTTTCTAGAAAAGTATTCAATAACTATAGGTTTCCAAGTTATTTTTATTTTATTCTATAAGGAGGAACTAGACAAAATTTATATTAAGAGAGGAGAACCAACTCAGAGGTAGTTTGGGATGCTAGAATGTAGTTAGGATTATATTGAAAATCCAAGAGGCATTTAAATGAGTGGAAAATTGAAGGCGAAACGAGAATGGGGTCGTGAAGTGTCAAAATAGTGAAAAAGAGAGTTAAGTTGAAAACTTGGAAAGAGAACGAGTTTGGTATTACAAACCATACCTAAAATGCTCAATCTAAACGTTGGACTTGGAATTAAAACTCCTTACAAATTCATTCCATTTCACCCTCCAAACATGCCCTCAAGACCTCAGGGACGAGGGCCCTAAGCCTAAATCAAGGGATTGGCTAAGAAAGCCCTCCAATCTATGGGTTTCCAAATTGTTAAGTGGCCATAAAACCCTTATGATATTTGAAGTAAACAGAAGGTTATCCATAGCTACATTGATATGTATGTCAATCACCGTTTTATGTTTTTAATGCAGATTACATTACCTATATCGATAATTTAATCTCCAAATAGAGCTTCAAGACTCATTTATTGACCGTCATTTTTTCATTATGTTGTTCAAACAAATGCTTGCTTTTTGTAAGTTCTCTTATTTTTAGTGCAGAGATTGACACTGTTTAGTTTTGCTGATAAAATTATCCATTTTTTCTAGAAAAGGGTCACCAGACTCTAAAGTTAATGGTTATATGTATACCTTGGGGTTTTAACAACGTGGTACTTCACGATCTTAGCTTTGCTCTGATCAGCAGAAATTTCGTCAGGAAATAGTTTAGCTAGTTCCACCATTGTCGCATCAATAATGTCCGAGTCACTCCGAGAAATCCACTCTTCTGCAGGTGCGAAGACTAGTTCCAACATGGACTGGTTTGGGTTATAATATTCCTGTATCAGAAAAGCACGAGAGAATATTACTGCTGAGCATACTAAACTACCAGTGATGAGGATATCAAAAGCTCTGAAAGGAATGGTCAGTTAAGAAGTAATGAGCAACAAGTTGATCTAAGCATCCCATTGTAAGGTTCTTCAAATTCCAATTATGCTCCAAATGAGGAAATTAAATAACCTACTGGCTAAGAGCAAGTAGAGTTGATGGTGCAGGTAATGGACCTTCAGTAAACAAAGAGTAAGGTGATGGAAAATAGAAGAAATCCTTTTTCTCTTTTTTAAAAATGGACACCCTTTCATTAATTGAATAAAAAAAGACTATTGTTCAAAATACAATAAAAAGAGAACAGAGGATCAGCTGGAGCAGCGAGTCATCTCAACCAGGTTCCCGCAACGTTAGCGCCCTCGTCATATCCAAAATCAAAATACATCCTTAATCAGATTGAGTGCACAGAAGTAACAAAATCCATAAACTAAAAACACCCAGAAAGATATGCTGATGGAGGTGGTGCATTGTGATGATATGTAAACTAAAGCGATGTTATAGACCATTGGTAGCACTACATACTGGAATTGCTGATTAGAGAAGCTCCAGCAACCAAAGTCGGAAAGCAAGGGCAGAACAAACCCATATTGCAAGAGAATGAGAAATTTAAAAATGGAATCATAAAATTTTTAGGGCTATGCTCATGAGTTGGATCAAAACCCACCGAATAAAAACAGCCTCAGTTGTAAGTAATTATACCTTACATGTAACTGACATGTCCGCATAAACACTAAGAAGCGGACTCCTGCATTGAGGTAAAGAAATAGAAAATATTTAGCGTCAAGGGTAAAACCAATAAAAGCATCATGTAATCTTACTGCCCAAAATATTAAATTTAGCATGTTTTTGCACTTGCTTTCTGGTTTCACTTGATCAGTTTCCTCTCTTTCCTTATTATTATAATTATTTTGTGGAGGAGGGGGTTATATAGTTCGCCCAAGAACAACCTTCTATCAAATAACAAAAATGCATTATGAGATACAAAAACCGTTCTATCACCAAATACAGAAAGTTAAATATGAATAAACAAAGGACCTGCTAAAAAGTAAGTGATCATAGGTATTCTTCAGTTTCCTGTCAAACCTGCAAAGAAAAATAATATCACCAAATTATTGATAATATGAAGGCACCTATATTTGGCTACATTAACATTGTGATACACATGCCCCATGTTTATATTTCTCAAAACACTCATAAATTAAACGCCACATGATCAGTCCTCAATAATCTCGGAAAGCTAGTCTACATCTTGGATTTTTCGTACCCATCCAAGCCATGATGTATCATATCCTACCACAGTTTTTAGGCCATAATCTTCACCATACTTTCTTTTCTATTAGAAGTTACTCTACAAAAAAGAAAAACTACTAATCCCAATCTTGATTCTATATAAGTATCTAAGTGATGAAGTTCAAACAAAATAGCAAAAGATTTATATCCATCAATTACTGCATTGATAATTCTCTCGCCTGAGTCACCTTTGAACATTTTATCTGACCAGACAAAATGAACTGCTTTCAATGAGACAAAACGACAAGGAAGAGCATGATCAACCATTGCAACCATATGATAAACTTAATAAGAAACTCCATAACCAGACCTAAGAGGATGAGAAGAAACAAATGACAAGAGAGGAGGGAGGAAACAGAGAGCACGAGGGACTAGGAAGTAGAGAAAGAGATCCCATTGTGTAGATTCTATGGTAGTCTTTACCTAAAATTAGAATCATATATCATCCAAAACCATTCTTTAAATAATTTAAATATTATTTAAGATAATTATCCAATTAACCAGTTTATTGATAATTTTTTTTAAAAAAAATTATATCTAACACACATCATAAACTATGTTGTTTAAATATGAATCATAAAATGAAATGAACCATGTGAAAATTGATAAGTTGTAGTGAAAGAGTTCCTTAATGATCTTACAAAAAAAATCCTTTGTATTAAATTTCCAATCAAATTGTGAATTGCAAAGGACTCCTCATGCTTTGTCTCATCATATAATCACAGATGACATTCTGCCCAACAATCAAAAATTACTCCTACAACTTAAGTCAACTAGTCAATCTAGCATACCCATAGGAAAAGAACTTAGGATATGAAAAGAAGGAGTATTGAAAAGCATAGGGGCCCTCACAAAGTAGCGTGAATAATCCAAGAGAGGGGGAGGGTACTACTACCATATGTGGACATTGATTACTGGAACTCCAACTAATTTTTCCAGCTTTTTGAAGTATGGGATTGCTTTCCAGTCATCAGGCAAAAGAAGCTTCAGGATATCAACTGTATGGAATAAATGAATTACAATTTAAGTGAAATTAAAAAATATGATATATGTATAAGATTTCACCAAAAGTTATGTTACCCGGAGTAGCAAATACGTAAGCATCTCCTTCAATTACATTCCCATCGTTTAATGAGAACCTCTTCACTGTTCCATCATCGTTCAACTCAATTTTTTGTATCCTGGAATTAAGTCGTACTTCACCACCCAATGACTGAATATGCTCGACAATTGGCTCACATAGTCTCTCAGGAGGATTTCCATCTAAGAAAGCCATCTTAGAGCCATGCTTCTCCTACAAGAGTTACATGTAATCGAATTAATAAGGCTTGGATCATAAGAAAAATCCATAATTCAATTCTCAAAGAGTTGCCACATTATTAATGGCAGCCAGCATGAAACTACTGTAGAGGTAATAAGATTTTAACTAATTCATCAAATTTATTTTGAAAACCAGATAGGAAAAATGTATTTCCAAGAACAAAGGGTAGAACTAGGATAGTTGTCTCCCATAACAATAGAATAAAGTGTCATAAAGAGAGTAGAAACTGAAATTAATCGCACTTTTAAGTCATCCAATTATAGTCCCTACAATGGAGGGGGGAGACATCAAATGGCTTCAAACATAAACTAAGTAACTGTATGTCTGTGGTGTGCACATATTAGAAAATCCTTGGAAAGAAATGGAGAAATCAGCATCATGTGGGATTAATATAGATGAATCAAAGATTGATCAATTAACAAAAAGGTAAAAAGTAAATTCCAACACGTGTTGAACTAATGCGGTGAACGCTATATTGTCATAATTGTTCTGGAAAGAAATCAAAGAATTTTCCATGATAAGCAAATTCCCTGGATCCATCATTTTGAATTAGCTCATTTGAAAGACTTCATCTAGGTGTTCCCTATTAAAGTTGTTCTTGAGACTAACACTACAGGCAATTTGTCTCAACATGAGTGCTTTTATTTTTCTTGGTAGGGTTTTTCATTTTTTTTTCTCTTACTCTCGTGTGGAGTTTGTATCCTTTGAGGATTATTCTCTTTTCATTACATCAACCAAAAGTTTTGCTTCTTGTTAAAAAAATCTCCAAGTGACTAAAGTGGAAAGACTATATTGTTTCTCATACAAAAAGAAAACTAGAAATACTATAAAATTGACAAGGTAATCATACCTGAAGAAATCGATTCAAGGCAATCAAAATGCATTGCATAGAAAGTTCATCGGGGTTAATGAAGTTCAGTGCCTTTGACATAGCAATAAACACCTCTGTTGTTACACGATCAGGTACTCCCTGGATAAAAAAACAAAAATAAATGCCAAAAGAAGGCATTTTAAACCAAACTAGCAATTTATTGATAAGAGCTGCCCATGAATACACGTATTATTGAACTACCTTTGATTATCAAGTGTAATAAATTGGATGAAATAAACAAACAAAACAATAAGTACACAAAAAGTTAACAAATGACAAGTTTTCCCTCCAAATATTTTCCTGACTATTAATTGTAAATATTTCTCATTTAAAATATACATTCATATATATGTACGGATACATATGCGTGTGTATGTGTATGTGTGTGTTGTGTACATGTGTATGTATGTGTGTGTTTACATGTATGTGTATGCATGTGTGTGTGTGTGTGTGTGTTTACATGGTGTATGTATGTATGTATGTATGTGTATATAGATATGTGTGTGTGTGTATGTTATGTATAGATGTGTGTGTGTGTGTGTATGTTATGTATAGATGTGTGTGTGTGTGTGTGTGTGTGTATTGTGTATAGATATGTGTGTGTGTGTGTGTATGTCTATGGCCTAATTCACTTCCAGCACCCTGTTCTCTTTGAACTTTATCCCACTGTAGAATCAACATTATCGGTAGAATCCAAAGAAAAAACCCTTTTTTACAAATTTTTCCCTCATAATTTATCATATGCAATATGAGGCCATGTAAACTTTGGTACTTCATCGAGTACATGCTCCTACCATAATTTGGAATTCTGCTTTTGGAGATTTTCAATGGCAATTTTATCACTTAGAATCTGAGATTTTCTTTCAGTTTATGTTACCCGCAGATTCAATAAAAGGTTAGGGCATGTTAACCATACCCGACTTCTCATCCACTCTTGCACAGTTAAATTATCTTGAGCCTCAACATAAGATTGCCCACCAAGCATTGCCGGCAGGAGCCCAATTGCAAATTTAATTTTCTCTGGCCAAGTAAGCATTTCGTTGTTCCTTAAAATAGCCCATATCCCTGTCAGTAATTCTCAAAGTTTTAGGAAACCTGCATTTCTGGTATCATAAAATATTTCCAGAGACCCAGGGGCACAAAATGATAATTTAGCAAATAAAAAAATGCACACAACCAGCATCACCGGCAGGCAGTGTGATTCAAATTCAGAACACACAAGAAGTTAACACCAATTAAGCACAAGGTGATATGAAATTTCATTGCCACGGGGAGAAATAAAGATTTTTTCAGAATGTACCCAAGTAACTATTCTAGCCATGTGGCACAAGAAATTTTGTTAGGTAATCAATCAAACAAATCTAAAATTTAATACCAACGGACTAGCTGGTTGACTGAATGACCAGGCTACAGTATGCATAACAAGAACATTATCATTGCAAATCATGATTAGCCCTTTCAAAGGCATAAAGTTTACTTCAGCCACATTCCAAACACATATGCAATTGCTCACGCCTACCATTTATAGGTGCAGGAAGTTTTTCAGGGAAATCAAATCGGCTGAACTCCCCCGGCTTGTTTGGCATAGCAAATATCATTGAATGTTCCTTCCACTGCAATCGGTCATTGATTCCAAGTTCTCCAAACAAGTTCTGCACATTGGGATAAGCCCCAACTTTCCAGCAAGAATAGAGAAAAAAAAGGATCAGAAATTAGCATCTCATGCAAACAATAGATAACATATATTTGTAAATAGCTGGTTGTACAATTGACCTTAGTTTTTATCAGGTACAAGATAGTTTTAGAAAGAGAAATGGAAACTGTGGTAAAATATTAATTTAAATACAAGTGGACTATATTGTAGACTATAGAACATAATGATTGAAGGTTAACCTCATATCTGAGCTCTTCAAATAAGAAGACTAGGAAGTTTCGTCATGCAACAACTTTAATGACAATAGAAATAAAACATTAAAAATACTTGTGATCCCATACTATACAACAGGGACAGACTAGAAAAAGGGTTTTAAAAACCAAATTGAATTATACTGATAGTTTGAGAATCAAAAGCAAACAGCACTACTTCAGACATCAACTGATCATAACACTAGGAAAATTGATCATCCCTATAATACTTACAGAAAATGTGCAGACCAGTCTCATACCAGTCTCCATCATCATCTTTCCAAGCTGCTACCTATAAGAAAAGAGTAAATAAAACATAATAGGAAAAATCAAGATTCGTTAAGACCTATAAAAATGATATAGTCTAAAGAATTACTTGCAAGAATATCTGTAAAACTGCCTCAATTATTAATTTGAATAAAATACTGTCACAAATTATAACAATATAACCACTGTTTCTCTTTTTTAATAAGAAACAATATGTAGCTTAAGAAAAGCAAACTTGTTTAGGCTTGAGAAAAAGAGAGAAGTAGGGGGGGGAGGATAAAGAGACAGTTTGGTTGTCAAAATATATATTAAATAAGAAGATTCCCAACAACAGCATGCTCGTAGGCCTGCAAAAACCACCTTTCGGACTTCCACTTTACATCTCAAAATGGTAGACACCCTGTAACTCCACGTCCATATAGAAGGATAAGAAAAAGGTGCAATTGTGGTAATTATAGTTTGAGCATGGAATGACCTCGCAGGACCCATGTAACTTATAAGTAGAACTAATAGAACAACTATATAGGGGACGGGCTAGGAAGTATACAATTGATGATGTGAACACTCAAGGTATTAGATTTCAGATTGTTCAATTCATTGACATGGAAAGTGTATATTTCTTGGGTAGACATTGAGACATGCACTATTATAAATGCATGTTAATTCCCCCATATGACTCAGCAAGCAATCCTCTTGAACCATAAAGTTCCATCATCAGTTGAAATGGTATACTTCACTCATCCAAGCTTCTGTTGGGACATCCTCTCCAAAAGGATAAAGGGATCCTTTGGCTTAATCATGTTCAAGCTTTTTATTGGAACCTTTGGTTGGAACACAACGCCCATTCCTTCCCAAATAATAACTGTGACATAAACTATATTTTGGAATTCAATTCTCTTTTGACACTTACTTAGAGCAAGTTGTCTCCCCTTTTTATAACTACAGTTTATCTATCCTCATTAACTAATGGAGTCAGTAATGCATATGCCATTAAGATGATCAACAAGATAAGGGGCTCGACTGTTCAGAAAGATTAATACTTTGCAAGTATAAGTGGTTGAAGGCAAATTTAATTATATATCACCAACACTCCCCCGCACTTGTGGGCTTGAAATATTTGAAAGGCCCAACAAGTGGAATCAATTTTAATTGGGGAAGAAACGACAATGCAGGGGCTTGAACACAGAACCTCCCTGAACCACCTGCTCTGATACCATATTAAACCACCAATTCATCCAAAAGCTTAAGCTAGTGGTTGAAGGCAAATTTAATTATATATCACCAACAAGAGCTTATAACCAAACAGCATTACGTCCGGCAGGCCTACCTTTCCACCTAAAACATCTCGAGCTTCTAGTAAAACAGGTTTGTGGCCAGCATCTGCCAAATATTTTGCTGTCGATAAACCGGCCAATCCTATAGAGTTTAAAAACATGATTATACCATTAAATATAAAGAAACAATATAATACATTTTGTAATTGGCTTCATCTATCTCATTTCCAATTAGAAGTTAAGTCAAGCTAGGAAATTAAAGTTCCTAACCTGCCCCAGCAATCACTACTTTCAATGGTTTACTGGGACGTGCAGAAGCACGAAAACTAGCAGATAAGGAAGCTGCTTCAATGAAATTAACTGTATCATCTATCTGTGGTCTAGGGTAATCCACACAAACTACCTGTTCATTAAAAAATGATGACAATAACTAATTCCAATCAACAACTGCACAAGAAACAAAATAATCTGGAATCTCAACGAGGACAAACCTTTAGTGGTAAAGTTCCCTTATACAGTTTCCTACTAACATGTCTGCCAGATACTTTCAACCCATCGCCCACAATCTCACTACCCCAAAACGCTAAACCATTGCTTTTCTCACAACTTAATGGAGAACAGCATCTCGAAGTTACTTTTGGAATACCTTTGTCCCACCTCAAGTTCAGAGCAGAGACAGACCCACATAGTGACATTTCACCAAAACCCCAATTCCCACAACTAAATCTTACCTCCAATCTTTCAACACACGAGCTCAGAAACAGAAGAACACAGCAATTACTCCTTTCACCAAAGACCCAGAATTTCAGAAAGAAAACTAATCTACTTCGGTGGATGAAATGAAACCGAGAATCACTACCAGAAATCACTTGTAGTCTTCTATAATTTTCTTCTTCCTCAGCTTAAACCAGAATACCAATCCAATTCCAACTCAAAAGACACCACAAGCACATAAACAGTATACCCCAAAGCAATAACTCCACTTCTCCAGCCACCACGGTCCTAAATTACAACAAGGTCCGTCAATTCTACGAAAAGGGTATACGAATTATCGAAAGAAAACATAGAAATTGAAGTGAGAAAGAAAAAAAAGGGGGGTATGATGAATACCCATGAAAATTTCTCATTTACCTGGAGATAAATGGATTAGAGGAGTACGCAAGCCACTGGAATTGTGCTCAATGGAGAGTGGTAGTTGTTCCTTCCTCAAACTAAAAATGGGGAGTTTTCATTTTTGCTTCTTTATCTACCGTTGTGATGAAAGGCAATTTGGTCGTTTCCCAACTACGTGGCTTTTGCTTTCCTTGAAGAATATTCTTGTTGATTGATTTCTTTATAGAGAGAAACTATCAAAGTGACATTATAACTTTTGTTTTTTTTATTAAATGCATTATTTCTGTTACACTCTACATATTATGTCTTATATAACAATGTATGGATATCCATCAAAATATATCAAACTTCTGATTTTATGAAAAATATTGATTTAGGTGATAGTTTTGAAAATTGTTATAAAACTTTGATTGTGGTTTGGTTTGGAATAAAGTTAGACCATTTTTAATTATGATCGTTTAGAAACTCAAATGCAAATGACAAGATTGCTCTCACATCATTCTAATTTTTTTGAAAAACTATGTACCTCTCAGTATCTGTCACAAAATTTTAAAGTCCAAATCATCGTTAATTTGATAAATGACGTGACAATTGTTCAAAATTGGTCAAAGCATACACCTTTCATAAACATTTAGAGTGTGTTTGGGGTGGAGATTTAGGAGATTAGGAAAAGGGTTATGGCCCAAACCTTGTTTGGACCAAGGGTTTGCACTTTTGGAATTAGGGTTAAATAATTCTACAAATTTTCCTACTTTATCTTATTATAATACTACTCTCATAAACTTTCTCCCAAACACAAGTTATAATAACACTACAATTATAATCTTTCCCCAAACGCATATTATCAAAATACTACACTACCAATCATTTCCTCAAACACATATTACCATAACACTACCGATAATAACCCTAACTCCAATAACACTAGGATTATCATAATCTTTTTTCCCATAAACCTTTCCCTCCCCCAAACGCACCCTTAAGTTTCTAAAATCTCTTCATTGTTTTCTTTATTCTCATTATAGTCTACACACCAGTTTTATTTCTTTTTAGTATTATTATTTTACATAAACCCATGTAAAAAAACACTTAATAAAAATGAGTGTAGGATAATACTACGCGAAAATATAAAGAAGCAAAAGCTATTAACCGTTTTTGTTCATACACCAAGTGTATATTTTTCAACTTTTTTTACCCTAAGTTTGTGGTGTATTGTTGAAATTTCCAAAGATTCGAACATATTTATGAGATAAACTATCAACGATTTTCACCCAAACTAACAACAAGAATATTTTAAACACGTTTAAAAACTTTAATTTATATTTTAAACTTTCAAAAGTTCTAAAGCATATTTTACCCAAAAAAATATACATATACTTTTGTATAATTTAGTCTAAAATATTATAAGTCAAGGGATCAAAACAATGATCCTTTTAAGAATGTAAAATCTAAAACATAAAAATTTAAATATCAAAATGAAACAGACACACAAGTCTAATTAAACAACACGATTTACACACATTATTTAATCGATTTATTATTTCAACAAAATTTATCGAAAAAACTATCCATGATTGAATTACAATTACGACTAACAATGATGTTATTCTATTCGATTATGTCTATATCAACTTTAAATAAGAAAGGAGAAATAATTAGATGAACGAACAATAAATAATAAATTTTTATTTATGTAGTACATGTCAATTTTTTCTTTTGAATATCATACCATTATAAATAAATAAAAGAAAACTCAAATCCAAAATAAGTAAAAAAAAAAAAAGAAAATACATAATCTCTTGTGTTGAACTAAAAAAGAGAGAAAATAAAATAAAATATTTCTTTAAACTATAGATTTGGTCAAGACGGTCTTCGGCCAGTCTGTGTCATGTACGTATCAAAGAATTAACAAAAGGAAAAAATGAGCTTCCTCGCCAAAGGTCTGTTTCGGTGGACGGTGGCCCGGCGGGGGAGTAATCAGTGGCCAGGACCCTTGGGGCTGGGGCCGGACGATAACCGCCCAAGCCAACACGACACCGTATGCTTCGCTTGCTCGTACGCCGACGGGTACATCTCCAAGTGATTGACGCGCGCGAAGTCTCCGGGCACCACTCTGGCGGCGTCCACGGTGGCGCTGTTGCTCAGCAACGCCAAAGCAACGACAAGAACGATCAAAAGGATACTTAGTTTTCCGAAATTCATTTTAGAAGTCTCTGGGTTGAAGTGGAATCTGGAACGAAGGTAATGTGTTGGACGATGCGTCTGAGAGAGATTGGGGTTAAGAGAAGCAAAGGGTGGAACAAAAGGAAGGTGTTTGATGATATGACTGAGGAAAAACAAAGCGTGGAGAACTAAACAGTGAAATGAAGAGAAGGTGTTTGGTGATATGTCTGAGAGGTGTCAAGGGTGAAATGAAGAGAAGGTGTTTGATGAAATGGCTAAGGGGGTTGAAGCTTAATTTATATGTAAAATGAAAAGGGGTTGGTGTTTGAATGGGTGTTGTTGTTGAGAAGTACAGAGAGTAGGTTGCGTGTTGACAAAGGAATTTTGAATTTTACTTGGTCTTGGTCTTGCTATGGCGCTTGGAGTTGGGACTGAATTGCTTGATGCTGAGGCTGTTGGTTTGACTATTGGCTATTTCCAGGTACTTTCTTCTTCTTGCTGGATGAACCAAATTTGTTATAGAAACGCCCCATAGTGTTGAAACTTCATCTTGTTCGTGTGTGAATCAATGGGTATTGTTTTCTACTGCTGTGTTTGTTGGGTGACTTTGGTAGATTTGTCAAACATAAAAGAAGATTTGGATTTGAAATTTTGAAACTTTCTATTATAATGACATCTGTATTTTTTTGTAGGCCCTTTTTCTTTGTTGGCGATGGTCAAATACCGAATTCAGCGTCGGTACTTCAATAAATTTCATTCTTTCTATTTTTAATAAATCTAATGCCTAGTAGTCAATGGTTAATTATGCTTAATAGCTTTTGATTATTAATCCAACTTTATCTCATAGCCAAAATGAACTTGGATATTTATACCGGCGATCATTCTACCTGGTAAATAAGAGTTAGAGAACTTTTCTTTTTTCTTACTTGGTGTGACATGAACTATGTTCAAACACTATCTTAGTTTTTTCTTCTTCCAAATATATGGAGTGGAGAATCGAACTAGAACTTCAAAGATGTGGAGAATCGATTTTTCGACCAAGTCACCATTGAATCGGTCAACTTATGTATCGCTTGATCAATTTTGTTTATATATATTTATTTCATATATATATATATATAATTGTTATTTTAGGTATATTTCACATTATCGTGGGATGTTAGTCGGGGTTCTTGACCAATTCTACCTCTCCTAGCGACTATTAATCTCTCTTTATCCTTTTTAACTTGACTCCACCCGATCAAAGTGGGTTAAAACAGTTAGTCGGAGTCGGTATTTCTATCATAATTTTGCTGTAGAACATTAACCAAAGGAACGTTGAATTCTACTTTAGTTTTTTACTCCCATGAGTTTGTTGAGCTAAAATAATAATTAGAATAATTTTAAGAAAATCAAAATGAGGTTTAAAATCAAAATTTTATTTTACTTCTTTCAAAAAAGAAAGTTTTAAGATGTGAAAATTTGAATTGACTTATGATGGTAGCTGACTACACAAAGATGAAAAAAAAAAAAAGAAGAAGAAAATTGAGAGTAGAAATAAACAATTTGGAGATAGGACCCGACGTGTTCAAGAAACTATGGAGTTTCCCTACAAATTTATGTAAATTTCTTTTAGTTCAACCATTACCAAAGTCACCTCCCTTGATTTTGAACCAACAATATCATATTAAATTTTTGTTGATTTTTCTTTTGTATGTCATTTTTTACATCGACATTTTTATTATATCATTAAAAAGATCGTGAAATATATAAAATAAGTAAAACAAAATTTTATTAGTGTGATTGGATATAAATAATTAACATTTTAATTTATTTAAAAATGAAAAATATTTTCTAGTTAATCAAAATATATTTTTATAATTTTTTGTTTATAAATTGAAACCTCCAGAGTTCATATGATACCGATATTCTATATATTGCCAACGAGAGTTTATGCAAGAAATTTATCACTAATCTAAGCTCAGTAGATTATAAAAACTTCCAATTAATAATCGTACATATTTCAATTTTAAAAATTAAATACTAAATTAGTGAAATCTAATATGTCAATTTTCTGTATTAGATTGTCTAAAACAACAATTAATTTTAAGTGTGAAAAAAGCTCTTGCAAAACTATTAATCATATTAAAACAATCTTTAAACTTTTCCTAAAAAATCAATTTAAACTCTTAACCAAAATGTCTTTAATAATCATTCATCCAAGCATTTATTTCAAATTGTCCATTTTATAAAACTAACATTCGAAAAAACCTACATGTCATCAAAAATCAAACGATTTCAAGAGGTGAATAACGAAAGACCAAATCAATTAACTTATAAAAAAATTTAGAGTTTAATTGATTAAAATCATGAATTCAAATGAAATTTGGATGAAGGTGTAAAATGATACATTCACTAAAGTTTATAGTTTAAATTAATACCATCAATAGGTATGATATATATTTTCATATATGATCGAACATTAAAATTCTTTACAGGGGATTTCAAATTTAATGTCTTTGACTTCTTCATATTTTTTTCCTCCTTAGTCTTGAATCTTTAAAACCATAGTATAAAATCATAATTTAGGAGCTTTAACTAAATGCTCTAATGTTTAATGGGTCTAAAATTTGAATATTTGAATTGACTGACTGCTGTCCTTTCTTCTTTTAATTTTCAATTCTTGAAAGAGTATATAATAATAATAATAATAATAATAATAATAATAATAATAATAATAAT
>CM046889.1:19369802-19661823 GCA_025688845.1 Cucumis hystrix
TAATAATAATAATAATAATAATAATAATAATAATAATAATAATAATAATAATAGTAATCATAAATGAACTATGCAAAAACAAAACAGAGAGTTTGACTATAGAATTGGTTGCTTTTGCAACAACCCAATTACATGAGTTTGACTAAAAAATGTAATCTTTTAAATTTAAGGGGAAAAAAAATATTACTATCATTATAAACTTTCTATATTCCTTGAAATTTTCTGGTTAAACATAGACCATTGTTTAATATATAGGAATATAAACTTGTAGGTCAAAGTCAAATAGCTTATAACTCAATTTATAATATATTTTCAGTAAATTAAGTTTGGATCAATCAATTGCTTAAAAAAAAATTATTTTAAACTAGTTTATGATAGACAAAGGAATAGATGTTTATAGTGACTCGAAGATATTTTGTTAGATTCTTTTAGTAGTTTTGTCATTTAAAATTTGGTATATATAGGATAGAAATCTTTCTTTTTTTCATTAGTATGAGTAGACTATATTATTTTTCTTTTTGCACTTCAGTTCTATTTCATATTTCATTTTAGTCTTTATTATTTAAATTGTTCAAACTTAGCCTCCTTATTTTCATTAAATCTTAATGTTATGACATATATTTTCAATAAAAATAATAGTTTCATGATGATAGACATGATGAAACTATTATTGCTATTGAATTAAATTTGATAACATTTAAGTTTTGGAGAATTATAGTATATAATAAGATTTAATGAAAATAAGGATAGTTTGAACAATTAAAATCATAAAGACTAAAATGAAATAGAACCAAAGTGCAATAAAAAAATGGTTTTTTTAAATGTAGTCTAGATCTTAATAAAGAAAAGAAAGAAAGCTTACCTTGAGGAAGACATTGAAATTGTAAATAAACTTTTAAAATGTTAAATATTATTAAGAATAACTTGTTGAAGAAGAGGAAAAGAGTCCTTAAACACAAACTTTAATGATATATATATGATGCAAAAGATCCCAATCAGTTTTTTTTGCAAACTACAGAAAGTTGGTGGGGAAAACAGCAAATAGATAGCCCAAAAAAATGATCTATGTTCCAAAAGTTGTGTATTTTAACTTACAAACAACATTTGATCCTCACAGATTCATCAATATATATGACCTAAACAGATTTTGCAATACAAGTTATTGCACTCTCACTCCAAAAATTACTCTCTTTCAAGTTGGTGTTTAGCTATACAATTGTTGATCTGTTTGGATACTTTTCTTCCTGTACAATGTAATTCTAATATGGAATGATGTCAGATGCTAAAATTGAAATTTTGGACATTAAAGCTTCTAATGATTAGGCATACCCCTACAATTCTCTTGCTCTTTGCCTCAGTTCATTGAGTTCCGACTCGATCTCAGCATCACGAACCGGAAATGCGCTGCCAGAAACTGTTCTTCCTGGTGGAAGTTCTCCTTTCTGTAGAGAGAGAGAGAGAGAGAGGATCCCATTTTTAGATTCAAATACTAAAAGAATGTTGTATCAGGATGCCAACAAAGAAGACACTGAATCTTTTTCATTCTCAAGTTCTAGATGTTTGGAAAATTAAAAAATAACAGGGAACGCTAAAATATTTGAATCAAAAGATACATCACTAGAAGATTGAAACAGCAAAAGGAGAATGAACGTGCAGATCGAGGAGCTCTGAAATTCACACATGTTGATTATAAATAGAGTATAAATCAAGCAATGGGAGATTCGAGAGCTAGACTTCGTGAAACTGGGTGGCTATAGTAGTGGATATTTTATGTCTATTATGTATTCATTTCTTATCGAAAAAGAAAAACAGAACTCTGCAATTCTTAAACCATTGGAAAGGGTTCTTTTTAAGCAATGTTTAAGGAATGAGAACTCTCTTTAGTTCACCTCCCTCCTAGACTCGGTATGAAATATTAATTACTATCAATTACATGGGTGGAGCCAAGGAGCCAAACTACCATTTTATTTGGTGAACTTAGCCGATGATACAACTTAATAATAGGAAGTTTCATCTATCTGAAGCCCCGATTGGATATTACAAAATAGATCGTGAAGAATAGAATATGTCAAACCTAGCTTCATAAATTCATTGCAGTTCCCACTGTCAAGTGTAAAGTGCATAACAAAGAATAAGATCATTAAAAAAAACATGATTTTAACCTATGATTTACCTTTGAGCTTCCAGATAACTCTTTCTTCAAGTTTGCTAGCTCATCATCAACGGATGAGCCTTCCAACAGAGCAAACTACAACATTGAAAATAGGTCAGAGCCAAAATAAAATAGGATCTATTTTAAAATAGACATCAAATGATGCAATATAGGTCAAGAAGGCAAAATCTTGAAAGATGTAGCATGTTCTTTTTTTGGAACTTGATGTAAAATGTTAAACCATACAGTATAGCTTTTAATTGTGAATTCTAGAGAAAATCCTATCTTCACTAACGATAGGAAGCAGGAAGAATAATAATTGATATATCTCAGTTAACATCAAATAGATAAGATAAAAATGCAGCCAAATGAAACCTGTCACAGATACAGTCAATATTACAACAGTTATCAATATACACCGCATTCCAGCAAGAGATGCTATTTGTTATTATCAAAAGAAAAAAAAATGGAAAAAATCCAATAAAAGAAACAACACAAAGAAAGGCCAAAAAGCCCAACGAAACACAGGGAAGCATACCTCAAAACATCTACAAAAATCGTACATTGAAACATTTCCAAAAATGATGCCAGTTTTTTGTTAAGAAAATAACGTTGCAAAATAAAATTAATCTGAGCAAGAGATGCATTGATAGAATTGAATCCAATACATCAGTCCTCCCCAGAACGATCCTTTCTAAGGAACACTATCCTATTCCTTTCTAAGGAAGAAAACAGCAAGAGAATCGGCCTCACAAAAACTTTCTCCTTCCCTCAGAAAAAGGGGTCTAAAACAGCTTCCTTCATTGTCTCGTGTATACTCAAGGGGCTTTGAGACAAGAAGTTGATTATTATAGTCCTAGGTTATTAAAGTTAGATTATAATAGTTTGTAATAGGGGTAGATTATTTTAATTTGGGTTATAATAGTATGGGTTTGAACTATAAACTGTTTTAGTTTGAGAAGGAAATAGTTAGAGCTGCAGCAAAGAATATAAAAATTGATGAATGTAAAATAGTAAAAACAGTAGTAAATAGTAAATAATGTAGCAAATTGGGGTTTTAAAATAGTGTTGACTGTAGCTAATTGGGGACTACAAAATAGTATTTATAGTCTTAGTTTAGTCCTTACCCAAACACCCCCTCAATTCTACACATAGGGTAGACTGAAACCTGCAAGAACGACTACAACTTCTGGTGGAAAAGGGGCATGGCCACTAGAAATGATTGAAGTCCTCAGATTCATCTATAAAAGCGTTTCTGCCAACTAGGACCAACAACCGATTTATATTTTCCTCCCAATCTTCCATCAATTCTCTTATGGATGAGAAAAAAGCTCTCCAAAGGTGTTGATCCTTCCCAAGGTGACCAACCAGAACCAAACTTTCTTCGCAATTTTAAATTTCAACGAAGGAAGAGAAGAAAGAACAAGAAAAAAAGAGGGTGTTGGGGAAATTTAATGAACAAACAAAGACTTACCAGAAAGGGATTCAAACAATAACTCAAAAGACCACTATTGATCTCTATAACCGGCAGACAAATGCACAGAATAAACCTTGCACTTCATTCCAAATGTGTGAACTTAAAAGGTAATGGTTCTTAAAAATCTGGAGAGAAGAGGGGCTAGCTGTTCAGCTTGATTAAACTCTAATATATCTTTAGATGTGAGGTCCAAATACTAACCTAGCAAACCACTGCACATTAAGCCTAACCACCATTCAATCACAAGTCAGATAGTATTGTTCTAATGCCTTGGAGCGCAAAATCCAGAAACTAATTTCCATGATTGAAGTTTACATTCTACCAAAGAACCAGGTGAACTTTTTTTAATCTTAAGAAACATGTTTCTAGGGAAAAAGAGATTTTTTTCACACTTCAGAAGATCAACCTATTTCCATAATTAACCAGCATTCAAAATATGCTATACCAGAAAGAACAAATAAACAAATCATTTCTTTAATAAGAAAGAGAGAGAAATGAGAAATCATTTAGTTGGTTTACGGGAGCAAAGATGTTATTTTGGAGTAATTTTTTACAATATACTTAACCAAATAAGTAAGTTTTTTTAGTACAACGGGAGATGGGGATCGAACCTCCAACCTCTAAAGAGGAACTTAACTAAAGAAGTAACTAAAGTTTGGGAAGGAACCAAATCAAGAAACTTGCCCCCTCTTTAAAATCTTAAGAGAAATGACACCTGTATTTTCTGTTTTTAAGCTCAATAGACCAGCAAAAAAATCAAGCACAAATTAGATTTGGAGGAAAAACAAACTGTTACCTTTCCTTCAAGATCATCAGTTGTTAATTGTCCAAGAGCTTCTGCTTGAGACTCCATTGCCAAAACTACAAAGATTTTGAGGAACGTAAGCAAAATATGAAAGCAGGGCCATCGCAAATCCATAACATATACACAAGAATCTCGATAAGAAAACTTGTCTAAATAAAGTAATATTAGTTTAAAAAATCTTCTGTTAGAAAGAACAAGCAGTGATAAGAAAACTGAAGCAAAGATTTGACTCAGTAGTGAGCAATAACCATCACATCAGCGATCCAGATACGTAAAAGTAATAGACTGAAATGTTCGTGTGAATGGAGCTTGGAATCAAGTAAAGGATGGGGACCTGCTTGTGCTTGGCCACCCAGCCAAACAAAGAGCTAATATCACAATGAACATTGTAGTGAAGTTAGAGGTCATAGATTCACATGTCGTACAAAATAAAGTGGAGATAGAGTTATTGGTGTAAATATTTGATCACAAGGGCAGTTCTAAAAAGTTTAAAAAATCAGAATAACATATGGTTATAGAAATTGCAATCCAACTAGGCTTTTGAATTTCCAATTTTTCCAACAAAGGGACTCATAAAGTGAAATTTGAAGGCTAACATGGAATGAATAGAGAGGAAAAGGCAGTGGCTACTGGCTAAGGTGAAAGTAGTGGGGATGTTGATGGTGGAGAAGACAAGGCGTGACGGAAAAATGATGTTTCATATCTTATATTGTAAAAAAAAAAAAGGAGATTAAAATTTTCATTGAAATAATAAAAAGACACTAAGGCTCAAAATACAAAAAAACTTAAATTTAAACAAAACAAGCACAGCTAGAACACTACAACAAAATTAAGCAGGAAAAGTCAAAGCATTCAAATCTAAACATAGGACTTGATAGAAAATTCTGCAAAATAATTTTGTATCGTATATTTTGATGGAGAAGTTAGAAAATGAAAAGAACCAAATATCAGTAAAGAATATAACTTTTAGCTTCCACAAAACAAACTTCATCTCCATGTAAATAAATCAATGATTTGATCAAAAGAAAGGTAAAATCTAAACAAAAATTGACTTGGCTTTAGGTGTGCCAAACCTAAGTTTGACTTCAAAATTTTGTTTCCTTACCTTTCTCTTCCATCTTCTCAAAAGCAGAGAGAGCACTACTTGTGTTAACATTCCCCAACATTTCGCTCACTTTGGTTGCGGTCCTAAAGCCAAGGAAAGGTGCTATGAGCATCCACATGTGAAGAGACGCACAAAAAAGTATTTTAACAATCTACAATTAAAGCACAAACTTCGCAGACTGAGCACGCGCTTTCAGTGTGTCTTTCTTTGACCTCGCCTCTTGTATTTTGCTCTCTAAAAGCTACAAAGAAAAGTTCCCATGGTAAAAAAGTATGATATGGGCTAATTATCCTTGTTTAAAAAGCTTAAAGTCAAAGAATCATACTAATATTCAAACATGTATTACATGACAACTTGTTTCTACCTGTTTATAATTCTAACAATATTTGCAACCTATAAAGATATACTACGAAAGTACTAGGGATCTGCATTATCTCAACAAAAAGAACACTAAATTTTCTCAACATTTATTGACGACATCAATTAAAACAAAAATGGATCTCATCATTGGTTCACACTAACGACTTATACATATGTTCACACTGCCTATAAGAGAAATACAAGAGAATCTTGGCTATATTCTTTTGTAATAGTATATAATTTTAAAACACAATAGAACTTCATACCCGTGTATTAGAAACAAGATTTTCCACAACGCCCTTTTGTTGATCAAGTTGAGCTTTCAAAGCATTTGCATTATCCTGCCAGTAGAACAAAGTGATCATCAAGCACAATAAATCATTAATCTTTCCATGCATAATTAACTTTCAAGTTCAAAAAAGTTTCTAATAACATACCTCTAGGAGAGAAAATAGCATGAAAATAGTTCCATGTCGCACAAAAAATCAAAAAGGATTTTTCAATTTGGAAAATAACTTATTGAAAATAGATTTTTTTAATGAAAAACCCAATATTCATTCATAAATTCTCGTTTAACTTTAGAATATAACATCACATAAATACAGAGAGAGGATTCAAATCTTCCACACCTCACAAAAAATAGAGATATCTTAACAATTTTATTTATTTTCTTTTTTATGAGAAACATAATGAATGTTAAGATATCTCTATTTTCTATAAGATAAACTACGAAAGTAATATGGATCTGTTTCTAACTCTTCAAGATGTTTAGCTCCCAGAGCTTAGAGAAGAAAAGGGAGCATTCGAGAATTGTGCAGAAACCAAATGCTTTTTTGCAATAAATTACAAGTGAAGGCAAGACACCAGAAAGGATTGATGAACCAAACACAGACGATCCCTAAGCTCAAGGACAATAATGACTTCATTAATAGCAGGGAGAAGAGAGGTTAAAATGAACTCACGGTTACAAGAGGCAAAATGAAACTAAAAATAAAGAGGAAGAACTACCCATTAGAAAGGATCAATGAACCAAACACAAACGATCCCTGTGCTCAAGGAAAATAACGACTCCACTGATAGCAGGGAGACGGGAGGTTAACATGAACTCGCAGTTACAAGGGGCCAAATGAAACTAAAAAATAAAGAGGAAGAACTGCCCATTGGAAAGGAAATCAGGAGGTTCTTGGCCAGTAATAAATAATATAACTATGGGCATGGTGACTAGAGACTAGAAAGTATTCTCATGAATTGGATTACGACTTCCTCTAGAACTCCCCACCCACGTTTTAAATACCTCTACTGCAGTACCATTGGCATTCAGCTGCATTCCTCAAGAAAGATTAACAGAGGGCTGTGAGGAGTGAGGAGTGTGAAGCATAAACTCGTACACCTAAAAGATTTTTTTTGAGAAGGAAACGAGCGAACATCTAAAAGATTGGTCAATAGAAAAAAGAAATACATTTCCAGTATAGAGACATCAAATTGGACAATTTGGAAAGAAAGAAACAATAGTATTTTCAAAGAAAAAAGAAAGGTCATACGACACAATATGGGAACTTGCTATCTACCTAGCCATGACTTGATGTAAATGTACTTCTCTTTTCAATGCATTTGATCAATTGGAGAAATCTATTGTAACTCCTTCAGTCTTGGGCTTTTTCCCCCTATGTACGTTCATACATCGATGAAAGATATTTCTTATAAAAAAAAGTGTAAACATCAAATCTATCAATTTATGATAGTGTGACCACCTTTTGAGGTAAGTTTAAAAGACGAGAAAATTATACGCATAGGTTATTTTTCATGGTATGGCCAAACCCTCATAGGACCTACGTGCTACAATCCAAAGCACAACATAGGTCAAGCATGTTAAAGATGTGCTAGAAGATGAAAAAATTAACTGTAAATATCATGTTGAATGAACTCTTCAAGTGAAAATAACTTTACTTTGGCAAAATTGCAAAAACAAATGTTCATCATGAAATATACAAATCAAACTTGTCACAGAATTCATTCTGTTCTAACTTACAGCATATGATTTGCGCCTCTTTAAAGCTTCCCGAGCAAGATCATCATCTCCTTTTTGGAGAGCTAATTGTGCCTTGCGGTACCTATATAAAAATTTAAAACAAAAGGTGTATGCCTATCAATCTACTAAGAGTTGGAAAAGATACAATTTTATTGATGAATGAAATAAATAGAATTAATAGACTTCCAACCACCAAAAGGTGTATTACAATGAAAGATCTCCTATTGGGAACGCTCTACGAAGAAAATGGAAAATGGTTATAAAGTTTTACCAATCATCAGCAGCTTGCTGTGCAGATTTATACTTGTTTTCCAAGCGCTTTTGAGAAGCTAGCACCTTCAATAAAAATTATCAGTTTTACAGATGAAAAATGGAAAATCGACATAAGGCATTGCATTTTGTTGTGGTGCGGTTTGTCCATTGCCAAATGTCAAGTTCCACATATCCCACAAAGTACATACACCCAACTCACATCCAGAAGGAAGAGCCAAGGAGGGCCCATTTTTCTTTATAGTTATATGTTCTTTATGTTTTGTTTTTTAATTATCTTTGTCATGTTTTGTTCCTTGTATCCTTTTGTATCTCAAATCATTATTACCTTTTATTTACTTAATGAAAAGTCTCGTGTCCTTTCCTTAAATGGAAAAAAAAAAGTATATTCACTCAGTGTAAAAGCTTCCATGGGCGCAAGATGCAAGACTGGTGACTCGCCCTCAAAAAGCGAGGCTCATAGAAAGCGTGCCTCAAGCGCGCACCTTTTGTAAAACCCCAAGGCTCAAAGCCCTCAGCCATGGGACTTTTTCATTATTTTAAAAATAGTAATAATTAGGGGTTTTCCTTCAATATTAACTAAACGAGTCAAATTTACTAAGCCTAAATACATATTGTGTTTAAGGATTTATTTTTCATATTTCAACTTTAATATGCTTTCTCTTCTGTTTGTAGTACTTGTATATATAACGTGCCTCAAAAAAAGAAAAAGGCGCATTTTTTGTGCCTTGCACTTAACCCTTGGATGACCATTGCGCTTGATTGCGCCTTGAGCTTTAAAAACATTGTATTTGCTTCCCCTTTGGTATAATGTTTTTTTTTTGTTTCATAGAGATTAAAGTGGTTAACACCTCACTATTTGGCATCCTTGTGTCATGTTTCCTAATAACATGAAACTTCCAACTTCTAATTTTCCATTGATTATCTGAATCTCGAATAAATTATAAAAGAAAGTTTAAAGGGGAGAAACAGTACTACTGGCTCAGAATTAAAGGACGATGCTAAAGGTAGAGCAGGAAGGGGGTAAATGATGAATACACAGTTCAGAAACTACCTGCGCTGTGGCTTGACGCATCTTTGTCAGATCATCATTCATTTCAAGCACTGTCTGCTCCAGGATTTTCTCAGGATCCTCAAAGGAACTAACAAGTGCATTTGCATATGACTACCCATGAGAAAGCAAATGTCATGGTTATCCACAAAGTACGTGAAGTTCTAAACCAAGGGATGAAACAATTCAAGTTACCTTTACAAGCCTTGCAACACGGTCAAAAAGGTTCATGCGAGCACCAAGAGCACCTCCACGTCTAGAGCCATGAGACCGATCTAAATGTAAGGACTTCATCCGTGTAATTTGTAGAGTGTTCCCTGCAGGAAAAATTAATATTTCCTGTTAAAGAGTAATTAAGATTTAGGATAAAATCCATTTTGGTTTCCAGAATTTGATTAGATCGCTGGGTTTTCAAAACTAAATTTCCACTGACTCGGAACCCATACTAATCCAACAAAGTAAACATAATTTTCAGAATCTAGCAGGCATTTCCACCAAATAATACAAATTGGAAACTAAAAAAAGAAAATTAGGCAGGCAGTAAGAACAAGTCCAATCTCTTAAAGCAGCTTCAACTGATAAGGAAAAACCAGAAGCGTAATTACAACAGATCTAACACAAATTCAAAATACCCAAATTACAGAACAACCAGCTAACGGTTAGACCACAACACAATGCTATGCCGTACAAAGCTTAAAACCCACTTTTCTCAGACAGCCAGATGCCCAATAATCATTATACAAACACTCTTAACCTCAAAGAACACAGAATCAAAACAAACTATTCACATAGGTTGATTCAATTCAAATTTCTCACTCACTTCAAATCAAGCAAACGGGAAATAAAAATAACAAAATGAAAAGCGGTAAGCAAAGAGAAAGGTAAAACCAATACCTCCGCCATTAAGGAAGGAGGTTCTTAAGAGCTTTGAGGCGACACAGAGGGTAGCGGGCTTGGAAGAAGAGGGTTGAAATGAAGACGAAGGAGTTGAAGCTAAAGCTAAACCGGTAAAAACATGGGTTTGGGCAGCCATGAGTGATCAATACCCCAAGCAAAGACGGTGGATGTTGCAAAAAGGAATTGAGAAAGTGTGTTTTGAGTTTGAGATAGATTGAAGATAACAGAGGATCACTTGTGCTCCAGCGTCGTTCGTTCTACGGTTTTTAGCTTTTTGGTCCAATAAACCGACCGCCTCTTCGCTGAACCGGAAATGTGATGGTCTCGTTAAATAGGGAGGAAGATGATGTTTTCTCTATAAAAAAAAAGGAAAAATCGTGCCAATTTATTAAAGTTTAATCGTTAGAATTTAGTCGAAACAATTTGATAAAACTTTATAAATAAACTCTACGATTTAATGAAATCTTCGTAAATAATAGTATTAACTAAGAAAATTGCATTACACTGTGTAAAAATAACTTTTTCCAAATCATAATAATCTTTATAATTTGATAAAATCCTCTTACATAGTTTTTTTTGCAATTAAACCTTTAAAATGCATAAGTACCAACTTCACAAGATTATTTCAATCACTAATAGGTTAAAACTTCACTAATAGGTCAAAAAGTTTTAATTTGTGCAACTCTTGTGATTACTAATGGTTAAATATTGATGAATGTACTACCTTTAGTCGCAGCATTGTTCACCAATAGATGCATTTCTCACCTTGCATGGATCCCTTCTTATATGCACTTTAAGTTCTTTCATAAATGCACTTTTTACTAAGAAAATTAAAACTTAATACCATGATGAAGTTGTATGAAATAGGTTCTAAAGTATTTAAGAAACACATTTGATCCTTCATTTTTCATGTCAAACGTATATATTGGTGTTTCGTTAGCAAGACAATAAAGTGGGTTTGGAGAGAGACATTCATAATGTATGCATGTGATAGTGAAATACTTGTGATTGTTCTCATTATTATTACAAACTTAGGGTCTATATGTACGAATTATTAATTTAAAATGTAAAAAAAAATTATTGGTGTTTCAAGTGCTTATTATAGTTACATTGATAACTAACTAAATTTATTTATCATTACTTAATACATACATATACATATAAAGAAAATATACTTTCCATCCACAAAAATAATGACAATCTAGAGACTACAACCAACGAAATAAATCTCAAAGACATTTAATAGCAACATTGAGGTGAGAAATTCAAATCCCATACCCACTTAAATATGTTTGTAATTTATTAAATTTTTCATCAGCCAGTCTCCACCCTCCCAAACTGCAATGAAATCAAGCTTGCCAAAATTGTTCAGGTATGGCCGCCCAACACTACAAACTATACATACTACCATGCTCAAACTCCGCTTTCGAGAACTCGAAAGGTTCTGCCACTATTCATGACATTATAGGCAAGATATCAATTTAGTTCAGAAGATAAGATCACTGCCCAGTCTTTAATCAGATACAGGTAGAAATTTGATTCTAACAATACATATTTCTAAACATTCACAGTTCTAATAGCGATAAGCGATGTCCAGAGCTTTTGTAGCAAGTCATTAGAGATCAAATCAAATGAAAGCGCTTCACACCTTCCTGATGAGAAGAAATAGCCTCTGGTCAAGTTCAAACTTGCTGCAATGTGAGGGGTCTCCCTTCAGCATCATCAAAAGTCCACCAAAAGAAGCATCTATTTCACTAGATTCAGATGAATTTAGTTTTTTTAGATAATAATTCTACTAGAATATATATATGTGTGTGTGTTCCTACAGTTCACGAAAAGAAACTAACATCAATTTTATTCACACGCAATACACTTCCGTAGCCATTATAGACAGGAGAATGCACCGTGACAGGTTCTTGCTCAAATTTAGATAAATATAATTTGGCAATGCCAAGCTCTCGGTTCTCTAATGCTCATACAGTAGAATTAAAGTGTCACATTAAAATTGTTTCGAGAAGTTATAGTACATACGCTTTTCCGCCATGGCCAGAACTTTCTGAAATTCTGAACAGCTTCCCTTGCATGACATATTCATATCTGTCTGCAAGAGACTTCCGATTGCCCTGTTATGCAGCCTAATGATTGTTAAGTAGACATATTGAAGTGTCGAAAATGCTCAAGACCAAATTAGTGTTTGAACAGAAGAAAGAACAAATATAGTTGTCAGAAAACAATGAAGACCTGTCTTGACATATGCAATAACTATGGAAAACATATATTTCCCAGCAGATTGAAAGTTTCTTGTTCCCTATTAATGTTCAAAGTGATATTTCAAAACTAGTAGTTTATGACAAAATGGACTACTAAGACCCCATTTGGCAACTATTCGGTTTTTGTTTCTTTAGATTAAGCTTACTTCCTCTCAATTTCTTGCAATGGTTTATATTTTTCTTAAGAGTTGAATTCTTAATCAAATTCTAAAAACTAAAACAAGTTTTTTAAAACTACATTTTTTAGTTCTCAAATTTACGCTTGGTTTTAATGTAGATAACAAATTTTTTAGAGGACAAAGGGATATTTATAAGATTTTCAAAAACAAAAAACCAAAAACTCAGACTCTATTTCGTTTTTTGTTTTTTGAGTTTTGAAAATTAAACTTTTCCTCTCAATTTCTTCGTTTTTAAAAACTACTTTTCCATGTTTTCAAATTTTGGCTTCACTTTTAAAATACTTGTAAAATGTAGATAACACAGCAAGAAATTTAGATGTGGAATTGAAGTCTATAGGCTTAATTTTCAACTAAAAACCAAATGACTACTAAACAGGGCCTAAAAAGTTGTCAAACAAGGCCTAAATCCTTCAACCTACCAGGACATCATTTTCTTACCAACACCACCACATTAAATCCAGTGTGCAACAGATTAAAATCAATAAAAGAACAAGTTACCTGAAGAAAATATCCAGTGTCAGGGGTTCCATCAAGATTCAGAGTTGGAGCCAGTGCCATCGAGAACTTCTCACCTTCTTTCAGGGGGTATATCTCTGAATTTATATCTAGATGCATGAACATGTCAAACTTCTCGCTCTTTGCCTCTATTCGAGTAACTGTTGGACAGATTGTGAAAAAATAAATGTCATCTGCCTAAATATGTTGAAAAAAAATTTTAACACATATTTTACATTGAGTTTTAATACAAAATTTATAATATTCCAGATGATATCCTAACTGATTGAAAGGAAACCTCTAAAAAGTCAATAAATAACGAATGGATGAGATTTAAAAGCCTACGAAGTACATCTCTAACCGCAATCAGAAAGTTAAAGAATGGCACAATGTTTTTACAGATATATAACAATAAAACTGCCACAGTCTGCTAACAAGCATTCCTGGAAATATTGTATAAATGAAATGAAAGTGACTACTATACAAAAATGTACCTTTATCAAACTTTTTACCATCAGGGTTTAATCGCTCAATCTTAAAAATATCGTCAAACAGAAGCTCAACCATCCTTCAACAGCAGTTTTGTTGTCCAAAACTTAACGCTAACCTGTAAATTAACAGGGCAATAATAGAAATTAACCAGCAGTGCTAGAAAATGTATGACCATCAAAGAACAGAACCAGACCAGCCAAAAAAAGAACCGCATTAGTGACTGGAAGCATTTTCAAAGCAAAAGATTGAAAAATAAGAACTGTGTTAAACATTCGGTGTAAATGGGGAGGCAACCCACTGAGTTTTTAAATGAAAATAACCACTTTCAGTGAGAAAAAATGAAAGCATACACGGACATACAAAAAAACGAAGTCCACAAGAAGGCAGGGTACCCTTCACAAGGACTGTTTAAACTATGCAAAATCACTCCTACAGAATAATTACAAAAAGTCTTTGAAGTTGAAGCCCAAAGAGAAACATGAAAATGAACAAGGGACCCAAAGCTTCCTAGGGTCCCTATCCACAACCCTAAACATCCTACTGTTCCTCTCATCCCACAAGACTCATAACACCGCACACATGCCGGCTTTTCTCTCCAAAAGGCAAATTGAGGAAGGACTCCTCAATAGTAGCATTGACATCTCTGTGACAAGCACTCATCATAACTGAGTTAGAGCCAGGTTGGAGATTCACATCAAATAGAGAAATGGAGTGAAAAGACATTTGTTGTAGTCAAGCAGTGGATGAAGTTCGTGTGTAAACGATTTACATTCATATCGAGGAGTGAATACAGGAATTAAAGAACAAATATTTCAAAGCAAGAACACATCAATATATTATGTAAAATATCTGACATGGGTTCTGCAGATTCAAATTAAGTACGAGAAAGGATATACAAGGTTTTCGTATGCAAAAAAATTAACAGGGTTAGCTTAAGGCCCTCCCAAATTATTATTTTTTATTTAAAAAAGGAGCTTTTCGATAAAATGAAAGCAAAATAACAAAAATACAACCAAATATAGCCCATAACTGAGCTAAACAAGAAAAGAAAAGCAAATACAACCCGGAATAAAATGGCTTGGAACGAAACTCCAAACACCTTAGCGTCTGAAACTATGAGAAAAAACAGCCATGTGATGAGGAAAAAAAATGGGAAACCAACCAAGGGAGGGAAAGCCAACTCCAACATCGACAGACAGATAAGAAACCCAGCAGCCCATATAGGCAAAATTGGATAAGAAGATCAACTCGACTAGTGCATTTGGAAATACACAATGCCTTGCACATAAACTTACTTTAACCTAAACTTATCCATGGAATTAGAGGCAGCCAAGAACTAGGAGTGCTAACATAAAAAACTACAAGAATCCAACCACCAACTTCAACAACCATTATATTATCTTGGATATTTTCATTCTATCAACGACATTGTTGTATTGAAAGAAGAAGAAAAAAATCAACAACCAGATTACAAAGCCACTCTAAAACCCGATAAAAGCAGAAACGAATTCGATATTATAAACCACGTGTGTATATATATATATATAGAGAGAGAGAGAGAGAGAGAGGACAAAAACAGAGGGTTGAAACTGACCGACGGCGTCAAGGAGCGGCGAGGAGTTAGGGCAAATGTATGGTCTTGGTCGAAGAAGATGGGGGGCGTGACTCGTTCACTGAAGAGGAAGTTCAGCGTGACTCAGTGAGTATGAGGCGATGACTCACGTTTAGGGCATTTAGGGTTTACAATGTGAATTTTTCTAAAATAAACTCAAATATTTATAAATTATGATAAAATTTTAAATTATATTTAAAATATAAATTTATAAGCTTCTATCACAGTCTGTAACATTATTTGCAATTCATACAAGAAAAAATACTAAAAATACAAAATTATTACACTTTGAAATTTAATGGTCACATCTTCTTTTTCCATACAAAATGTCTATTGATCCACTTTTTTAAATTTATATCGATAGACCCTTGTCGATGTCATAGGCACACAAGAACTATAAGAAATGTCATAATTTAGCTTTTTACTTGGGAAAATAGCAAAATCACAAAAATAGAAAACATGAATCTAAAAAATGCAAAAGTCCATAATACCAATGAATATGCAAATACAATGTTTCAAAAGGGTAAATACATTTATCAAACTGAAATTCATGCACTATATTATATTTCTAAAAGGCTAAACCCTTTTCGCATCATCTATAACGTCCTTTTTTCACACCATTAATGGAATCCGTCCAAACGACAATAGGGTGTGTGAGAGAAAACATCAACTTCCACCACTACTATAATATAAAAGATTTGTTTCCATGCCTTTATATTTATACCCACGTGACAATGCTAAATATTTCGATGTGAGATAACTCTCTCCTTCTTTATACATGGCTAAATGATAAAATATTACATTCATAAATTGGAAAAATGTTAGATTGGATTGTCAACAAAATGATTAAAATATGTGTTTACAACGACAAAAAATTCTACAAACTAAAATTCATGATAATAGTTGTTTTCATCATACGTCCATTAAACAAAATTCTTAATCGCTAAATAGTTATATCAATGAAGGAGGTTAATGGTACCTTTATAAAGTTACACTGCAACTATCATTAGAAACTCACCAAATGAACTATAGACAAACAACCACATTATTCAATAAAGTTAAGATGCATTTGTAATCAATCAATATACCAAAGAATATAAGAAGCATAATATACGAGAAGTCAACAGTGCAACAAATTAAATTTGGTACGAGCTTCCAACCTTATTATAACTCTCACTAACCATATAATGCCTTTCATGAAATTTATGACATCACATGAATGACACATAACAATAATAGAGATTAAGCATGGTAAAACATGTAATGGACACTTAAGCGAGATATGACTGACTATTTGTAGTATTGTTTGACAAAATACGAGGCTGATCTTATTGATAAAGACAAGTAAGTAGAAACAAGCAATATATTTCACGTTTAAATTCAAATTACAATAAAATATAACAACGAACCAAAATTTTAAATTCAAAAGTATTACTGAAACGAACAAAATTTGTGATATAGATAATAGTTTTCATACGCATAGTAATGACATTATGTTTTTAACTCCTTTTGTAAGTAAAGGATATTATTACAATATTTGAAAATTTAAAGGTACTAGTGAAACATAATATTTAAAATTGATATTTTTTCAGAAAAATTATTGTTAAGGATGAAACTACTAAAAATATTTACATAATATAACAAAATCAGATTTTAACAACTTCTATCAATGTTAGGATATAAAATTGAAATTTGGTTTATGATGTAAATATTTTAGTTACTTTACTCTATTTTCTACCATGAAAGAAATAAGATAATTAGAGAACTGAAATTAAATTAAAAAAACGAGTTGTCCCATAAAATCAGTAGACCTCCCTGTAAGCTTATCCGAACACTCACTCATAAAAAA
Source organism: Cucumis hystrix (assembly GCA_025688845.1). NCBI lineage: Eukaryota > Viridiplantae > Streptophyta > Magnoliopsida > Cucurbitales > Cucurbitaceae > Cucumis > Cucumis hystrix. Next base: position 19,386,846 of record CM046889.1, read on the forward strand.
AGAAAAAGAAATTCAAACAAAAAAAATCAATATATAAAATATTGAATTTATTGAAGGCAAAGGAAGATGCCAACTCGGCATCTATTTAAACCAAAGGCTCCAGATTTCGTTATCCGTTTCCCAACGGTACCAACACCTTGATCTCAAACTTCCATGGCGTCTTCCCCCTCCTCAACGTTGCTCCCGCTCGGTAACCTTTCCTCTTCCTTTCAATTCTTCATCTCTATATGTCATTTCCATCACATTCATACTCCTGTTCCATCGCTTGATTCACCGATTTAATCCACTGATTTTGACTCATTTCTTCATGTTCTATTTTGGTTAAGAATCGTTAAACGTAGGCTCTTGATATTTTAGCCTTCGTTTAGAATTTAGAATTTGGGTTTTATTTCTTGTCGACATTCTTATTTATATTGTTTTTTAACTGTTAATTGACCCGACCTAATGTTTCGAAGATGTTGAAATTTTCTAATGTTTGAAAAACGCTGAATAAAAATGTCTTTCTTACTTGGTGATTCGGGAGGTAAAAAGTTGTTTTGTTATCTGAAGACAGTGTGGGCATGAACATATATGTATTTTTTGTGAGTTTAGAAAGCCCAATGAAACTGACACGTTAGATTGTAATTGTAAAATTGAATCCCATGATATTTGGAGCAATGGAGAAGAACAATATGAGGCAGCTTGTACTTTATTTCAAAGCATCAAAATGACAGGATTAGTCTTGAATTGAATGTACTATGGTTTTTTTTAATAACTTGTATTTTTTCCTCTTTCAACCTCTCGCAGTTTCTTCCATCTATTCTACTTGGGGAAATTCCTAGTGGTTATGACACTCACTTTCCCTAAGATTGGATAAAGCTATATATCTGTGATTCTGTACATTATCGGAGTATTTATGATTTGTTCGTATTCCTATGCCAGTGAGACTTTAGGTTGTGTGAGAAACAACTCAATCGTCTTATTAATAACTGCTTAATGAATATTGAACAATCTGGTCTTGTCAACAATGAGATTTAGATTCAACATTCTGCAAAGATTTAGAAATGTAGATATCGTGGTTTATTTTTCAGAAGTTATAATGTATCCAGCACTCGTCTGTTCTTGATAGAACCAGATTTTTATACCAACAAACTAGAAATGGTGTTAACTTAGCATACCAAATTGGCCTTGAATTGTAACTTCTCAGTGCAGACATCCATCTTTGGAGTCTTTACTTTACATCTGAGGAAAACGGTATATTGCTTGGAAGGACAATAATTTAAGAACTCCAAATTGATTTTTTTTTGTATGTTTGTACTTGGATCTGCACCTTCTTTTCTTCAACTGAAGATCATGAAAACTTTCATCTTTTCACATGTTTGGAAGTTGGCTGCAAAGAGTGTGTTATGTAAAGATACGTCAGATTACACTTAGAAGAGTGAAGGACTTGTTTTTTATTTCTTGAATTATTATTGGGAAAGTTACACATTGTTTCAGAATGTGGACTATACACTATAATTTAATGTTCAATAAAGTGTATATGCCCAACTTATAATTACGATTTGTACTTGAACATTTTAATCTGATACTTTGAGATACATCTCTTTGATGCTCATCTTGTTGCTCAAGTCAGGTTCAGCTTCTGGAATACACCAAGGAATTTCCAGTGATAAAATACGATCTCTTGTCGTGCGCTGCATGAATGCCAATATCAGTGCGAAAGAATGGAGGATGAAAGAGTACGCTAAGGAATTCAATTTGACTGGAAGAAGAGAGATGATTGGTTTAATTTGTGGAATGTCAAGTCTCGTAATAGATGCTCTTAATGCCAAGGCAGCTGGTTTGCCTCCAGAGGACAAGCCAAGATTATGTGACGATGCCTGCGAGAAAGAACTTGAAAATGTATGGTGAGGTTACATGTCCTTTCATTGAATTGGATTGTGTATAGATTAGTTAGTGAGCTTTTCCCTGGTATCTTCTTTTCTCTTCCTAAATCTCTCTACTATTCTTTCCCTAATTCCCGTTTTATCTTGATACTTTTAAGTTCTTTGACCCAAAACCATTCCTAGTTAAAAGTTTCTTTTCTCTGCTCTGCATCTCTTAGTTATTTTCTTTGATGCTTAAAGATGATTCATCTAGGGGATATAATGTTAGAGCTAGACATATTTAAATATTCTTTTAAATTTTAGTGGACAACTTTGGCATTTCTATTAATTCATTAAAACATTTGAAGTGTAACAAGATTTTTTATTGTTTAAGCAAACCATCCCGGGTGTTTCTAGTAGTCAAATAAGGAAAAATGTAATGATAAAGGACTTACAAAAAAGAGGATCAAATCACGACAACCACCTATCTAGAATTTAATATTCTACAAATATTTTTGACAACTAAACATAGAAAAGTTTTGGGCTGACTTGTGAAATTAATTGAGAGTGCACAATTTGGTTTAGATATTCACCAATGTTAGAAAAGGTTATATTGCTTAAAACTGCATCAGACAACTTCAATTTCTTAAACTTCAGGGTGCAATTTGTATATTTAAGACTAACTTTCTCATTTGCAGATCCACCTAAACAATGACTTTTGGAATTCTTATTGTTGATGAAGGTTCCTATGGTCACGACTGAGTCTGGTTTGCAGTACAAGGACATCAAAGTTGGTGGAGGTCCTAGTCCTCCTATTGGATTTCAGGTCTATTTTTGTTTTTGTATCTCGAATGACTTATATTATCCCCACTCCCAACCTCCCACAAAGGGAGGCGAAAAAGTAAAGGGAAAGAAAGAAAAGAGAAGCCAGGGGAAATCTCTGACTCCCAAGTTTCGTTTGACATGAAAGAAGAAATACATGAATATTAGAAGAAAAACATTTATCTAAATTGCAATTAATTTGTGAGTAAAGAGTAAAAATAGTTCCGCAATTTTGGTTTTACCTCAACTTCTAACAGTTAAGATTATTTACTCACAGGTAGCTGCAAATTATGTTGCAATGGTTCCATCTGGACAAATCTTTGACAGGTTAAGCCCAGTGCATTTTGTGGAACTATTGAATTTCCACTGTTTTAAGGCGTCCTCTAAAATATATGATATGAGGAAGCCATCAATTGTCTTATTAATCTGTCTTCCATTTTATATAGTTCACTTGAGAAGAATCAGCTTTATATCTTTCGAGTTGGATCTGGTCAAGTAAGTGCTTCAAGTGCTTTCGATTCCCTGGAGTTCATGAGTTTCTTAGTTTTTTTTTTTTTAAATATTCGAATTAAACAGGTAATCAAAGGTCTTGATGAAGGGATTTTAAGCATGAAAGTCGGAGGAAAGCGTCGACTTTACATTCCAGGATCTGTAAGATATGTTTTCTCTGTTCTAGTTTCAACTTTTTTACCTCCTAAAACATCTCAACCTAGTAAAACTATCTGCAACCGTAAGAGTTTAGAATTGCAGTCATTTAAAGTTACTTTGGCTGTTTGGAATGATGTCTAGAGATTGGTACTCAAGAAATATAGGAGCGGAAATAAATTGCAATGTGGGGCAGAAAGAGACAATCAAGTGGCAAAGGAAATCAGACAATTGTTCAAAAGAAAGTGGCATATGCAAATTGCAACCCAATTTCTTTTTCGAAGTGATTCATTTAGGGTTAAATTACAAATATAGAAAGTTTGAATTCAGTTCCTATGGTTTCATAAATAGTGAAGACTATTTAGGAAGAAACTAAATTGTAATTAATAAACCACAGAGATTAACTTCTAATTTTCTCCAAACTAATTTAACCTTCACTTAATTGATAGTAAGAAGTACTTAAAACAATCAAAATTCAAATATCTAAGAGGTACTTCAAAAAGTTAGAGACTAAATGATACAGACATCGAAAATCAACGCTCTTCCTTATTTCTAAGTGCTGATCACAATAACCAAATCTCATGTTTTCATCATCACATTATGATTCTTCTTAATGTTTGTGTTCCTATAGTTGGCATTCCCAAAAGGGCTCACATCAGCTCCAGGAAGGCCAAGGGTGGCTCCAAACAGCCCTGTGGTATTTGATGTCAGTCTTGAATACATACCTGGACTTGAAGAAGATGAAGAGTGAGTAGCTATACTGTAATCTCTTTTAAACTCTTCATTCCTTTTCTTTGGTTTTCATTTACATTCAGCACAGAAAACCAAAGGAAAAGCAAGCTAGAAATTTGTATATGATGAGAAAACACTTGCTGCTATGCTTCAATTTTCCCCTGCCTTGTTGTGAGTAGAATTTGATGAGGAAATATTTAGACCAATTGGGTTTATGTATATCTTTCTTCACTTTGATCTAGAACTCTCTTCCTATGAACCACCATTTCTATGATTTCAAAAATGGAAATTCAATTTCCAATCTCATAATATTTTCCCCAATAGGTGGTAAAAAGATAACTTTTGACCTCAAAGTTGGCTTCTTTTTCCTTAATCTCTTGAGCTATGTACAGAAAAATCATTGTTACATCTAAATCTTTTCACTTTAATGATAAATTCCTTGAACTAAAATATGTAATCGAAACCTTTATAGACTCTGTATTTTCAAATGTTCACATGTAGTCTTTTACATGTCTTCCCTCCAGAACTTCGAAAACATACTTATAATGGTTATTTAATGGAGACATGCTCATGCTAGCTTATATAATTTAATTTGAACTTACTTCAAAAACATATATATATATACTTATTTCATTGATTTTATTAACTTAAAATGGTAATTAATTTACGAAATTCAAATGCTCAAGTAAAATACTTTTGAAATCATTAATCAAATGGTAAAAGATTCTAGCAAATAATAAGTTATATTTCCACAAAATATATATATAAAAAATTAGCTAATCAAAGCATTTATTCTCAACAAGGTTCGAATTCTCTAACACTGTATACTTGCTTTCTAGCTTACAATAAACATCTCTATACTATAAATGAAAAGTAATCACATTCATTTTTTTTATCCTAAAACTTAAAATTTTAAACAAAATACCATTTAGACTATTTTCTTATTACAACACTAGAAGAATAGAATAGAAGATTGAATATCCAACCTAAAAAGCGAAGATTATACTAATTAATGGTCGTGATTCTACCTTAATTATTAGAGACATTTTTAAAAATAACAAAATAAATTAAAATATTTATGAGCTATATTAAAATTTTGGATTCTATCACTATACCATATCAATGACTATCCATGATAAAAGATTTTATGAAAATTTGTGATTGTTAAACAACTCCAAATTTAAAAATATATGCAAAAATAACATTAGGAAAAAAAGATACTTTTAAGTTCTTTGACCCAAAACCATTCATAGGTCGACCTATGCACGAAGCTCGAATTCATACATTTGTGAGGAAGTGGAGCGGATCATCGATCACGAACATGGTTGAAAAAAGGGTCATCTGTACGAAAACCTTCGAATTGGATACTAAAATTCTTTTCTTAGATGGCTTGCTTTTTAAGTGATAAACCAAAATGAACCAAAAACATAGAAAACCTCTTCGATTGCTATCCCGACAAACTGAGATATACCGAAGTCGCAACGCCGAGCGCGTACACTGCAACCACAGTTCCAACCAGATCCTTTCCGGACCGAGTCACGGCGCCGATTCCGGCGATTCCGGCAATTCCCACCGGAACTCGAACCATCACTTTCTTTCCCACGTTCTTCACCACAGCCTCTGCGAATAGTTCAATCGCCCAACGCTTAAACAGGATCAGTCCTAGTGCTTCACCTTCACGATCCGAGTCATCGCGATTGACGGCTCGTAGTGCTGAGTCCACCTGGAGACGAGTCGGGGGAGAGGGAAGCCAGTTGGTGATTAGTGGATGCGGCTGGACGACGGTGAGGAGGTGGTGAAGGTGGTCGGCGGCGGTGCAGAGTTGATAGGGGAAAACGCCGTTGTATGCGTGCTGTGTTAGGGCAAGGCAGTGGGAGAAGGTTGAATTGCAGGCTGAGTCAAATTCATGCGAGTTGGTAAGTGAGTTTCTGACTCGTTTTGAAGCTGATATTCCCATTATCTTTCTTCCTCGCTCTCGCTCTCGCCTTCCCTCAACCAATTCTGTTTTTTAAGGACACGAATAAATATTTGAAGACAAAAGCCTTTTTTTTATATTAAGTATAGTTTTCATATAGATTAGAAAAATATCTTTAAACCTTTCCAATAAGCTTCTCAAAAATTTTATGAATACCCATACCATTAGATTTCTGCTACATCCCATCTTCACTGAACTGAGTTTCTCGCAAAAGGGCGGTTGGAGATGAAATCTACACTAATGGGTCATCTTCAACTCCATTTTCTTCAATTGGGTCTTCACCAAAACCTCACGAACCGAAGCCTCCGTTTTTGTACGGCAGCTCCACCTCCAAATATCATTTGTGGCCTTAGAAAGGGCTCGAACAGGCCCTTAGGGTTGTCAAGGGTGCCCTCCAATGAGGCAATTCAAGCAGTTCAATCTCTCAAGCTTGCTAAATCCACCTCCAAAATGGAAGACGTTATCAATACCAAGCTCAGCAGATTGCTTAAAGCAGACTTGTTTGATGCTCTGTCTGAATTACAGAGGCAAAATGAACTGGAATTATCGCTTCAGGTATTGCTTACTCCTGTCTAACGTCTGGGAATATTGCAAAAGCTAGATATTATACTTTTATGCCTTGAACTCTCTTGTGGCTGGCTTAGTTATAATAATTGCATAAATTGAAAGTTCAACTCAATACCAATGGTAGTTAGAGTTCAGGTTTTATAGGGTTCAATTACAACAATGAGTAGAAGGTTGATGGTGCTGTATTTTTGCATTTTCTTTCGCTGTCATTTATTTTTGCATAGTTTCAATTTTATTTTTGCATTGTTATTGAGTTAAAATTTCAAGTTTCATTTTATGCAATTATTATAACAATGAGTGCTTGATGGTGTTATTGTAGCATTTTATTTCGTTATCAAAAGGAAACACATTTTGTATACCGTACGAATTGGTTCCTTTGTACTCTTGGATTTCTTCAGATACTTCATTTATCAATGAAATTGAAATTCTCTTGTATATACAAAAAAAAAAAAAAAAAATCATTTATTTTGTTTTGGCTTTTTCCTTTACAAGAAATACAATCATTTAAAATTCTGATCATAAAAGTTCACTGGAATGATACATCTGGATTCTCTTCTGCAGCCTTTAGCATTCCTTTTCCATTTCAAATTTTATTCCTTCTTAACTGAATTCAGGCTTTAGGTCTTCAAATTTATGCAAAATGAAGAATGGTTCGAGCCAGATTTAAGGTTATACCATGGAATGATTATGCTGATGGGAAAGAACAAAATGATTGAAATGGCTGAAGAGGTTTTTCATAAGTTAAGAAAGGATGGGTTAGAACCAGACACAAGAGCTTTCAATGAAATGATGGGAGCATATCTGCAAGTGGACATGATCGAAAGAGCTGTTGAGACATACAGATTGATGATAGCTTCAGGTTGTACTCCAGATGAACTGACTTTCAAGATCTTGATAAAGAATCTTGAGAAATTTAGGGAGGAATTTGCTGTAGTGGTGAAGAAAGACTGTAATGAGTACTTGGATAATCCTCGGAAGTTTTTCAACGACAACGGGCAGAAACTGACGACGAAAGATCGAATTCTTTAAACATGCAGTTGGGTTACTTCTGGGAATGTATTTGATTTTTTATCTGATCAATGTCTTTGGGATTCTCATAATCCTTGAATACTTTGTAACAGCTAGTAATGAATGAAGGTAAACTCTAGTCCTAGAGGTTCTCTCATTAACTATTAACTATGATGCGAGTGGCTGAGTTTTTGGTGGGCTCTTTTTTGCCATGGGACTTAAAATTAATACTTATTTGGATGAAAATTTTCATTGTTACGAATTCGAAATACATGTTTCTAGTAATGCTATAGTTTTTTTTTTTTTTTTTTTTTTTTTTTTTTTGTGATTTATTCCACTTGAGCTTTCTTCTGAAAAAGATCTTTGAAAACATCTCTCTATCATTTAACAAATTCAAAATTTAAAGGACTAAATTTAAAATTTTTGAATGGTATGAGGACAAAATGGATAAAGACCAAAATGATATTTTGACCACTGAACGGACACTAATCTCCAATGACCAAAAACCTCTCAAACAAAATAGAAAAAATATGCAAGTATGTCAAGATCAACCATCCATCCACCTTTTCAGCAGAGAACTTCATTAGAACGTACTTTTACTCCGAAAAAATATATAAAGTGAATCTACAAATAATTGACCAGAAAATACAAACGATATAAGGGATGATACATGGCAGAACATTTGAATCGTTTCCTTACACAAACAGAGCAGCAGAAACCCCATTCAAGAAAGAAAAGGACGGAAAAATTGGTGAACCTTCCAAGTGTAAGTGAGTATAACAAATCCCATTCAACTAACAAGGTGTCTGGGAGAATTGTTGAACATACTGTGCCACATGTATGCTCTTGAAAGCACCATCTCAAGCTCTTGATGAGTCCAATTTTGCGTTGGAACATGCTGGAGAAACATCACCAATTCTTGAAAATCAAGTTTCTGCAACTGTTCAGACCACTGAAAAGAAGGTAGAAAGAACCTCTTAAGTTCTTGGCATCCCAAGCCAATGTTATAGCAGAAACAAGAACTACACTGAAAAATTTAAACAGGAACTCTAGTAGGTAAACTTGATATTGCCCTTCATTTCATTTTTCAATTGTTGAAGAGTTACCTAGAGATCAGAATTTTTAAACACTTGTCACATTGAACTATCAAAACAAATGTCCTTTCGTTAGAATACCTCTTAACTAGAATTAAAATGTGGAATATATTGAAATATAAAGGGACAACTACAAAATAACTTAAGTATAAATAAAGGCACTTTGAACCCCCTCTCCCTTTAAAAAAAAAACAAATTAAAATTTACCCTTCTCTATTATTCTCTCTATATAATTCTCTTGTACTTTGAGTTTTTACAGCTGGTCTACGTTTCAAAAAAAAAAAAACCCTCCCTTGATTCACTAACTTCCTACCTAATTGCCCTTAATTACTAATATCATACTAATATTCTTAACCAGGTACATTACGCCTTCCTGGGTCTAACATGTCAGAGGAAAATACATTTGATGTCCTTACCGTCAAAAGAAAACTGGCAAATATGTAGACAAGGAAATCTGGCAATGAATCCCCTTCCGCAAGATAAGTATCCCATAGCCGGGTAACAAGATGGAAAGGAATCTGATGGAACAAAACAAGACCATCAACATTGCATTTACAACTGGTGAGAGAACGAAGTACTCAAATACTCTTGGCAGTTTCTAATTTACCATCCCATATTCATTGAACTGTCTTAAATACAGAATGTGATTTGGTTTTAATCCATTCCTAAAAGAAGTAACTGGAAGAAAAATACAGTAGTGTATATACAAATGTCATGGGGTACCTCGCGAATCAGAAGACAGTTGAACCACCGAAAAGCAAATTGAAGAAACTCCAGACCCTGCTCCTCCATGTGTTTTGAAACAGGTTCTGACCAAATTAAGAAGTACGCATGATTGGTTAAATAAGCGGCTTACCATATTTAATTCCATAGGTTGTAAGGGAGATCAGTTAAAGAATAGAAAACTCAAACAGATGACTTCTACATAAGACTCAAGGTCAGAAAGAGAGATTACCATCAATCCTCCTAACCAGTTCCTTCAACTTAAATACAAGTCTCTGAATTCCTGGTTGTGCAAACGTGTAATGATCTTGCATACCATCAAGTAATTTAGATAGACACCAGTAGCAATCTGCCTCGATGTTTGTGATGTTGTCAGGAGATAGATCAGAGATTGACCATTTCTCAACCCCACCCTCTAAGTATTCGGACAAGAAAACAACTAAAAATGGAGTGGCAAGATCATTTATTCCCTGAACGTATCCACTTGCAGGATGCCGAATAGCCCTGGGTTGAAAATAATTGAGTAAATTTGATATAATACTGATTTCTGACAGCATCACTATACACATCAATAACCATGTCGTGCATGATCACAGCTTGGTCAGTGACTTAAAATACTTTACGCCAATAAATAACGAAGTGTCCATGGTTCCTAATAGGAACATGAACTCTTGATGTGTAAATAAATAACTAGACTGATACTTGGCACGAAACTTTTGACCACATAAAAAAACTAGGTTATATTTGTAATTGTATCCTTCTGTAATTGATTCCCATTGAAGAGATTTTTATAAGCTTCTAATGAGAAAATGGACTATGTATTAAAAAAAAAATAATAATAATAATTTAGTCCTTTGTATGTAACTTCAGGCTACAATGAAATTATTAGTTAAATTTTCAAAATGTAGATGAGTATTCGATATCATGGCTCTGAAAAAGATCTCCACTCTTAATAATGATGATGATGATGATATATAATAAAATAATAAAAACTAACAAAGACATTTGCCACTTGATATAAAAAACAGATAGACTGACAAGTGACAATGGAAGGCATGGATAATGTCTTACCAAGTATAGAGAATACGCTCCAAAGATTTCTGAACTTGTGCTTGTTGAAAGAAAGCAACATCAGGTACAGTTCTAGGACAATCAACGGCAATCTAACAAGGAAAACAACTTTCAAGGATTGGTAGAACTAGAGAATAAAATTCAAGCTCGGCACTAACTTGACAGGCTACCTGGCGAAGCATGTTTATCTCATCATCAGAACGTTCAGTATCAGGAACGTCATAGAACTGTGCAACGCTGTCAAGATACTCAAGCCTCTTTCTTCGTAGAACTCCCTCCTTTCTATCTGAATTAGGTGGTGCATAGCCCTGTTGTCAGTGCATATTTAAATTGTGGACAAGCAACTAAAGGATTCTATCAGACAAGTTCAGAATTAGTTAAAGATGAAGTTAGGCAAGTCTCTGTAATATGTTCCCATATACAAACTTAATAAGTTTGTAAGGGACCAGAAAAACAACGCCAAAATAACAAATTGGTTCCTCTGTTCAATGGCTTACTACAGAAACGTAATGCTCCAAATACAAAGAAACAAAAAGGGAAACTGATAAAATGATAAAAAGCAACTAATAAAATGTAAGAAATAAGAGAATAGTCCTTCAAAAACTAATTGGAACAAAAATTTATGAGGCAAAAAGTTCTTCCGGCAGAAGACTTCCAACAAAGGTAAAACTTGCAACTTGACATCTTGAGTGCTTTGGATGTGGATCAATCAAGACAATAGGATCTTTGAAATTCAATCTGGAAACATCAACAAAAGCCCAAAAAGACAAACTTTCCATTTACTAAATAGGTCTCAAGTAAAAATAACCATAATTCCTCATTTTCTAATTACTTTGAACTCTAGAAAGAATCCCTTTTAAAGAAAACCAGACAGCTTACATGCCAACCACTACAGTTTCTGAAGAATTCATAAGAAATTCCTGTGCATTATTTACCCCCGACACCTGTCCTACTAATTCTTTATGCAGTCAATAGCTTATATTCAGTTTCACTACCGTTCCTTGAGAATAAAAATGGCTGGTTCGACATTCTTTTGAAAAAATGGTTGCAAGGTAAAGTTAAAGACTTACTGTCAAATGCTTCAAAAACTATCCTATGATACGTATAATAGAAAGACCAATAGATGTTGAAAAGTGAAGGTCTTTGTCAGACCACCAATTTTGTGAAAGTGTACTCTGGGAAGGGTAAAGAAGAGGAATGTGACTTCTACAATATAGTAATTAATAATATAGGATTGTAACTCTTGAAAATAGTTCGTTAGGATGTGATTCAAGATATAAGTAGATAAGAAGATGTTACTAAAGGAGAATAGAAGGAATCTGAGTGTAGTTGCTGTAACCATAGAAAGGGTAGATTGCCTTCGGATTTCTGAAATAGACCAATAGACAATTTATAACGTGTGTTGGTCTGTAACCTCCCTTTAGAGGTATTTATCAATAAAAATACCTATAAGTATTGACGATTATTTGGATCTTGTATTTTATACAGCCTCAAACTGACGATCCCTCCACAGTTAACAGTACTCATGCATGCTATTTTCCTAAATGACCGACACCTAGACACCTCAGCCATTATGCAGTTTTTGTCTTCCCTTTCATTGAAGTTGACAGATCAAGGCTTATTCCATCCCTTTCATCTTTTTTATTTCTTATCGCCAATCAATAATTTTCAGGTACTGTCTTCCATGGTCAGAATAGTTGTTGTGATACCCTTCTGTGAGGAACCAAAAATCGAAGTAGGAAGGAAGAAAATACAAGGATCTTTGCATAGAGTAGAAAGAATAATGCTAAGGTTGGAAACTTATTTAAGAGGACTCTCTCTCTCCCACAACTCTGAATATTATCCTTCTGTATGATCTCCTAAACCACGCTATATTTATCCTCCTAATTTTGACTACTACACTTCCTTCTAATATAACCTACCTATCCCAAATAACGTGTGTTGATCTGTATTTTATTTGTATCTTGACGATTATTTGTATCATATTCCTTCACTCTTATACTAATTAAACCCCGATGTTCAACATCCGCCATAATTTTATTTATATAAAGTAATTCATTCAATAGGCGTTTCTTTCATCCCAAATCATTTTCACATATTTGATTTCTTCTTTCCAAAAAAATAGTACAATTAGATAATAAAAACTCTTATTACACTGCATTCAGTCGTAGACAATAAATGGTTTCATTCTTTCAAGAAAACATCCAAATTCAGCCATTCATCCAACCTCAGCAAAACTGAATCAAGGTTTAAACTGGAAGTTAATCTTGTTGGTTTAATTCTTTTTCACATGTAGAAAAATTGGCATTTATGTCAACTAGACTCATTTTTCTAGGTAATTTCAAAAAAAAAAATAGAAGACAAAGGCATATGTTTTACAAAGGGGACCTCAAAGAGTCAGAGAAGTTAACAAAATGAACACAAACTCACATATAGTATCAACAAAACTGCAAGGATAATGCTTTTCCATTGAATTTTTCCAGGTCTTGTTTTGGGATTAGTGGTCATTTATTTGGGTGCCAAAGCAAGAGATCTTTATATTTGAACCCCAACAATGTCATTTTCTTCCAATTAATAGTTATAACGGCTTATTGAATTCTGTTAAAATTTTCAACCCATAGTTATTTAACAACAAACAATGAATGCAACACTAAGTTGCACTGCAATATCCCCTAACAAACAAAAACAAATGGTAAGGTGAGGCGAAGAAAGTTCGAGAGTCTCTTTTTTATTTTGAGTTTGAAAGGTTTGGTTCTTAAAATAGCAAACAAAGCACTCACAATGAGGTAATCACATATAGATTATAAGAAGCCAATGATATTTCACTCCAGTATGAGTAGTAAGAAAAATAAATATGCAAAAAGGAAAACATTCAAAAGAAATTTGAGAGTGGGAAATTTTAATTTCTGAAGAAATTTACAATGAAGGGAAGATGGATAATAACTCATTGCGGTGTAAAAGTGGTTCTTAAAAGGCTATTCTTTGGAATGGCCATCACGTTTCTTAGAGAGATAGCAAAGCACCAAGAAGAAGAATTTAACCGAACTGAGTCAAAGATGGATGGAAAATGTTGAGAAAACAACTGTAATATTTGATGATTCCTTTTCATCCAAATTTTAGAAAAGAACGAGACTTCTATTTTGAGTTTTAAAGTTTTTTAACTTCTTTTTAAATTAAGAGAGAGATCACTTTGAAGGGGAAAAAATTCTTTGGGAAGGATGATTTAGTTTCTTATTCTTAATGTTGTCGGGTTCTTCATTCTATGGGAGCTAGTTACTGTTTAAGGTATGACACAATTTTTCACAAATTCGATGAAAAGGTCAGTTTCTCAGGAAGGGGGGGGGGGGGGGGGGGGGAATAATATATATTATAAGCTACAGTTTTTAAAGCTCTGTGCCTGTTAGTATAAGTAAGCACAGAGCAACTCATTCTTTCAAATGAAAACTAAAGGACAAGGAAGAATAGAAAAGGACAAAGAATATTTGGGGGCTGTTTGGATTTACTTGTTAAAAATTGCTTTAAAACTTGTTTAGAAAATAATTTTAGAGTATAATTTGTATTGTTTCTCAATTTAAAAGGGAAATAGACTGCTTTTTATCAAGCGACTGGAAATTAGGTCAAAATCCCTATATAATCCAACTTACCAAAAGAAGCCTCCATATATTTGGACGCATATAAGGTGGAATGCCACTCCAAGCCAACTCTCGTAACTTGTCTACATAGAAAGAAATAGAAGGGGAGCAAGGTTACATCCATGTGTTTCACCAGCAAAACTAATAAGAAATTACTTCTTAGAGCTGCTAGCCTAATGCATTTCATCTTCAAACAGGTTGTAACAATAAAAATATAAGACCACTATGCATTTCCTGTTCCTGTACCAACTTTCAAATGTGCATAGATATCTGTGACTTCTAGATGAGGGAGGATTATTTCAAACAATACATATGCATACCTAATATGATTGTTGTCCCTGAGAGCAGCTTTGTGAACTTCATGACCCTTGCAGAATCTGTTGCTCTAGCACCCATTATTGGCTTTTCGACTTCTTTAGTAAGATCCTCAGTGTTAGAGGTTGATGATTTTGACTTATTAAGAATTGTATTATTATTTATAATCTGAACATCTTCCTACATTGAAAGAGAGAGTTTCACTATAATGCATTTTGCCATCTTAAAATAAGTTATAAGTGATATAAAAATTTTCAAATCAGTCTCACCTCCTCAGATTGGGCAATGCGATTGCTTGTACCAGTATCGATATCCGAAAAGCTCCTTGTATAATTTAATGATTTATCTGATACACTTGATGGGCTGAGCACATCTGATCTTCTAGTTAGCAATACTTTACCGGGAATACTACGGCCTTTAAGTAGCCTGCTTCAGAGATCCAGATGTATGTTAAGAATTTGAGAAAAATATAACAAAAAATCAAAAGCTGAGGTTCATAGAATGTGATAAGCAAATAAAATATGTTTCTCAGTAACCTGGCCATGGGATCAATTACAAGCATCTACAAACTATGGAAGCCATAAAAACAGTTTTTATTGAAAAAAATTCAATCTTTGAGAAACAACCATCTATTCTAGCATAAGAGACATAATCAATAACAAGATAGATTCCACCAGGTAAATTTTGAAGAATTGGAGCACTTACAAACTAACAACAAGATGCTTATCCGGTTTCCGTTAATCAAAATTCAAAGTAATTAGTATCTGATGTAAATTACCAACCACAAGTGTCGAGGCTTGGACAATTCCCACTGTTCTTATCCCCCCAATAAATATTTTAATAAACCGGCAATACAAATTTCCAACTGCAGAACTCCAACACATTTCCCAGAAACCAAACGCAAAACGGCATCAAACTCAGATCGTATCTAAGTAAGCCAGAGCTCATATAACAAGATCTACAGAACCCACAAAAGTTTCCTCAACAATCAAACTTTGAGGATCAAAAGCTTACAGAATTGAGGAACTGAAACCAACGCCCACGAAGAATGTGTGGAATTAATTGAGCTACCCGATAAATTAAACGAGGAAAACAAGGGAATTGGAGATCAAAATCTTAGTTGGGGAAGTGGGAGTTGAAATCCAATGAAAATGAAAGAGAGAGCAAGAAAATCAGAGATTTGGAAACAAGAATTAATGGGAATTGAGATTGTTACCCTTGTACATTTCTGAGGGTCTGACTGAATCTGGAATCGAGAGTTGATGAGATTGGGGTCTGTTTTTGTTGTGGATCTTCACCGTCGAGACTGTTGTTATTGCCACTGCTCTTCATGTTCGATCAACCGAACCATGCTCCGTTTGCCCCTAATATTTCTCTACCCCGACCGGAGGTACCAAATTAATTGCTTAATTCCAATTATTTTGTATTCTTAAGCTTAAAAGCTTAATCCTAAGTTTTTTACCATTCTTTTAATTCTCTCTTTTTTTTTTCTTCCCATAAGTATATTTTTTAATATTTAAGTCTATTTTGGTTTTGGATTTTCTTCACTGTTTGAGTTGTTTTTCTTTGAATATTGTTTCACGTTTATTTGTTTCAGGTTCGTCTAGCAACTTTCGAACACCATTCTTTGTGACAGTCAATCTTTGCCACCACTTTTAGTGACTCTACTAGTGAACTAGCCGTTGTTAATCGACCTTCGTATAACACTTTGTATATACAACGAACCAAATAAACGTGTATATAAAAATAATTGTCAAACATATTTTTTTCACTTTTTTCTTTTTTTTTTGGTTTTGTAATTCATTTTGGAATATTTATCGACAATTTTGTAGAGTTTATTTATTTCATTTTTCTAATTTATTTTACTTTGTTATAGATATTAACACCAATATTTGTATTTTACTTTTCTATTACTCAACTACGTTTTTATATTAGCTTAAAAACTTCAATTTGAAAGAAAAAAACGAAGTGTGAGAATAGACGGAGAGATTTAGGGTGTGTTTGGTTTAGATTATAATATGTTTAATTTTGTCAAAAAAAATATTTTGAAAAAAATGGTAGTGTTTGGCAAATTAAAATAATGCATTTTTTTAAAAATCATTTATAAAATAATTTATTTTAGAGAAATCTTTAAAAACCAAATTCACATATAAACGCTTATAAAAAAAGTCTAACCAAACGTTAAGTGTTTAAATTTTAAACTCGTTTCCAAAAAAGTGTTTAAAAAGAAATGTATTATTGAAAAACATTTTTTTTCTTAATTCAATCCAAACGGACCCTTGAGTTTGAGAAAAATAGTTAGATTTTAATTTAGGTTTATTTAGCTTATGTGTTGATTATGTTTATACGTTAAGGTATAAAATATTTACGAAATAAATTAGGTTATTAAACCGTTTTAAAAAATTCCAACACTAAAACAGAGTTTTAAAAAATTGAATGATCACAAACATAATATATAGGGGCATTTGAAAAAATATTTATGATAATAGAGTTTTAGTTTATACTTTGTTCGGTACTTTGAGCTTCTTCTATAGCAATGTTTTCAATGGAGGATTCAGAGAGGATAGTAAAGATAATCAACAGATTAAAAGTTGTAGACAGTTTTGGAAAGCAGTGGATTATGAAGTAAATTTTAATCACGATCCTGTTTTGAACTTATATTAGAACAGAACTATTTCCGTTTAAGAGTATGAAAATTTCAACTTCTATAGATTGATTGATAAATTCAGTTGTAGCTTAGTGATCGATTAAATGTAACGAACTTAATTGTGACATTAATTAAGTTTTATATTGTGTGGTTGGTATGGATCATGTTAGAGTTTATCCAAAATGTTATACATTCAAATGCAACAGGCCATAAATGGGCTTTGGAAGGTCCTGTTTTTTCGTTCATAATATTTCTAACGTTCATAATATTTCTGTTCAGAATTACTACTGTCATGCATAGAGATAAAAATTGAGAGTCGAGTCAAACTAAGAGAATTGTCATTATGGATTCAAATATATTTTTCTCTATTGAAACAAAAAAAACTCGACTAGGTACTGACCAGGCCAGGCCGTGGAACTAAAAATAAAAAGAAATGACTTTTGTGTAATGTAACCTTCGAGAGATGATAAAAAGAAAGGACTTTTGTGTAATGTAACCTTTGAGAAGATGATGAAGGTCACCTGGAACTCGACTTCGATGCTATTCATTGCTTTGCTTTTCTTTTTTTTAAACTTTAAATTATATGTTATGTAATTAAAATATTGTCATAACCTTAAATGTGAAATTCGATTTATTTGTTGGTTCACAGTATATGCGACAATCAATATTAACGAGCAATCAATATTAACGAGCAACAAGGGAGAACAGTATCACACTCTCAAATTCCAAAACTGAACCTAAAGATATTGCACAATATAATCCCTAAATCCAAGTCTTAATTTGATTCTGTAGAGTACTTACTATTTTCAATTTTAGTAAATGTATAAACTAAAGTTTGATGTATATATTCCAAGACTAAAGACTAAAGATCCAAATAGGATGTATATTCCACGATTCTTCACGTTTAAACAACACAAAGTGAAAATAATTTGGTACAAAAATTTGCATTTTTATTGGAGTAGAAATTAAAATGGAATCATAATTTAGTTATTTCCATGTAACAAAATAAAAACTTAAGTTCTCAAGGCTTTGATCCAATCGATTTCGACTTGAAAGTCACCAGGCCCAGATGTGGCACCAGGAAGGCCACCAGCAGCATTAACCGATAAAGACATTCCAACAATACGGGATGGATTCATTTCCAACTCTGAATCTATTACATGCCCTCTCCATGTTGGTAAATATCGATTGAAAGGAATCTGGATATTCAAGATGACATTTAGATTATCAAATCAAACGATATGACTTATGTTATTCAAATCACAATGTTTAATCTCTTATCAAAAGACAAGACGATAGATATAAAAACTTAATAGAGGAGACAAAAGTCGAAACTATATGATGATATTTATCTATGATTTCACAGGGTTTATTTTTTATTTTTATTTTTAGCTTTGTTTCACCTTGTCATAGATGCTAATACCAACATGGAGTTCTATTTCAAAAGAAGTCGGCTAATATATAGGATGAAAGTACAGAGGGAGGCTAATGGAAGGAAGTCGAAGCGAACCCCATCATCCTGTTCTTCTTCGTCACGGTTACACACTCTCCAGGTATTTCACTCAAGCTCTCCTAAGGTCTAACTAGACCTTTTTTGGCATGTTCGAGCCACTCTTCTCTTGGTGAAGATGTTATTCAAATCACAATGTTTTATCTCTTATCAAAAGACAAGCGATAGATATAAAAACTTAATAGAGACAAAAGTCCAAAGTAGCAATGAACAATTTCCCCTTGGTTGCTTCTTTGTTTCGTACCTTCATAGGCTTATTTTCCTATTCCCCTTAAATTAAAGTTCTAACCATTCTGGTTGGTTCATTGAGATTCTTTCCAAACATGACGGTGGTGGTGCCGAAACTCCATTTTGGTCGGTTTCAAAAAACAGAGTAGAAGGTCTTGTGTTGAACGAATTTCATAAAAAGCCTACTAGTGGAATTGATCTTTGTATCTCCAAGGAAAGGATATTTTGAAGATTTTTTCTTCAACAAGAATTTGAAGGCACCTTCAAGCCTCAACAAGTTCTATTGCAGCTGAAGTTTCTTCAGGAGGTACTCTTGCGAATGAAATCCCTAAGGCTGGTTAATAAATCGTATTAAATTACCAATTGACCTAAAAACTTGAACAAATTGATGAAGGCAGTTTTAATATTATATCAAAGGCAAGAGGAGAGACATTAACGGTGGAAAGAGACAATCAGAGACAGGCTGGAAGGGTGGCTAGGGTTTTTGGAAGGGAAAGGGTTAGGAGGAGAGAGGAGAGAGCTTAACAGTGGACCAGTTTTCCCTTTAGTTTGCTGTTTTTGTTGGAAAATGAAGAAACCTTGGACAATATTCTCCTTCACGGTTTGTTTGCTGCAAAAGGGTGGTCCATTATCTTAAATGAGTTTAGGTTGCTCTGTTTCTTCCTAAAAGAGTGGATGAGAGGGGGTCCCTCTACCCAGAACCCTAGGTTGTTCGCTGGTTTTCTTACAAGGAACATACATCTCTATATAACTTTTAAAAAAATGAATGTCATGAAGGTTTTGTTCTTTATAATATTTGAAGTGGGAGCATTCATTCAACAGTAAACTATAGTTTCCGTTTCCCATATCCCATAGAACCTCCTCTATTATTAGTTGCGCATAATTTGGTTGGTTATTATGCGTGCATTTTTCTGGACTATTTTGGGAGAACATAAGAGCCATTTTTTTAAGAAAATTGTCTATTCATTATAGTTTATTGTTTTTTCTTTCCAATTGGAGAGCTTCCATGCAATCACCTTCAGGGGTTTCAGTTTTCCCTATTTCATTCATTCATTCAATGCAATGTTTCTTTAAATGTTTTTGAAAACACGAGAAGCGGAAATGGAAGGTCACTTGCCTTGGTAATATACCAATCACCTTTAGGCGCTAAAAAAAATGCTTGCCATGAATTATCTTCCTCCTGTCCTGGTGAGTTTACCCAATTCTCTGTATAAATCTGCGAAGGAATTTGCAGAGGTTCAGTTAAAACTTAAAATACTTCAAAGTTTTCAATTCAATAATGAAGGAGATATTTACATCATTGGATATAAAATCAAATCTTTTTGCCTTTACATCCAAGTTCCTCGAGAGAAGAAAAAAAACTTACAGTTGATATATAGCATCGTCCATCTCCTCTAACTTTCATTGCAATTGAATCATATGAATCCAGATCAACGAAGCCATCAAACTGAAGTAGAGAACATAGAAGATTAAGAATTAGCAAAAACGAAAACAACAGAAATCGTAGACAAAATGGAAATCTCTCTGCTGTATTAACAATAAAATATATTTGAAAACTTACTAAAGAAATACACAAAGTATAAATTAATTTCTGTGGTCATAACAAGAACCAAAACCTCTTATGAGAGAGATCAACTATGAATTAAATAATCTGTGGGAAAGTATAAGAAGATTCGAAGAACAAAGATGTAAGAGAAAGTAATCTATAGGTGCGTCAAAGTCAAAAGAAAATAACTCTGATATATCAATTGAAAGGATGTGGTATGATAGGCATATACTTGAGGCTAATGCTCAAAAGATACCATATAAAAAAAAGTGTCAAAAGAAAGTTACAAAGAGAATAAAAGTAGATAAATTGTCAAAAATAGCAAAATGGACAAAATATTTGCACTTCATAGAACAATAGAGTGTAATGGATATTTGTTTTTTAGTGGTTTTTTTCTATGAGGTGTAGGTTGTTTTTTTTTTTTTTTTTTATAGAAAAAACCCGTTAAAGCACTACCAAGAGAAGCAAACCAGATAAAAAACAAACACAACAAGAGTGCAACTACTGATCCCTGTTTCTTGTTTAACTCTTGTATAACCCTCGTGTACAATTGTACTTACTATTATATTTTTTTTATCTATTAATAAAGAGATCCATTTCTGTTTCAAAAAAAAAAACAACACAACAAGCTAAAAACCCATCAAATAACTGCTTAAAAAACTCCAAGTTGCTTGAAGGAAGTGACTGTAAATATTGGTACCATCTCCAGCAAAAGTTTTAAACAATAAAGGCCACCTTTAACCAGACACATTAGCTGACATTTTACCATCATCGTGTCTAACTCTAAGTTGAAATTCCTAAGAAGTACTCCAAGCCATACTCCAGCCATTCCAACAAAAAAGAAGAGCGAGACAATTTTCGATTCTCCACTCAGAGTGAATAGTGAAGAGTATGAACACTTTGAAAAGACAGACGGAAATGAGGGGCAGTTGCAAATGGAGCCCTTAGAAACAGACCTAAATGCTCTGTATCAGATTGATGAAGAATTGGAAGATGAATCGCATTTGCAAATTACGAGCCTAGGCTCCCAACTTTTCTAGCTTTTCATAACATTCACGATACTCTTCCCATTTAGAGAATATCTAAAGAATTTTGATTATTAATCTGCAGACCATAATACAAACCTAGTCTTTTTGAGAAGTTTGTCATCATCCAAATGACATCATAATATAACCAAATATCTACAGTCACGTACGACAAGGAAGGGTTTATGATTCTTGTAACTGTGCATGTCAGCATCTACAGGTGCAAATCTCTAATAATATGATGATAAAGATAGAATACCAATAAATAAATAAATAGATAGATCTAAAAACAATTCGGAATACATTTCACCTTTTTGGAGCGCATTCCACAAAACCCACTCCTTGTTATGTTCCATTTTGAGTTCCCACTTACATCCAAGGAGAGATTTCCAGAGAAAACTCCTATAGAAGTTATATTAAGGTGAATAAATATAAGTAGTAACAAATAAACCTGAAAATAAGTTGGTAGAAATCCATGTGACGTACTACAGACTACAGAGGAATTGAGGAAGTGAGAATTTTCCTAGTGCTTCTGAAATGAACATAGTCGAAAGAAAATATTGAACCATAGTTGCTGACTTTTACCATTATAATATTTCTTGGACCTCTCTTAGTGCTTCTGAAATGAATATAGTCACTTTGATTTTTGTCTTTGTTTCTCTGTTTTTTATTGTATCTTGGTTTGGCTGTATCTTTTACTCTTTTACGTTTTTTTTTTCCTCTTAGTATAATTCTCTTGTACTTTGAGCATTAGTCTCATTTCATTTTATTAATGAAGAAGCTTGTTTCCGTTTTTCAAACAAAAATATTTTTTGGACCTCCTCGATTAGAGAATAAACAGTGTGTACTCCTCAAACTTACTATTGAATTAGTAATTAGTATGTACTCATCTAAGTTGTTCCTAAATTTAAAAGTTTCCTCATCCAAAATAATTGAACTGTACTCTAACCAATAGCCACAATACTTTTACCTAATTGAATTCCCACTTACATCCAGGGAGAGATTCCCAAAGAATATTCCTGTAGTATATAAATTTTAGAAAAATAAAAAGGAAATAAGCCCAAAATAAATTAGTAGAAATGCATTTGGCGATACAGATTGCAGAGGTAGTGATATTGTCCTGATAAGCAAAACAGCTGAACGCTACAATTTTGTATCGATACTTGTGCGAAAAAACCCTCCAATCATTAATAAGTCAGATTCTTGGGTCTCATAAAAGCTGAAAAGAGTGCTTCAGGAAATTCTCCTTTTTCTTTTCATTTATCAATGAAAACTTGTTTGTTGTTGTATATAATAACAGTACTTCAGGTGAAATATATGTTTCAGACAGAAAAGAATATATAATATAGAGCAATATATATAAATGTAAGTACTTCAGGTGAAATATATGTTGAGAGAGAGAATTTATTATAGGGCAATACCAACAACCATCAAGGCGATAATTTGTATTTAAATGAGAGAGACAATCTGCTATACAGTACCACGAAGCTCATTTCCAGTTTCATTGATTTCCAATGACGCTGATGACAATCCTGGAAGCAATCAAATGAGAAACACTAAATATTTTATTCCAAAGTTCATTAAAATTAACCCTAAATAACTTTAGTCATAAGTTATTGATGACAAGTAATCGGATTACTTGATTTTAGCTTTATGCCTTATTGAGAAGTCTAGTATCCTCTAAAAAAATTGATTTTAGCTAATAAAATATTTGAACTGATTACCATTCAAAATGAACATTTGTATTCCAAAGATTTGCAAAATAGTTCTAAATGAAGGACTCTTCAGACGCGCAGTTGAGTAATGAAAAGGTGTTATGGCAATTATGATGCTACATTGTTTATGTGGCATAATATATTAATTTAATCATATCTTTTAGGACTGACTTCCTCTCTCTCTCAATCCCTCTCTCCTTTTCCCCCTATCAGACAAGTCTCGTCAGTGCTGCAACTGATCCCTCCTCGCAATAGCAAATAACGAAAGGAAACCAAATTTTAGTATCTTCTTCTTTCAAATATAATAATAGCTCAATTTATTCTCTAGTGCTTTCTTCTTTTTTTTCCCTAATAGAAACTACTTTCATTGAGAGAGTGAGAGAATACAAGGGTATACTAAAAACCAAGCACATAAAGGCCCACTTTCCTTGAGTTGATTTTAGCTAATAAAATACAAGGGCCTACTTTCCTTAAGTTGACCGGGTGGGGGGGGGGGGGGGGAATTAACTTCCCTAACCGAAAATTCCTAAACAAGCGAAGTTTTTTCGTTGGTCCTTTGCTTATATAAGCCTAAATACTCAAGACAAGCTCCAGAGGAAGTTTCCTAGTTGGTCTCTCTTCCTTCCATGTGTCATCTCTGTCAGAAAGAGGCAGAAACCTAAGACCATTTGTTCTTACACTGTGAATGCACCTTCAAAGGGTGGTGTAGGATTTTTTATACTTTTAGGTTGGACGGTTATCTCCCCAAGAAGATTAATGATTGGATGATGGATGGCTTGAACGGTGGCAGCTTTTGTGGAAATGGAAAAATCTTGTGGAGATGTGCTACTCACGCACTGTGACATATTTGGAACGGAAGGTATAGTAGGGTGTTTGAAGATAAGTTCATTTCTTTTGATTCATTTTGCAGCAAACAAACCTCTTGGTGGTGTACAAATTACACAAGTTTTCCCTGCCTTCTAACAAAGAATACAACACGAAGAACCAACTGCCAAGGCTAACCTCCTCGACAACTGATCCAAAGTGTTCACTCAGCCTTGAAGGTCTTGTCAAGTAAAGAACTTAACTTTCTTAAGAATCCTAGTCCCCCTAAGAACATCAACCACTGACTCACTAACAAGAGAAAGGACCAATAAGTGCCGAAAAAATAGGACAGCAAGAAAACCTCTCTAAAGGGTCAAGAATCTCATCCTCCTAAGGGCATCCAACTTAAATCAGTGACCATTTAGAACCATTTTTCAAAAAGGTAAAAGCATATCTTTTGAAACTTCATAGACCAAATACACACCACCCTAGATCTGATGGACTCAAAATGCATTTTTCCTTGAAGCTTGTATCCATTAAAAAAAGTGTATTTTGCCCTAAAAAAAATACGATGTAGAACCCGAAATGGGGGGAACAGAAGATAACATGAATTGACATCAAAATGCCAAATACCTTTCCTAACCCTTATATAGGGTTACAAAGAAATACATAAACGATAAGAAGCCTAATACACGTACCTCCATATTCAGAATCTGAATATAAATGCCATTTCTTAACTTCTTGCTTGGAATTGAAGTTGAATATGTATTTTTCAGTAGGTGGTATCCATTCCTCAACATTCCAAGCGAGAGCTATGAAAATCCAAAAAAGGCCATAAATAGTCATCAATCGTACAAGGTGGCATATAGATATACAACTTAAGGTTAGAGAAGGTAACTGAGTGGGTAAAGCATACTTAATTAATATTTATAGATAGATTATTCTCAACCCTGAAGCTGGTAGGTATAGCACTTATTAAAATAACCTTTTTTTGTTGTATTTACATAAGCTTTCCAGATTGATCGCAATTTTGACATCTTTCACACCAGTCAAGCCCTTACGACAGGAGGAGGTACTTCACACCTGAAAATCCATGAAAGAAGATACAAATAACATAATAAAACATAGAATTTTCAATTGAAACAAACAAACTTCACTCCGTACGATATTTTAGTAAGTTATAAACATCCTAAAAATCAAACCAATGTACTTGCTAATTTCCCACTTATGCTTCTGCTTTTCCCATTAACTTAAAGCCGTTGCCCGTTGGACTTAACATGTTATTTTCTTAGTTGGTTGTCGTTTTTTAGTTTAATGTTAGTTTAAAGGTACTGCCAGTCCTAAAGCCTACGTGTCTCTAGCCACATGGTATTTGATCATATTTGGCAAGCACCATAGACATCAATAAAGAGCCATCTAGAATCGACTGTCATGTTGTGAAGGGATTTTGTAGAAATCTTCTCCAAAGATCTCCTTGCGATGCCCCCAACTCAATAAATAGGACTTCTATTAGATCCGCTACCTAGGACAACCACATTGTAAAGCAACTTATCGAATGACACTCGTTGAGCATGAGAAGTTCAAAGTGCAGTCGGAGGAACTTATGGACAAGGGATTTATTCGTCCTAGTGTGTCACCTTGACATACCCTAGTTTTTTTTGTGAAGAAAAAAAATGATTCAATGGGGCTTTCTATTGATTATTGAGAGTTAAACGAGACGCCAATGCCTTTTTTGGTAACTCGATCATAGCAACTCCAAACTTAAGCATTCTTGACTTAGAGTAATTTTATGTTGGGTGGCCAATGACCCTCATTTATGTAGCATATTTACCCCTAAAGAATATAGTAGAAGAGCATAGATATAGGACTTCATTGCTCGACCCTAGTCATAGGGCAACATCTATAAAGCCATTGGATAGTGTACTGATTTATCTAAGTTTGAATTAGCCAAAGACATACAGGTTTAGTTGCTTAGACTCCTAAAAGTGCTTTAAATAAAGTTTGAATAGGAGGAAAAATAGTTTACTGCAGAAAGTATAAGGGTACATTGCGAGCACAAAGTGAGCATAATTTCCTTAACAGGCTGAAACAATTTTGAATCTCTCTTTCTTTTATTCATTTATTTTATCAATCTTATCTACTTTCTTTTCCAAACAACAACCATCTCAAACTATTTTTCTTGGCTACTTTGGTCACAAACTTTAAGAAAGTAGAGGAGGGGAGATATTTGCTTACTAATTGGATTTATATACCATTGCATTAGAAGTAAATACTTGGAGTACTTCCATTTTATAACTTGGTTAATGGTATGCACTTGCACTGAGGTTGATTTTCATTTCAAAAGAATTTTACTGAAACAAACCCACATCGATGTCAGCCTTGCCCATCAATGACCTCCTGAAAATTAGAAACCTCTTCCAATACGATGTGGTTTTGAAACAAACCAAGACAGAAGCTGGAAGCCATGTGACACCTAAGCCTGAGGGGTACATGGCTGATCAGATACAACGTCTAAATAACAAGAATTTTGAGGATATACCAGTATGGTTAAGAGAGGCTTTAGATAATAAATAATTACTATCCATATCAATAAGATGCCTTTTGGTGGGTAAATGTTGCGAACTCCAAAGTTAAACATATTTTTCTTTGGTCAATCTTATATTAGATTACCTCCCAGGAATTTTCTGAGAAATATGTGAGTAAGAACAAAGCATGTTAAAAGAACCTATGTTGGAATATGAGGAAAATCTTCACTCTCGAAACAAATTTGACACGAGTACGTAAAGTGGCCAAGTTGCACGTGATGCAAGGTAATGTTGGAGCTGTGTAACGGATCCATACTTTAGACTCTAGTCTGAATCCTGAGCCCAAGTTGTTACAGATAGCATTAGAGAGAAACTCTTCCCACTACAGTATGGCTTTAGGACAGACCATGGCAAAAGTTTGCGAACATGTGATCAAGTGTAGGCAAGATTCAAAGGTTTCTTCGAGTGATGCCTCAGACAATTAGAATAACTAACGATAAACCAAAATCACTAGAATGTTGAAACTGGGCAAAATTTAGAAAGCAAACCAGGGGCGAAAATACAACAAAAGAAGGATCCCATTCCTCAAACAAATCGTGAAGCCGTACAAAATTCAAGAACAGTAGGTTAGAGACCATGACTTTGCCCCTAGGTACCAAGTGGAACCAAAAATGGAAGGAGAAGTTCTTCATGAAAAAATTATTGTGTCCAGCCATGCCCAAAATAGATATTTAATTACGACATGTTTTCTTAGCATGTCAAGCACATGTCCAAAGCGCGTTCAAATGTATCCATGTTCGACATGGTCACCTTTTTTTTTGTGAATTCTACTCTAACTTCTAAATCATGATTTCAACTGATACCAATGTCAACAACTCCTAAGTCCTAACAAGGCCAGCATGATTTGATACAATTATAAACAAACTCAACAATAATCAAACATGCTTACATAAACAAAAATAGCACAATTCAGCTTTCATTTAACATGCAGAACTCCAATACATTCTTTTACATATCAGAACACATTAAACACCCGAATTCACATTAGAATATCCAAGTAGTAAATCAGTTCAACCATACATAAAAAGCAAACAATTCAAACACGGAAAACAACACGCAGCACATGCCCCACATTTAAGAATTATTTACCTCCGATCTCTAAATTACTGTGATTTTAACAAGCTGAATATCCTAACTTAATCATAAACAATGGTTTCAGAAATTAATTAAGTGAAACTCTGATCTAAAACAACCTAGTGTTCATAAAATGAAAAGGAAAATTAGAAAGAAAAAAATTAAAAAAGAAAACCTAACAGACCCTGAGGACTCGATTAAGGAGATTTTACCGGTACTGACGCCGCGTCGAAAGTTAGTGAAAGTCGTGCCGCTCGTGTTCAGGGATGAGCCGCCGAACTTTTAGATGCAGTCAGTAAAGTCCCGCCGCCAATATCGTTGAGAAGAAGCCGGAGCCGTCCGTGACCAGTTAACGTGGCTGTAGATGCAACGCAGGGCATAAACGCACCAAGGGACTTTAAGAACTGAAAACTGACGTGGCATGCTGAGCTGTAAGGTTTCAAATGAAGTGGCCATTTTTACGAATTTTATATTACCTCTCTAGCTTAGTTGGAGGGAATCCATTAACTCTTTTCTTTTTTGTTTTTGTTTTCATTGATTATATTGATTGCTCGTGTGATTATATTCACGGTATAGTTTTATATTTTTTTTAGTACAACAGATGAAAAGTTTAAGCCTTTTAATTTTGATTTTAAGTATTAGTGTATTGAGTCCAACACTTTTTGACTAGTTTTATAGAATTTAGGGTCTATGAGTGGAATTATTGAAGAGTCATGGGGACATCATATCATCTACTCTTTCATCCATTGACATCATATTTAAATGTATAGGGAAAGTAAGTCTAAAATAAAAATTGCAAAAAAGATGAATTTGATTCAGTTCAGATCGTTATATGTGCTGAACCGAAATTGGGTCGGTCTGTTACTGTGTTTTTTGGCGGTTGATTCTAACGTTCATCCTCGTTTAATCGTAGGCCTACATGGAGTTTTTCAGTGGGCTCATCTTCTGTAGGTGGGCAGTTTTCTCTTTTTTAGCTTGGACGAAGATGGTTATAGGGTATTTTTTTCTTTCAATGTAGGCTCGATTTTATTGCTTTGTGGTCGTTGTCCGGTTTGGTTGAGCTGTTTTTTCTGCTTTCAGTAACTGTTTTTTGAACTTCTGTGTTCATGGATTAGTCATATGAAGATGCTTGGAATTTGGATTCACAACAGCGCTTGCTATATAACTGATTGATATGTATATTATGTGTTTGGATTTTGGAGAGAGATTTGTGTGTGAGAGTTCCAATTGTCTAGGGTTTCTGAATTGTGATTTTTCTGCTCTGTGTATTTTGGTTTTGTACCGAAGTCTATAGGATATTTGAATGTAGCTTGAAGGGGTTGCCACTTGTATGGACACAAGGAAGCCACCTAATTGCATGTAAAGGTGAGTTATGTACTTACTTATGTTTTATTTTTTTTCCTTTCCTTTCACTTGCCTGTAGATCTATGTTTACATAAAATTGAAGGAGCTCTCAAGACTTTTCTTCTTCTTTCTTTTTTTACTGTAATTTATGGTTTTCTTCTTTGGTGTCCTTTAGATGATGGTGAGATGAAGAGAAGATGAAGAGAGGAAGAAGGAGAAGATGAACACACAACGTTTTAAAGTGGTTCAGCAAATGCCTACGTCCACTATGCTTTGGGAGTAAGGTATTATTTCTTTTCAATTTTTGTTGTGTATAAAATATCAAAAAAATACACAGTATTTTTAGACTTTCCTATGTCCCTTAGTTAAGACTCTAGTTAGACCAGAAGTTAAGACCAACAGATTTAGTTATGTCTTTTACAATAAAAGATTGTTTTAGTAAGAGTTTCCACATAGTTTGTGAATAGTAACCTATTAAGCTTGACATTTCTTGAAGATGATAATCTATGAGCTTTACTTTGACTTTTGCATACTTGCAAATTACAACATGGGATAAAAAGAAATTAACCTATAATTTTACCCAAATAACCCTTATTTTTCTTACATTGGAAAATAATCTCTTTGTTGCATGATTTGATATTAAAATGATATCAAAACAAGTGGTCCACAAAGTAAGCCCGATGATGTTATTACCTTCTCGTTTGATATTGATTTTCACTACTAGGGTCTACTTTGTGTTTCAAACCCACAAGCGAGAGAGTGTGCTGGATAATTAAAATTATTTTATAAAACCAAAGTATGAAAATTGTGTATTGTATCTACAATATATATTTTAGAAAAAAATAGTAAAAAACCTAGATTGTAATAGTATCCACCCCAAACATAATTTATAATAACATAGATTATGATAGTCCTCACTCACACACAAACTATCCTAATACATACTATCATATTCCTTCTCCCAAGCGCAGACTATCATACTCATTCCCCCAAACACAGATTATCATAACACAAACTTTAATACTACTCACCCAAAACACAATCTATCATGTACTACGACTATCATAAATCATTATCGCCTCAAACGCCCCCTTAAATTTTAAAATGGTATATACTCCATCTTTAAACTGGTGTTTGAAGTGCTAAGTTAATTATTGTAGTCAATAGATTATAATCACTTAGATTTAATATGGATATAGAAGTTCAAGTCCCTTTCTTTATATAACAATGTCAGAGATGTGAACGACAATAGAGATGGTGGAGTCGAAGTTTTTACGTGATGGTAGTTGTGGGTAATGAGTGAATGAAAACCTAAATTATAATTATATATTTGTATATATAATTTTTTAATCGGTTGGATTTCCTTTTATGTTTTAAAACCCAACCAAACAAAAAAAAACAATTCCACAATAAAACAAATCGACTCGAACCACATCAATTTTTAGCATCCCTAGTTTAACAGTAAATTAATTAATTTACTATGAGCTCCTTTAAGACTTACATATTGTAGAATTAACACTTAAATATTGTAAAATTAAACGAATTAGACCTATAGGTACGAGTTTTCTTAACATTCATGTTGTAGAGTCAGACATGTTAAATCTAAACACTAAATGGATCTTTAAAAAAAAATTGATTCTCCTTCCGAATGATTATATAAATGTTCTTTACAAAAACAATGATCACATAAAATTTCTTTACAAAAAATGATTACATAAGTTAAGACGGTTTACAAAAGAAATCATATGTTCAGCTCGAACCGAATCAAAACTTAGTTGCATCGTGCGGATCTCACGTTTGTTTATTTGTTTTTGGAATTACAGATAGCACAAAAAAATCCTCAAAATCTCAGGCAAATCCAACGTGCGAAAGGAGTGAGGGAGAGAGATGGAGAGTGTCGGAATAGTGGTGGCTGGAAGCGTGGGTCTTCGAACGACTGGATGTTGAACTATTGGGGGAAGTCGGCAACGTGAAGAAAGAGAGAGAGAGAGAGGCGGTGAGGGAAGAAAGAGAAAGAGAGAGAGAGAGAAAGAGTCGGATCTAACCTGAAAAGGGCGGGAGAGAGGGATTGAGAGAGAGGTCGTATTATTCGATTTCAGTTCAGTTTGCAAAACGTGCAAACGGTTCGATTCGATTTTCACAGTTTTGATGAACACCCCTAGCATATATATAAAACACATCCAGTCATTCCTTCATATTCACAACTTAACATATAAGCTGATTAATAAAAACAATAAATAAATATAACTGATACAACCATGGGTAAACAGTACATAATTTATTATCTACCAAAATAGTATAATCAGAGTGAAAAAGACTCCAAACTAACGAAGATAAATAAATAAATAAATACATATATGAAACAAGAAAGCCATAGGAAAAACAAAAAATAAAAAAACCTGAATACTATACTATACTATATATTACAAAAACTGTATAAGAAAGAGAAAATAGTGTAACAAGTTACAGATCATGGCCGTCAGGCAGCGGAGGGAGGAGAATTATGAGCGGAGACGGCTTTTAAGAGGTTGTGGGTTGCCTTCTCGAAATTCACGAAACCCATAAACCAAAATTCATGGCCATCCACGGTGGTGATCTGAAGGTACCTCGCCGATGGGTTCCCCGGCATTGTCACCGGATTCACTATCGCTATATGCGATAGTGGTATCATTACCTGCCCAAATCCCCATATCATTTTTCATTCATATAGAAATTAAAAAAAAAAAAAAATGTGTGTTCTTTCCAATGATGTAACCTAAAACTGGGTCGAGGTTAGCTTTTGTGTTCCTTTAATATGTCACCTCTGGTTCATACAAAGATGGAGAGAGACATGCATATTTGTGCATCTTCCTACTACCCATATAAAAATTACTAAAATATTTTGGAAAATAAAAAGTACAAAAATTTCCATCGCACAATTGATGCATAATTTTCATGTTCAATCCTCGGTTGAAAAGAGAGAAACTAGTAAATCATATGAACTACACAAACTAATATATTTTTTTGGGAGTGAGTTACATTTTGGACCTGTATTTTCATCCACAAAATTTGGATTTTATTTCAACTTCGTCCTTAAAGGTAGAATTTTATACTTTAAACTTGTGTTTCCACCAGCTCATTTTCAGCAACATCTATTGATAAGTTTAATAAGACTATACTAATAAAGTTGAGGCACGAGTTTACCTTGTAGTAGCTCCAAGACGGTTGACCAGAGGGGGCAGTGAAGTAAAGTGGGCGATCGCTACAAAACGCCACACGCACCGTAGACAAATACAGGGTTCCTGCCACCGGACCCGTCGCGGTGGAGAGATAGCAAGCAAAGCTTTTCATCAATTTCTCATTCACCTCCGTCGCGAACGTCTGCTTAAACAAAGACTCAAATCCCCCTTCCGTTATAGCCTTCGCCGTCAAATTCACTTTCCCCCAAGCCGCTTCCGACATCGACTGCCCAGTCCTCACTACAAAAATCACAGTTACAAAATCCCTAAATCGAATGAAAAAAAAAACCCAAAACAAACCAGATACCCTAGTTTCAATCTAACGCTAAATTCAACTTACGATTGTGCCAAATGTTACGCGCGAACGTCTCTGCTTTGTTGCTCCAGGAATTGAAGGCGTGTACCACGGGCTCCAACGGGTTGGAACTTGGCCGATGATCCACCGGAGAGTACTGAACGTACGGATGGTGGTGAATCTGCTGCTGAGCGGCGGCGTTCCAGAACGCTGCCTTCTGATTATCCGGATGTTCGGTGGGGGCTGCTGGTGGTCCCATGACGTGTGTTCCCCATTTCTTTGATTCGTCCTCCGTCGACGGAGGTGGTGCAGGGGAGGGATGAGATTCAGTGGGTTTAGGATCTTCGGATGTTCCGGCCATGGTGGATCTTTTTCGACTTTGTTTTTCTTACTGATATTGATTCGATTGAGAAATGAATTAAGCGGAGGGAAGATTTTATAGGGAGGAATTGGGATTGAGATCTGAGAAACGTGACGCGGTTTCTCGGTGAAAGAATTGTAGTTATTCCTTCGTAACGAAGAAGAAGGAAAATTCGACGATGGATTTTTCAAAGGGAAAATGACTGCTGAGTTGTGAAAACGAAAATGGAGAAATCTGGAAGAATCGGAGAAAGTTTGACTTAAAATGATAAAGATTTTTATTTTCCTTTTTAATAATATCTGCACTTGACACGTGCGGGCCATAGATGCTCTAATCAACGTGGCGCGAGGAACCGTTTTTAGAACTAAATAAATAAATAAATAATCGTTTTGGGGTAATTTCGGTTAGATTTTAAAATTTTGTTTTCTATACCTCTTGGCATGTCAATAAGGTCATGTTTACAGTTGAAATTATTATTATTTAAAAAAAAAAACTCTTTTTATTATAAATATTACTATAGAATACATATGACAATAGTATCCACATGTCAAACAAACATTATCTATTAATATTCATCATGTGACAGGAAAACATGACATTTTAGTAGACATTTAATGTCACATTTACCTGGCAATTTGTATATAAACCAGTAACATTTGGTGGAGTTGTAAGTGTAAATATCATTAGAGATATTATATTTTTCGCTTTCCGTATTACAATTGTGCCTCATTTTCATAGCACTTTAGTTATTATTTATTCGTAGTTTGGTTGTTTTTCTTTCTTTATAAGGCTTTTGAAATTGGGTTACTTACCAACATATTAGAAATTTATGTGTTTGTATTTGAAAGGAACAGTAGGAAAATAATGTACGAAATTAGAAGGAATTAAAAAAAAACTAGAAACTTAATAATAGTGAAAAACTTAAAAAAAAAAACAAAAGAAGATTATGGATCAAAGTAATTAAATTATGAAAAATTATTATAATAGAAACATTGAAGATCTCAAACTTGATCTAATTATAAGAGTCTTTGAAAACTTTTGTCCAAATCATTATCGAACTATGTAATACAAAATGAAATTTAAATTATTATTAACATACTTAGGTTTAGAATGTTTCTCAGTTCGACGATTTGAAACTAGAGACATGTGCTGAAGAGCTTATCATAAACAATAAATAAGAAAAGAATATAATTAAAGACTAGTTACCATCCTTCCCGGATTCAGAATGGAGTTTACTCCATAGAGAGAGAAAGAAGAGAGAGAAGTAAAATGAGCAACTAAGGCTCTGATACCATTCAGGGACGAGGGACGTGCCCTTAAATAGATAAACGAATCTCCCGCTGAGATATCATTTATCCATTGAGGTTAATACACGTGTCGTCGAATTGATTACAATAAAGAAAGCTTAAAGAGTGGCCGACAGGACAAGACCCTTGCTGGCATTTTATCTCTTTAGAATCTTTCTTTTTGAAAAGCTAAGATTACGATAAGATTTGGGTGGGACATGTCCCCACTTATCCTTATCCTTTCGTAATGTCTGAAAAAGTAGAAGAAATAATTACATGCTGGAAAAATTAAAAAGATAAAGCAATGTAAAATATGTCCGCATCGTCCTCAAGTCTTTTCCGTTGATTTCTTATTGCCGGTTTGCTGATGTCACCCGGTTTTGTCTGAATGGCCAGGATTGGATTTACCATGCGACAGCTGTTGATCTAATTCTGAGAAGATACATCCAGGGACTTACTTCGGCTACCTCCGCCATTTGCTGCCCAAGCACCTTCTCTTCTTTGGATCGGTTGGTCGCGGTAAATATCTCCTAACCGGAGTCAATCTACTGCTGCGATGATTCTATTACTGGTCAACGCAGTGGCTTGCCGAGGAATTTTGTTCCTCTACCGAGGAGTATTGTTCCATTGTGGTTGGTCAGTCACAGTGGTTGAATACTCTTCTTCAGACTTCCCTTCTACATCATCCCCCCTTTAATCGGAAATTACAAAATTGACGATTACTGAATGCAGACTGGATATACTGGACAAATATATACAGAAAAAAAGAAAAAAACTTAATTTTATTTATTATATATATATATATATATATATATATTTTTTTTTTTTTTTAGTTATCCGTAATTTTCATCCTGGTTGGGAATCTAAATACGGATCCAATATATCGTAACCTTCATACGGATTGTATCCGAGTTCGATATCATTGATAGAGGAATTGGAAGAGATTCCTTCATCTTCTTCCCTTTTCTCTTTGCTTTGGTTGTCATCCGATATTGTATGGATGACTGTTTCGAGGACCGCGCTAGATCAGCATCAGATTTTGCTGTTGCTAACGAGGTCATAATTGAGTTCTTTGAAAGAAGAAACTGTTCTTCTTCTTCTTTCGAAAGATGTGGGTTTTGTTTGAACCAATTTTCCAATTGATCCTTATTGAGATGGGAGTAGTTGTATCGTTCCCACCATTTGATCTTTAAGATCTTTCCAAGAATCTTAAATTTTGCTCTGGTTGAAAGCTGGTGGCTCCAGCAGAAAATCCAGGGCACTTGGAAATATAGAGCGAATCTAAAGTCGGCGAGATTGCAGACGAATAGACGCTAATTGAAAATTGATGATAAACTTCTGGACTTGAACCGGAAAAATTTCAGGAGAAAGTCCGAAGTAGCTCCACCATTTTTGAAACCAATTTGGAAAATTATTTTTGTAAGATTTCTTACAAAAAGTAATAAACCAAGAGTGGTTGGTTGATTCGTGCCAGAAAACTTTATACCATGCTTCAAGGTAGTCATAGTACGTATAAGTTTGAGGCAGGAAAGGTTTGAAAATCTTCTAGGAACTAACATCCCTGAGGCCAGTGGGAAGGTGTTAGAACTCTAAAGATTTTTAATTTGGAATAGACAATATGTTCCGTTTTTTTTCTGTCCGGAAATGAGTATTTCAGCAGAAGTTGTATCACTAAGATAAACTCATAAAATTGCCTAGTCTTTTTGATATCTTCCGGCAAGTAGTTGAACCCTTTTGGATAAACCTGGGAACAAATATCTTGGACGGAAGGTCCTTCGAATTCTGGTTCGACAATAATGTCTTCCAGATTCGTTTTTTGTCAAATAACCGGTGATAGGAGGTCTTGGCACAAAAATGGCCGGTTTAACCGTCCTAGCATAGGTTTTTGGTTTTTGATTCTTTGCTGATGCCGTCGTGGGGCGTAGCAAAGATTTGAGGGATCAGAGGTGATCCAATTGAGAGGTTCCTTGAAGAGGATCCTTGTCGTCGCCTTGAGACCGTTTGAAAGTCAAGGTCCATGGCGTATTGATCTGCTCTCATCGGAGATGGGGCAGATGTTTGAGAGATGGGCGTTTGCCCTTTGAAGAGCTTGCTCTAGAAGAGCTTGCTGATTGAGAGTGAAGAGCCTGATTAGGCTGATTGACGGGAGGTGGAGGCCTCCCTGGTGGCCTTTGGCCGGTGTTCGGCCGCATTGGGAATCTTGCAGAGTTGAGAGAGAGAGAAGGTTTTGAGAGATGCTCTCTCGAAAGATAATCTGCAAGGGAGTTATCACTTCCTTTTATAGGCGTGATTTTGAAATCAAAGCAAGATAGGATAGCTTGCCATCGAGCAAAGATTTGTTTGGACACCAGATTTTTTTACATCTTTTTCAAAGATGAATTTACTGGATTTGAATCTGTTCTGACAAGAAAATCCTTGTTGATAAGATCTCCTTGGAACTTTTGAACACAGAGGACTATAGCTAGCACCTCTTTTTTGACGGTGGAATAGTTTTGTTGGGCCTATTCCAATACCGGAATGGAAACGTACAAGGGATTCTTTGCCGTTTAATTCCTGTTTGAGACAACCGCCGTAACCTTTGTCAGAGGCATCGGTTTCGACAATCATGTTTGCTTTTTCGTCCACTAGTGAAAGGCACGGGATTCCTTTTGCTAGGGTTTGATTGATTGGACCGCTTTTGTGTGTCAGTCGTCCATTGCTTTGGATTTTTCTTTAGTCTGTCATAAAGTGGCAGACAAATTGTTCGGACGTCTTTAATAAAGTCGCCGATATAATTGACGCATCCAAGAAACGCTGTAGTTGCGTCTTATCTTGAATTTCATTTGGAAACTTATCCACAAAATCTAACGATCTTTGGATAGGTTTGATTATTCCTTGATTAATATCAAACCCTAAGAATCTGATATTAGTTTGGAATAACTTAATCTTTGGTTCGGAAACCACAAGACCATTGCATTTGATAATATTGATAAACATATTAATATGCTTAAAGTGTGAATCAATATCTTTTGAGAATAACAGAACATCATCGATGTAAACAATCGTGAAATCCTGGTATTTATTGAAGATGTCATTCATGATCTTTTGAAACTCTGAAGGAGCGTTCTTGAGACCAAATGGCATTACATTCCATTCGTATTGTCCAAATGGAACATTGAAGGCAGTTTTATATCTGTCTTTTGGGTCGATTTGAACCTGCCAAAATCCAGATTTCAAATCGAATTTTGAAAAGATCTTTGCATTAGCTATTCGCTTAAGCAAGTCTTGCGATTAGGGATTGGATACCTAATCCATTTGAGAACCTTATTTAAAGGTTTGTAGTTGATAACCAGCCGTGGAATGCCACGTTCCTTTTCGGCTGATTATTAACATAAAATGCCGCACAAGACCATGGGCTTTTTGATGGGCTTATCAAACCTTTCTTTTGGAGATCAGATATCTCTTTAAAGCAGGTGTTTGTTAAGTCCTTTGACATTTGTATAGGCCTTGCCTTAGTAGGTATTTGGGCCTCATTGAAACCTCAACATATGGTAATTTTACCATATGTTTCTTTCTGGCCCAAAATGCATTGGGCAAATTGGAACAGATTCAGACTTATTCTTTTTAGAATAGCCTGGATCTTGATTTGGACCGAGGGTCGATTGATTTCAGATTAACTTTTCTTCCGACTATATCGTCTTTGAGAAAGCTAATCTGTTTTTCTTTCTTTGAGATGAGGTTGAGACTTTGCAGGATCCCTTCCTCTATTGAAGAAAGATACCTTTGAATTACTGGTTTGCAAAATTCAAAAGTAATTTCTTTGCCAAATTTCTGAGAGATAATCCTTTCTCAGAAACATGAAGGGGTAGATTTGGGTAAGGAAAGGGGTTCCCAGAATTACCGCTTCAGTTAATCCTTTTACAAGGAGAAAAGAATTCACAAGGCATATGTTGTCTTTACAAACATGAACCTTGGATAATTTGAATTTGATAAATAGAGAATTGTTCCCAGCTCCTCTGAGAGATTCCTAGTTATCTCAAAATATTTGGAAGGTATTATCCCCTCTTGGATAACATTTTGGTCTGCTCCAGAATCAATTAGAGCAGTTACTTCCACTTTGAAATCTTTAATCTTCAGAATGACTTTAGTTAGCCATTTCTGATTAGAGATTTTTGAAATAACGTTTATTCCGCTGGTAGAGGTCTCAGCAGGAGTAACGTCATTATTTGAAATTATCTGTTCTTGAATTGCTATGACAGCATTTTCAAGATGAGATATTGCTTGCTTGTTTTCCCGAACTTCCTTCTTCAGAGAAGAGATTTCTTTTTGGAGATCAGGAATCTTTGCGGGAGCAGCTTGATCGCTTGCTAATTGGTTGAGAACCTTCTGAAAACTAAAGTTTACAGGGTCTATGTCTTTTGAACAGGGGTTTCAAGTTCTTCCCTAAGCTTCAAAAGAATTTCTTTCTTAGATCATCATCGTTGACTTCTCGATGATTCTAGAATAGAACTTTGAGAGCTTGTTAGGACATTGATGCATCCTGAACAAGGGATTGGTTCTTCAGTGTCTGATTCATTGTCAGTGCTGAAGAGGAATCCTCAAGCAATGCATTGAGAATTCTTCTTGATCAGAGGCAGAAGATTCTGAAGTGGAATAGTCCCTTTCAGAGGATAGTTCTTCAGTCTTAATTGCATTCAAAAGAGATTGTTTTTCTTTTTCATCAATCTCCATTTGATTTATTTTCTTGAAGAGAGGACACCTGTTTGCAAAATGCCCTTTCTTTTTGCATTTGAAGCAAGTAGGTTTTTCTTTCGAAAATCGCCTCTTGTTTTTGCCTTTGTCGGGTACCTTCTTTTTAAGCCCGACTGTTTGACTCATCCTGAAATCTCTTTTTGTTTTTCTTTGAGATTTCTTGGGATGGGGGAGTACTGTCAATACCGTACTGTTTGCAAAAAGATCCTAATTCCTTTCGGTAATCAGAATCCTTTATAACTTTGGTAGTATGTCTTTGCTGTTGACAAATTTCAAGACATACCTTTTGTATCATAGAATTGATATCCCCGTAGGTTATCTCTTCCCAATTGATTTCTAGTCCTCCATGGTTTATTATCATGGAAGTGTAGAACTTTTCACGGACATATTTGGGTAGTCCTTCAACATATTTATGTTTCCAGACTGTATCCCTGCATGTCGTTAAGTTATAAAGACGTGCCATAAAGGTGTCTTTATACCATTTGAAGTCACTCATTTTAGGACATTTTAGACCTAAAAGAGCTTCCATTGATTGGTCACTATAGAAGGCAGTTCTGCCTACAAAGTGCTTGATGGCGGTAAATACGAGGGTATTTACGGCGTTTGGTTGAACGTTGACAACGTCTTCTCCATTGGTTCCTTGTATCGTTTCTTCAACGACGGCGTCCAAAATGGAGTTTCTGTTATCTTCTGTTAGGTGGTTGTGCCACCAACTTCTGAGGTTTCCAGTGAAGCCATAGGTCAGGGCTTTCACTATCTCCTTTTGATCCATCCTTTGGGCAAAGGCGGTTGCAGCAACGAACATTTCTTGAAAAATGATCATCATTTGTCCTTCGGAACACCCATCTATGTTCCAAGTTGTGATGTCTTTTCCATCAAATGTACGGGTTGCTGGACGAGAGTCATCCCATCCAAGGTCTGGAGGAGATGGTCTTCGGTAATGATTCCTCATGTCGCTGGAATGGAGAGGAAGAATCTTTTGGGATTCAGACTGAATCATGTTGATATTTCCAGTTACAGTTTTTCCGAATTCTCTTTTGGAGGATTCAGGTTGTTCTTTTGTAACGGAAGTATTTGACAGCTGCTGTCTGATTTCTCTTATCAGCTCTTCTGTCGTGGGTTCCCTTATCTTTAGTTTGAGGGAATTTGGTTGAGTAATAGGCCGATTAGGATCTACTCTAGGTAATCCTGGCCTATCTGGAGGAGAAATAGCCTTTCCATGGAGGATTGGCCTTTTGTCTTCAATAGATCTTGATAAGGTAGTCAGGATCTTATTGGAGTAATTGAGTTGCTGTTGGATGTTTTTGATTTCTCTAACACCAACAGTTTTGGTTTTCTCTTCATCTAACGACTTGTAAGGCGAAGAGATGATTGCTGCGCTTGGCAATTTTGGATGAGGAAAAGAAGCTTCTTCTTCTGGAGGATATTCAGAAACTATTTCTTTTCCCTTTGAAGTTTTCCAAGTAATTGGTTTGCTGAGTACTTGGATGTTTGAAGTAGCTAATGACTTCTCGTATGATTTAGCCTTTTCATTCACACGATCAATAAAAGCTTTTTTGTTTAAGAATCTGGGTCTGTTAGCCACATCCTTATAATTGATATATTGATCAATATACTTATCGTAATAATGATCATATATTGCCATTTCTTCCTTAGATATGGTATTTATCTGGTCGTAGATGTACTCAGATGGGTTTTCCATATCTGTTTGGGTAGGAGATTGAGATCCTTCCGACTTCTCAAAGCGAGTTTCTGGGATAGTAGGATCAAAGTCTACTGCCATCTTCATGGAACAAGATCGTGGTATCGTTGATTCTCGTTTAGTGGA
Source organism: Cucumis hystrix (assembly GCA_025688845.1). Lineage (NCBI taxonomy): Eukaryota > Viridiplantae > Streptophyta > Magnoliopsida > Cucurbitales > Cucurbitaceae > Cucumis > Cucumis hystrix. The sequence goes on from CM046889.1 coordinate 19,427,471, forward strand.
ACGAGTTTCCGAAACGCTAGTTCTTCCATGGTAGATTTCTCTTTTTGAAGAATGATGGTCAGTTCATCCTGGAATTGGATTTCTACATGTCCGTCATCAAATTCGGTGATCTGAGCAGTCTGCTTTGCTTTGTTCTTGGAACAGTAGCTTGCTCAATTGACCATACCGGATTTTTTGTTAAGTCACTCCATCTTAGGAGTTTTGGAACTGTGAGAGAAGACGTTCCAATTTACTTCCATAAGCATGGTTTGACCTTTTGGAGATACACCCAATGCTCTGGGAGAGACATTAGTGTGCATTAATTTGTAATACAAGACATACATAATTGAAAAAGGATAGGATCCATTTTTCATTGTAGTCCTTTTGAGCGAATATCAGACAGAGTATGTCAAAGATATTCTTGTCTTCTAGGGCGACTGTGAAGCCTGGTTTACAAGTAAAGTAAACTGGTCCACTGTCTAAATTTGATTGAACAATCCCTAACAGAGAATCAGAGAAGTTCAGATGCCTTTTGTCTCTTAAGGCCATATAGATGGAATGTCCAATCCAGTCCTAAAGAGAGGTTTTATGGCTATTTGAACACATCCTATATGCAGATATCTATATTCATGTCTGCGATATAGATTGATGCTTTCTTTGATGAGAAGACGACATTCCGTAAAGTCTTGCTTAACCGGAATATTTTCTTCTGAGATTCTAATGACATCCTTTTCTGCTTTGAGTTTCCAAAGAGAAGAAGGAGCATAGATATTTGTTGGCTCAATCTTGGGAATAGACCAATTTTGAAGTCTGTTCTCAATTTGAGATAATTGATTCTCTATCTTGCTGTATTTAGATAGAGTGTCGTTTAAATCCTCAGATTCGTCTCTGGGATTACTTGAAGAAGAAGAAGGAGAAGAGGTAATTATAGGAGGTTTTGGAGAGAGTTTCTTTTTTATTTTAGATAGCATTGGGAGAAGGAGAATGAATCCTGAAAGTCTGATCCCAAGAATTTAATAATATTATTATCCTTTTTATCGAAAATGATCAGTTCTTCTTTTTCGTTCATAAAATATCAATCGATCTGAGTTAATAATCAGGTTGTTCAAAGCTTACAGGTTGACCAAGCCATGCTTAAGCTAGTTAGAACAAGAGATATTAACAGAGAGAGAACAAGAACAAACGCTATGAAGAGCTTATCATAAACAATAAATAAGAAAAGAATATAATTAAAGACTAGTTACCATCCTTCCCGTTCAGAATGGAGTTTACTCCATAGAGAGAGAAAGAAGAGAGAGAAGTAAATAAAGGAAAACGAAAAAGGAATATTCCGTTAAAAACTTGAATGAAGATAAATATATACTGTTCCGTTGCCGGGACTTGAACCCGGGTCTTTCGGGTGAGAGCCGAATATCCTGACCAACTAGACTACAACGGATTTGTTATTGATATATAACATTCATTATATATTTACTTTAAATGTAGTAGTTATTGTCTTTGCCATGGATTAGTTTATTCATCAAGAAACACCTACTCAAGGTTGAATACTTTATAAATAAATAGGTTGAGAAGATGCATATCACCACTTCTTGGAAACCATAAAAAACAATCCAAATCAAACTAAGAAATCATCCAACCCACGAGGACCTGTAATTTTGAGAAGTATTATTAATTTTGTTCGAAAATTTCATTACTCTGATTTTGAAGGTTAAGAAAGTGTTTCATATCAAATCAAAACTCGGACTCCAAAGAAGTGGTGATATGGGTCCTAAAAAGTCCTTATTACCTTGAAAGCATTACTCAGGATTTAAAAAAGACTAAAAGTAAGGTGTTAGGTTCGATTTTCTCTAATTTCTTAGACGTATCCAATTTTTGTCCAAAAAGACTGGGACTCGTGGAATTATTGAAGAGTCATGGGACATCATATCATCTACTCTTTCATCCTTTGACATCATATTTAATTGCGTAAGGAAAGTAGGTCTAAAATAAAAATGGCAGAAAAAAGGATGAATTCGATTCGGTTCGGACCGTTATCCGTGCTGAACCGAACTTGGGCCGGTCTGTTACGGGTTCTTTTTGGCTGTTGATTTCGACGTTCATGCTCGTTTAATCTCAGGCTACATGGAGTTTTTCAGTGGGCTCATCTTCTGCAGGTGGGCAGTTTTCTCTTTTTTAGCTTGGACGAAGATGGTTATAGGGTATTTTTTCTTTCAATGGAAGCTCGATTTTACTGCTTTGTGGTCGTTGTCCTGTTTAGTTGAGCTGTTCTTTCTGCTTTCTGTAGTTACTTTTTAAACTTCTGTGTTCATGGGTTAGTCATATGAAGATGCTTGGAATTTGGATTCACGACAGCGCTTGCTATATAACTGATTTATATGTATTTATGTTTTTGGATTTTGGAGAGAGATTCGTGTGTGAGAGTCCCAATTGTTTAGGGTTTCTGAATTGTGATTTTTTTGCTCTGAATTGTTGTGTATTTTGGTTTTGTACTGAAGTCTATAGGATATTTGAATGTAGCTTGTGAATATTAACCTATTAAGCTTGACATTTCTTGAAGATGATAATCTATGAGCTTTACTTTGACTTTTACGTACTTACAAATTACAATGTAATTCAAATAATTCTCTCCGTTGAGTTTTTCAGTTAAGAAAGCCATGTGTCCTAAGTAGCCTTAAGAAGTAATCCTCCAAGAACAAAGAGTGTAAATTAGGAGGAAAACTCCTATTTATAGAATTTATTACAACATGGGATAAAAAGGAATTAACCTAGAGTTTTACTCAATTAACCCCTATTTTTCTTACATCAGAAAATAATCTCTTTGTTGCATGATATGATATTAAAATGGTATCAAAACAAGTGGTCCACGAGGTAAGCCCGGTAATGTTATTACCTTCTCGATTGATATTAATTTTCACTACTAGGGTCTATTTTGTATTTCAAGCCCACAAGCGAGAGAGAGTGTTGGATAATATGTTATTAAATTTTTTTTAACCATCGGCTCAAGTTGTTGGTCAATCAGTGATTTTAAGACCTTTTGTATATGTTGCGGTGTTTGGCTTTTGCAGTTTTTCATTTCCAAGCATATTGATTGGGTTAGCAATCATTGTTTTTTCTTTTGTTTAATATTTCTACACCAGATTGGAGTGTTAAGAGTTATAGGTTATGATATTGTTGAGTATGCATGCGAACTTTGTATAATATATGTGATAACGTTGGCTTTGTTGAAATGGCAGTTGAATCTCTGACACTGTAAATGTTTCCTTTGCAATTCTTATCCATTTAGTTATTGACTGTCCTTTAAGCTGAGCAAATTCATGAGTTTGGAACAATAGCTTATTGGTCGTTTCTTTGTGTTTTCAAGTCTCATGTTAGACTTGTTACTGTATCCAAAGTTGGAATGAAGTTTTAAAACTAGATACTAACCTCTAGTCATGGCAGTCAAAGTTGTAAATCTAAAGTACGTTCAACAAAGAAAAATTTCTTAGATGTTGCTAGCCTATCTAATTCGTAAATTTGGTGTCTTGATGGAAAAATACAGGCCCTGTTGGCATGCCTGGACTCAAGAAGGCCTTGATTGGAGTTTCAAGCAGACTAATCTTGTTGATTCCTTCGATTGGATTGGAAGTATGTAAGAGCTATCTGTAGATATGCTTCCACTGGATGTCATTTCATGGAGTTCAACGATAAGAAATCTTTGTTTACATACAAAACACCAAGAAGTTTTGTCCGTTTTTGTTCATAAGTTCCAATGTTCATCGGGCTTTAAACCTGATAACCACATTTTTGCTACTGTTTTCAAGTCATGTGCTGCTCTCTTAGCTATCAACGTAGGAAAGGCACTTCAAGGTTATGCAGTGAAACAGGGGGAAATAGCATGCCAGTCTGTGTACAAGGGATTACTGAACTTGTATGCCAAATGTGGTGCTTTCGATGAATGTTGGAAATTATTTGAACAATTGGATCATCGTGATGTTGTTACCTGGAACATAATCTTATCTGGGTATTGTAGGTCTCAAATATATGATACTAAGGCTATAAGATTGTTTGTTAAGATGCACGCAGAGGGGGAAGTGAAGCCAAGTGCTATTACAATTGCTAGCATTCTTCCAGTATGTTCTCGTGTGGAGAAAGGTGTTGTTGGGAAGAGTATACATTCTTTTGTTATGAAATCTGGATTGGACAGGGATACACTTGTTGGAAATGCTCTCATATCGATGTATACCAAATCTGGGCAACCATGGTACGATGCATATGCTGCATTTAACAGCATTATTCATAAAGATGTTGTTACATGGAATACTATAATATCGGCATTAGCAGAAAAGAATTTAATGTTTGATGCATTACAAATGTTTAGTCTGATGCTGGAAGAACCCATAGAACCAAATTATATAACAATTGCATGTATTTTACCTGTTTGTGCTTCCTTCGGTAAAAATGTTTCCTGTAGGTTTGGAAAAGAGATCCATGGTTATATACACCGTAGGACTGAATTGATAGAAGATATTTCTGTCTGCAATGCATTGATGAACCTTTATTTGAGGGTTGGACAGATGGAAGAAGCAGAGATTTTGTTCTCGCACCTGAAGCAGAGAGACTTGGTTTCGTGGAATACTCTAATTTCTGGATATTCATTGAATGACAAGTGGTTGGAAGCTGTAGATCATTTCTGCAAGTTACTATGCTTAGGAATCGAACCAGATTCTGTAACTTTAATTAGTGTTTTACCTTCTTGTGCATACTCACAAAACTTGCGAATAGGGAAAATGATCCATGGCTATATTCTTCGTCATCCTATCTTGAGCGAAGATTCAACAGTTGGAAATGCTTTAGTTAGCTTCTATACAAAATGTAATGACGTGAAATCAGCATTTCATTCATTTTCCTTGATTTCTAGTAAAGATTTGATATCTTGGAACTCTGTGCTTAATGCTTTTGCAGAGTTTGGGAACACCACTCAATTCCTGCGTCTTCTTCACTTAATGCTGCGGGAAAGATTCAAACCTGATCATTTTACCATCTTGAGTATAATCAATTTTTGCATTACAGTTTTAGGAGGGTGTAAAGTTAAGGAGGTTCATTGCTATTCAGTTAGAGCTTGTTTATTTGAAGCTGATTATGGTCCTACTATACTCAATGCTCTTCTTGATGCATATTCAAAATGTGGTATTATAGATTATGCGTTAAAGATTTTTGAAAACTCATCAGGAAAAAGAAACTTGGTGACATGCAATTCAATGATTTCGTGCTATGTTAATTGTAAGTCACCCAATGATGCACTTACAATATTTTCTGGCATGTCTGAGACTGATCTTACCACCTGGAATCTAATGATACGGGTTTACGCTGAAAATAATAGTCCTCGTGATGCACTCGGTCTTTTCCGTAGGTTGCAGATTAAGGGTATGAAACCGGATGCAGTGAGTATTATGAGCCTCCTTCCCGTATGCAATGAAATAGCATCATTTCGCCTATTAAAAGAATGTCATGGATATTCATTTAGATCACGTTTTGAGGATGTATACTTGGACGGAGCTTTACTTGATGCATATGCAAAATGTGGAGCTGTGGATTGTGCGTATAAGCTTTTCGAATCAAGCTCTCAGAAGGATTTAGTTATGTTCACATCAATGATAAGTGGGTATGCCATACATGGGATGGGAGAGGAGGCACTCAAGGTTTTCACTAACATGCTCGAGTCTGGTGTTAAGCCGGATCATGTGGTCGTGACTTCCATTTTATCTGCTTGTAGTCATACTGGTCTTGTAGATCAAGGTTTGAACATATTTCATTCCATGGAAGAGGTTATTCATATCAAACCAACCATGGAACACTATGCTTGTGTGGTGGATCTCCTTGCACGAGGAGGCCGAATCAAAGATGCATATTCTTTTGTGATCGGGATGCCTATTCAGCCTGATGCTAATATATGGGGGACATTGTTAGGTGCCTGCAAGACTCACCATGAAGTGGAATTGGGCCTTGTTGTGGCAGAGCAACTGTTTGAAACTAAAGCTGATGATATAGGAAACTATGTAGTTATGTCTAACCTATATGCTGCAGATGCTAAATGGGATGGGGTTTTGGAGGTAAGAAAGCTGATGAAAGAGAAGGAATTGAAAAAGCCACCCGGTTGTAGTTGGATTGAAGTGGAAGGAGAGAAGAACTTTTTTTTAGCTGGAGACTCTTTGCATCCTCAAAGAAACATGATTTATAATCTGTTAAATACGTTGCACCAGCAAATTAAAAGAACTGTTGATATAACTTGACAAGCAATTAAATTTTGATGTGTTGTTTTGTGAAATAATGTTATTTATAGTGGCATTGTAGGGTGTCTCAATTCTTCTGTCTCCATTCAATTTATTCATTGCACATTACAATATATCCCATGGTCAAAACTCATTCTTCTTCCTGCAGTTCTGAAAAATCCTCAGCAAGATATTTGTAAGCTTTTTGCTCCTTACTCGGTGAATTTCCAATTGAAATTCGAAAGTTGTTCTTTTAGTTGTGTTTATCAAGAAGTCAAGCCTGTCTAAAAATCTTGTCATCTTTTGCAGGTAAATATAGGAATTTTTTGTCATTACAATTTATGGAAATAAAGGTATATGTAAATAATTGATTAGGGTTGAGTGTGTTTAAACGTCACAAATATTTGTTCATTGTTTTAGTATAATTTTATGTGTTAGTATAAACTATAAAGATTGTTTTTAAATATAGCAAAATAAATGAAAACATTCATAAATATAGCAAAATGTATTTTTCTATTTATTGATATATCATGATAGACTACTATCGATATCATCCATGTTGTATCAAATATAGTGCTCTATCATTATCATTTTTCTTAGCATAATGTTTTTGAGTTATGTAGTTGGTTTTATTCTTGTTCATAAACATAATAAGATTTTCAATATTTATGCCAATTACTAAATTTGTTTCAAGAAAGTGACTTGTCAGCAATTGATAAATTGTTTGTTTGTTTTATTGTGTTTTTTAAAGGTAGAATGAAACTTACAAATTGTCATGAAGGATCAAATTAACTGCAACTACGAACTCAAATAATAACAACAATGATAATAACTTCAATTATAAACAACTTCTAACCTATGTAATTTGTTTCAATTTTGCTCCCAACATCTTCAAAGATTTAATTATATCATAGAATCGTTCAACTTTGTTAGAAATTTTAACCACAATTGTCATTGGTTTTTTTTTTTTTTTTTTTTTTTTTTGTTAAAAAAACAATTTCATTTTTAGTTTTCTTTTTAAAATATATGCTTGTTCTCCTCTTATAAAGAAACATGAATTTTTAAAAAATTTAAAACGAAAAAGGAAGTTTTTCATTTATTTAAAAAATATATTTCATTTTCTTGGACTTGGTTTTAGTATATAGTGAAAAGAAAAAAAATTATGAATGAGATGGTGTTTATAAACTTTAATTTTCGTTTTTAGAACCAAAAAACTAAGGTTGATCTTGATAACAGTTTGTTTGTTTTTTTAAATTAAGTTTTTAAAACGCTACTTTCACTAATTTTATTTGTATTATTTACTTTCTACCAATATTTTTAAAAAATAATAAACTAAAAATATGGTTTTCAAAAACTTCCTTTTGCTTTTAGTACTTGCCTAAGTGTTTATATATATATATATTTCTTTTCGAAAGGATGAAAATCATAGTATCAAAAATGAAAAATTATTTACAATGAAAAAACTGGTGAAATTATTTATAAAATATAACAAAATTTCAAATGTTATTATATCTATAGAATTTAAAATTTTGCTATATTTATAAATATTTTAGTTCATTTTGTTGTATTTGAAAATGTTCTTAAAAACATTTTGGAGGAAACAAACATGAATTTCAATAACACAAAACTTAAAAAAAGATTGTATCCAGACATCCTAAACGATCGAAAGCCATGAAGACTCCTTCGTTTGCAATAATCAGCCAGAGGAGACACTCCTACAAAGCCGCAAAGCGATGCCCGAACCTACTAAAAGTCAGCTTAGGGAACAATGAGCTCGTTCACAGAGGTTCATAACTTCTAAAGCATTTAAAATATTGTAAACAAAACTAAAATCAACTTTATACATTATAGTCATTTGCATTGGTTTGGATTATAAACATAAATACAACTTGCAAGAATAATATGGAACAAAAACAAACTCATAGACCCTAAATTCTACAAAACTAGTCAAAAAGCTTTTGACTCAAACGCTACGCTATTAGTGTATGCTTAGAGTCAAAATTAAAAATTTAAATCTCTTCTCTTGTACTAAAAAAAATATAAAATTATACAGTGGATATACTCAGACGAGCAATCAATATAATCTTAATGAAACCAAAAACAAAAAAGAAAAGAGGTTATCTTTTGGTTCAAACCACAATCAAACAAAAAGAAAAGGATTTAACCTTAACCATACAGTTCAAACCATAAACCATATTTGAAACCAAAAGACTTAATATGGATTAGGTTGTAGTATAAATAAAACATGTTTAAAATCTTTCTACATCATTCAATTCAAGAATTATTGTATTATTATTGATGAACGTTACATTATCGATAATGATCTCAAAGAGAAACATGCTTGTTTTTATTGTCGTTCTCTTAGTTAGCATCGACATGGTTAAGATGATAAATGGATCGAGATACTTGTGTGCCAAATGACTTTCTCAATTTCCACAACCAACTATTAATCATCCTAAAAGATTTCCTAATTTGTATCGAGGAATCGGAATAAAGAATGAGATTCTCAATGGAATTAAGAATAGGATGATGAATAAGAAGTGCAAACATCACCAAAAGGGGTAATGCAAATTCATTATATCTATTTTGAAGATTGTAATATAACGTGGAACTCAATATTTACTTATGTTTTTATCTTTAATTTCTTGAAATTTAGAGAAGGTATAATAGATACTCTCGTTGTTCATATGCTTTGAATTCTAAATATTGCTTTAATAAAGTTTATATGTTATTTCACACGAACAACTCCAAAGGTTATAAATTTGATAGAATAAGAGAAACATATTTAGAACGATTTTGATCCATATATGTTCAATGCATTATCAGAGTTGATCACATGATAAATTATATAATTTAGGAAAACATGTTTTTAGTTCCTCCAAAGTTCAATTTTTTTAACGGCAAATTATTGTTTTTGTTTAAATTTCTACCTAATTCACATTTAGTTAGTTTGTTGGTTAAGTTTATCATCAACAAACTTTAACATTCATAAACAATGGAAAACTAAATTAAAAAATATTTTAAATATACAAAAAAATAAAAACAATAATTTTTTAGGTTAAGAACTCAAAATGAGCTTAGTGAACTTTAAATGACAAAAATCATGACTTTAAAAGTACAAACAACGTAAGAATAATTCAATTGACATAGCACATTCACTACTGATCAAAACGTTAAAGATGAAATTCTTTGCTTTACATGTCGTTCAACTTAAAAAGGTTTACCAATGGAATTAGGAATATAAAACATATTAAAGTTTGTAGGAGTTAGTACTGGACTAAATTGAATAATTATACATTTTATGGAATATAATTTTTTAAAAAGATTATTATAAAATTAAAAAAAAAACCTCATTAATTACTTGATCGACGCACACAATCATGTCCTAAGCTTTCAAAAAAATTATTGAAAAACAATGATCGAAGCAATGGAGAGATCAAAACACAAAACGGTTCTACTCAAAAACCACTCAAAGGAGGAGATCAAATAAAATGTAGAGAATTATTTGACTCTAATGGGCTGAGAAAAGTGCATGCTCAAAGATTTTTTAACAGCAATTTGAAGATTCAAACCTCTAATATTTTAGTATGAAGTTATAAACTTTATGCTAGTCGAGTTTTAATATCAACCATTAAATGTATAGACATGAGATGAAAATTTGTAGGAAATCTCAAGTGATAAATGAGACAAACACAAGATAAAATCGACCCTTTATCATACAATGTAAGGATTATTCTCTAAAGCAAATGCATCACAAAATTGAAGCTCGGTCAATACCAAATTGCCTCCCTTGCTACCATTTGTGTTCTATCGAAAGTACTATAGTATTATATAGAGTTGTGTCACACCATTAGTTCCTACATTTTTGTGTCTCAGTGAGGGAAGCTGTCAAACAAATTAATAAGCTATATAACATTATCGATTATAAATGTTTACATGTAGACGCGAGCAAGACTTATGAAAGATCAATAGAGTGAAAGTTTTCTCGAATAAAATGATAGACTAATTTTGGGTTGCGTTATGTTATTTTAGGTAGTTTATTTTCTCATAAACAGATTTCATCATCGTTAATAACCTAATAACTTGAATTTGATTCTCGAAAATATTTATTATTATTTTAGATTAAATTATAACTTGTCATTGAATTTTTGAGTTTGTATTTAATAGGTTTAAAATATTTCTAATAGTAAAGTATTCAAACTCTTAACTTTGTGTCTAATACCAAAACAAACAGTCTTTTATATAAGTTTCTTTGATTTTATGGACATTATAAAAGTGTTTTTGATCCTTAAAACAAAGTTCTAAGAATTGAAAAAAAATTAACTTTTGAAAACTTGGTTTCGTGTTTTATAAAAGAATAAAATTTTCAAATATATTTATTTGACAATAAAGAAGAAAAACTATAGCAAAAACCTCACCAAAAAATAAATATAAATTTTGCAAAAAATAGTCGTCAAACAAAACCTCAATTTAGACCACTTAAAATGGATTACTTAGAATAAAAAGTTAAATTAGTGGTAAAAAAGCAAGAAGAACGAGAAAAAAGGGTGTCATTTGGTTGAATTCACCTCCCAATAGAAAGAAAAATTTAGGAAAAATCATAACCATATAAAATTAAACCATATGCTTAATATGGAAGAGCGAACTTATTATAAATATCTAAAAGTTTTAACATCAAAATCAATCTCAACTTTCATCTCGTCGCATTTACTTTTGGCATAATGAGCATCTCAAAAGTAATTGTGTTAACCTTTATCCTCATTTTCTTGATTGGCATCGACATAACAAATGCAACGAGAAAGGCTCCTCTTGACAAGAAGAAACTCGACAATGATGCAACTTTAATTGATACCCAAGGAGTTGGAGGTTGTAATCCGATCTCTCGTTGTAGAGGAATTGGTATCAAAGACGAGATCATTAGGGACATTAAGAGAAGAAGGAAGGCTAAAAGAAAGCCCCACCCGAAAGCATAATTATTAATTGAGTTTTTTGTTGTCATAATTATTAATTGAGATTCATCCTAATAAATATATACTTTTTTTCAATCGTATGATTTATTTATTTTAGAACTTTCAATTCATTCACTCTTTTAAGTAGTTACATCAATATATAGAGATGGTTTCACGACAACGTTTTTACTATGACTTTTTTGCTTAACTTAAAAGGCACTGACATCCTAGAAGGAGATGATTTTATTAAGAACCCACATTATCGAACAATATGTTTTATATTTCATAATATCGTAAAAAAAAAGTTGAATGAATTTATCTGAATTGAATCCAATTGATGCTTTCACACTCATTATAAATTACTACTTTATTAAGAACTTGTTTATCCATTCAAAGTATCTCATTGCATTCCAATTTAAAAAACTTATCTCCTTGCTTTTCTTCGTGTTTATCATGAGTTGAGATGATGATGAATATCCAAAAATTCGTCAAATTCATTGTATTATTTAAAGAGAATTCTTATAATTATAACATGCTTATAACCCATGTAGAGTGAATAACTGTCTTCAAAACTCAATTACTTGTTGATTTATCTATAACATCTCATTGCTTTCATAAATTTGTGACATTTATTATTCTTATCTGCACTTGCGTCACTCCTATATCTAAACGACAATACTTATGATAACGTTCTTCAACATGATAAGATAAGAAAAACTCAAAGTCAAACTTATTGAAAATAAAACATCTATAAATTTTTTTTATAAGAAACCAAAAAAAAAAGAAAAGAAAAGTACATTTAGGTACTATTTAATATATATTTGGCCCAAGCATGAAACTACAAATATAGTAGGTAAAAATAAAATTTAAATTAAACCATTTATGATACTTTTCTACTTTTATTCTGACAACAAAAAACTAAATTTGTTTTTATAAAAAAAGAACAAAGAATCTATTTTTAAAAACTAACCCTAATTTAATTTGAACAAATTCAGTAATAAAGAAAGAAAGTCAAAAGAAAATTAGGATATATTTCAATTGGCAAAGGTCAAGCTTTCATACCCACTCCTGACTCCCCCACCAAGGAAAGATTCTCATTGGATTCGGATCCAACAAAGTCCGGACAATACCCGTTTTTTTCCCTTCACCCAGATCCGAATTCGCTTACACAAAGGTAAAGTTAGTGCTTTTTTTTATTATTTATTTATTTTTTTCTCCATTTTCCCCTTCCCCACTCTCTCCAGTACCTACTTCTCGCTTTTACGCCTGCAAGGAGCCGGTAAATTCCCTTCCCGGCTCTCTCCGGTACTCCGCCACCGCCATTTTTTTCTGATTTACAACCACCCACGTCGCCAATTTTCCTGCCGATCGACTTCCGATACCATTTCCGAGTGCTTGGACTGTTGATTCTGAAGCTCATGCTCGTTTAATCGCTTCCCGGAGTTGTTTAATGGGTTCTACTTCTTCAGGTGTGTTTCTTTTGAGATGGGTATTTTTTTTTTTTTTTTTTTTGGTTGTTTGGTTAAGAGAAATATGGTGATAGGCTTCTCTTTTTCTTTTTAGTGGAAGCTGGATTTTGGTGCTGTGTGGTGATTAAGCTGCTCTATTTGTTTTCTGGGATTGTTTTGGGTGTTTTAAGTCCTGTTTGTTATGGATTAGTCATTTTAAGATGCTTTGGATGTGGATTTGTGAGAGTTTTAAAAAGGTGGTTTATGTATTAGGATTTGGGAGAGAGATTCATGTCTGAGTTCAAGTTGCTTAGGGTTTCTTAATTATGATTTTTCTGCACAAAGTTGTTGTGTGTTTATGTTGATCGGCTATTGTGGCTAGTCTTGACATATTGAAGAACGGTAATATTTAGTTGATGCATGGTGCGTGTATTTTGGTTTTTTGCTGCAGTCTATACTTGACCTGTAGTATGTGAATATTAACTTATTAAGCTTAATGTTTCTTTTATGATAATAATGTTTTGAGCTTCACTTTGACCCAAACTAACTTTTGTAATTTCATTGAGAAAGTAATCCCTTTTGTCTGATGTGATGTTACGTAGGGCATCTTCAATATTTTGGTACTTGTGTTTGACTCCAAAAGTTCTGGAAACATGTAAATAAAATTGCATGTGTGGATGCTATTTGTGATCATCTTGCTGAACGTGGCATAGATTAATTTACAGTGGCTGTTATTCGTTTTGAAGCATGCTAAAATCAAGTGGTTCTTTTTCCTTTTAGTTATGTTGCTTTTATCTTTTATGGTACATTGTTTAAATTAGAACCTTGTGGTTGTAGGTGGAATTAGCATATTTAATATGTTATAGAGCATTTTCCCACAAGGTCAGTAAATTACAACTGGGGATTATTTTGCATATGTCAATGCCCCCTGGAGGCTAATGGAATGATGGACTGCTTTCATACTGTAAGCTATAGCTATCCGAATGGTAGGTCTACTTTCTCTGCCCAGACTGGCCTCATCTTTAAGTTAGCATGAATTTCTAGTTTTCAGATGACTTCTCAGTTATTAATTATTATTTCGTTTTTGTAATTAAGAACTTCTAGATATTTTACTTATCTTCGGGATATTATTCAATCTAAGACCTAGTGATCAGGTTTAATAAAACGGAGTACATCCAATTCTCATGTTACTTGTTCTGATGATCTTATAAATTGAGTATGTCAGACTTTCTGTATCCTAAGTATCATGTTTCCTAGAATTGAGTATTGACTTTTATCAAAAATTGATATACACATTGATAATCTATGAACTAGTTGAAAGCTTCGTAAATGTGTCCCACCACTAAAAAATTGAAAGTTTAGTAAATTTGGTTTGTTACATTTGTATAATATTTTACTCCAAGGAAAAAATGTGACTTTCATATAAAAAAGAAAGGGCTGAAGCCTCCCCCCTCCCCCCTTTCGTGGTTATTGTTTAATCTATTAAGATCCATGTTAGAAGGTTTTTGACTATGTTTAACATGTTATTGCATTGAATGTGATATAAATTGAATAAAATCAATTAAATTAAGCTATTTGATTACAATTGCATCTTGTGGTAATAAAATCTCACTAGAAGAGAATCTAAATTCAAAATGTTCCTTGGGATACATATACGATATTAAATTCTGGTTGTTACCTTATTTCAGGTAATATGTGCCACCGATTACTATTGTTTGTCATTTGGATATCCAGTTTTCACGATGGAGTTGCCTTACCAACTGTGGTTAACCGTCATCTTGTTCCATCCATGAGAGAGCAGGCTCAGTCACCTAGTAGTGTGGTCTTTGATCCTATAGAGATATCACCTGCAGTTATTCCACAATACCCTTATCCAAATGAATCTTTGCCCCCAATGTATCCAACTTTCCCTACCAGATATGATCCAGTTTTAACTGGGAGGTGCCCTGTAAATTTTTCTGTTATATCAAATGTTATGGACAAAACAGCATCAGATTGTTCTCAGCCTATGGCAGCACTTGTAGGAAATGTTATTTGTTGTCCACAACTAAGTAGCCTGCTCCATATCTTCCAGGGTTTCTATGGCTTATCTTCTGATCAGTTGGTTTTGCAAGAGGCAGTTGCTAATGATTGTTTTTCAGATATCATTAGTATCTTAGCCAGCAGAGGAGCTAATCAGACAATACCCTCTCTTTGCTCTGTCAAATCTTCAAATCTCACTGGTGGATCATGTCCGGTGACAGATGTTGTGACATTTGAAAAATTAGTTAACGTAAGCAAATTACTGGATGCATGTGATACTGTTGATCCTCTCAAGGAGTGTTGTAGACCAATATGTCAGCCTGCTATCATGGAGGCAGCACTTCAGATATCTGGAAGGCAATTTACTACCGATACAAGTAGTAATGTGGCTGGCCAGGCTACTCATATTGACGCAATAAATGATTGTAAAAGAGTTGTTTATTCATATATTTCTAGGAAACTCTCCTCAGATGCAGCCAACACTGCATTTCGAATATTATCTTCCTGCAAAGTTAACAAAGGTTTGATGTTTATCTGTGTTTTCTATTTGAACTTTATATCTTCACTAGAGTGCTTGCATATTTCTATGTGAAAATATAAATTTTTAAGTATGTGAGTTCCATTTTATGGGATGTAGAAGTAAGAGGAGCAAATTTCTGGTCATTCGAACACTTGCAACCAGTCACTTTTTCAGTAATGACATATTTAAACAAATTTTTTCACTTTCTTGGAAACGAAGCATAATGTTTATACCGAATAATTTTGGTCTGATTATCTTAAATAATTATTATCAACATGTACTTTATTGTTAACATGAACTGCAGCAGAAGTTCTTTTTCATGAATTTTTTCTTGGGAATAGGATAGCTGGCATCCAATTGTCTGACATATAATTTACATTTTGAATGATCTCATACAAGCAAGGATTTGAAATGAGTATTATCTGTCTGCAGTTTGCCCTTTGGATTTCGAGCAGCCTTCAGAACTAATTAAAGATTGCCGCAACGTGGCTGCTCCTAGTCCTTCATGCTGCAGCTCATTGAATTCTTACATTGCTGGGATCCAAAAGCAGATGTTAATTACAAACAAACAAGCTATAATCTGTGCAACAATGTTTGGATCCATGTTGCGAAAAGGTGGCGTTATGACAAATGTTTATGAGCTGTGTGATGTCGACTTGAAAGATTTCAGCATTCAAGGTAATCAGGCTACTGCATACTTAATCTAATTTTTTCTCATCACCGTTTCTAGTCTAACATTCCAATTTGTTTTGTGCATCTGCGTGGCATCTGCAATACAGCCTATGGACAGCAAGGTTCGCAATTCTTCTCTGTTTTGCACTTTTTTTCTTCTTATCACGATTGATCTCTTCTTTTTCTTCCTCTCTATCGTCAACCTATGACTAAGACTGTAAAGGTCTACTCTAGTAGTTCCCATTGTTTATTGCCACTTGTTGCTCCTTAGCTCTGGCAAGATATTTACAATAGGCTGAATACTGGCAGGGTTAGAAAATGCAAATTCCAGAAATATTTTCTTGAAATTATATTTTACTCATCAATTATCAATATCTTAGAGAACAAAATAATGTCATAAAAAGGAACAATTACACCAAAAATTGGATAAGAATGAGATATAACCGATGAAAGTGTCCTTAATAAAAGGCCTATAGAACCGCTAGTGCATGCCTCGAGATTCATTGCATATCAATGAAGTCTTGCTATCCTTTTCTTTTTTCACCAATGAAGAATTATTTTGTTACCAAAATATTGTTAGGGCCCCAATTCTACTGAAGTATTTGAGAAGGGGTAAAAAAGGTAGTACAACGAAAGTTAGTTACAGTGGGGGAAACTAGGTTGTATAAAAGTGAGAAGTGGTCAATCTATATATAGAATAAGATGATGATAGTTAGGGCAGGCTTTTGGTGATTAGCAAGTAGTCCCGACTCCTGAGAAAGGGGAGGTTAAGCTCTCTGTACTCAAGGGTATTGTAGCCTCAGGGCAACTCTTTCATATTAAATAGTAAGGGATACCATACAAATATGTGCTGAAAATTTCTGACTTCATTCTTTTTCAACTTTTAGGATGTCTTCTCCGGAGCCTGCCTTCAGATATGGTATTTGACAACTCAACAGGCTTTAGTTTTACTTGTGATTTGACTGATAACATTGCAGCACCGTGGCCTTCATCGTCTTCAATTTCGACACTATCTCTTTGTGCACCTGGTAATTGATCAGTATAGATATTTATTTTGCTCTCTTGCTTGTTACACTTAACAGCTTAACGTAAGATATTTGTTGGTTGATAAATTTGAC
The DNA here is from genome assembly GCA_025688845.1 of Cucumis hystrix. Taxonomy (NCBI): domain Eukaryota; kingdom Viridiplantae; phylum Streptophyta; class Magnoliopsida; order Cucurbitales; family Cucurbitaceae; genus Cucumis; species Cucumis hystrix. The sequence continues at coordinate 19,444,427 of CM046889.1, forward strand.
ATTGTCTTTGCCTTATATTATGTTTGCGCAGAGATGTCATTGCCTGCTCTACCAACATCAGAGACGAGGAGAAATAGTGGTAGGTACCATTGCTTTAAGAAGTTTTATTTGTGAATTATTTTCTTTATGATGTAATATATTCATCATGATGAGAAGGATAAGGATACAAAGTAGTTCGAACCATGCTCTAGAATAAGCATGTGAAGCTTATCTGGTTATCTTGTCTAGCAATCAAATTGGGATGCTTTGGTTTCAAATTTATCTGGTTCTCAAGAAATATTTTCAAGCTTTGAATTGAAGTATCGTACATAGAAATTGAAATTCTGTTCCAAAATAATGCACGGTAATTCATAATTGAGTTTTCAGATTATAAATGGGCTAAAGCAAAAGCACTTGATTCTAAAAGTCATATCAAATTTCCATTTAGTCTACAAGGATCCTGTATATGGTTTTGCTAAAAGAGAGAGATCAGACTGAGATTTGCTTTGGCTATGCTAGTAGTTCAGAATTTGAAGATTTGAGTTCTCTTATGTTTGTTCTCTTGTTATATTTGTTAGCTTATTATTTCATGCAATGGCTGAGTTGTTTATGTGGAAATGAAATGATGTGCAGGCCAGCGTGAGGAAGGATTGGATTTCCCAATGCCCATTTTTTTATTTTTTATTATGGTCAGTGCATTTTTGTACTGAGTTAGATAGATGATGTTCGGTTGGGGCTGCCGTCTTTGGGGAATTTTACTGTGGATTTTTTGTATGTATATTTTGAGTCTCTGTATAGTAGTAGCTCTTTTTTTTTTCTTCTTCTATTTACTCTCTATCTCTATATATCTCTCTCTCCTTCTCCCTCTCTCTCCCTCTCCCTATCTATCTATCTATCTATCTACCTACCTACCTACATATCTACATATCTACATATATATTATATTCTTGTTGCATGTTAGTACTGCAGGTTAGATTATATTCCATCTGTTAAGAGTTCAATGGTACCCTCTATGGTGAAGATAGATGCCCAGCTGATTTAGTGCACTAATGTTTAGTGTTCAAAGTGTGGGGATAGAGGCTGAACCATTGACCATGGGATGGGTTTAGTAAATTTCTGGTATGGTTTGAGTTAGATATTTTAAGAACCAATCAGTTCAGTCTGGCTTTCAGATCCATAAAATTAAGTTTCAGTTTGACCTTACGAATGTTGGCCGAGCTTCTTTCAGATCCATAAAATCTCTCGTTCACATCATCTTCCCTAACCTAACAAGAACTCTACTAAATGTAACAATTTCCCTTTTGAGCGATCACACTGATGCCAACTTTGAACTAATGCAATCAGTTGAGCATTTGTCAAAGAAGTACAGATCATTGACATTTGTTGCTGACAAAGCACTAACAACGTTGATCGTCTTCAGTGTTTCCTCTGGTAGTTTGTTTCGTTCATCTTCATCCATTACTCTTTTTTTCTCTCCATGTAAATCTAACGATTTAACCCTTGAATTTATTCTCGTTAATTAGGTTAAGCTGGGGTGGACCACTAAACTTGGGTTTGATCAAGTTGAAGAATTGACCAACTTGTATCTTTTGAGATCGTTAAAGAAACATCTAAACACTTACCCTATTCTTTTAAATTTTACAAGTTTAAGGTCATGTTTACTTTTTTATAACACAATCTAGCAGTGTTAATTTAAAAATTAAGCTTTGTTTGATAGTGTTTGTTGTTTAGCAGTGCTTTGTAATCACGTCGTGGAGGCTTTAACCCAAAATTCGTATGAACAAATCTACTTTTATTGTAGAAGAGACGGTTATCAATAATAACACAAAATCTGCATCAACAAGTGTACTATTGTAGAAGAGACTTATCAATATAGTTACTTTTGATTACTACGAACCCTATTTTTTATTAACTTTTCATTATTTATCTTTATTTACTTATTTATTTATCATATTTTAAATAATTGGGAATATAAAATTGACATTACGTTAAAACACCTATATTTTATTACATTCTATGGAAGCAAACAATCAATGGGGTTTTTATTACGATTCTATTAGTTTAAGAGTTCGATTGTACTTGAACTATACTTCTTTTTGTCATTAAAAATATATAGAGAGAGATAGGAAAACAGGGGAAGAGACTTAGAATACGATCTCTTTCCATTATTATCATCAATCATACTCCACAAAAAAAGAATAGTACTGAACTGAACCACCCAAAGAACCAGTAAAACCAACTACGCATTTCATGTCACAGACAGCTTAAATCACTATTTCAATTATGTTCTTCTCAGAAACCAGAACTGCGGCCTAGTCTGAGGTCAATCCTGCTAAATACAAGCTTGGGATCACATCTCAGTTCGGTCTGATTGAGATCTTACAGTATGCTTCTTGCTTTGAGTACACTGCAATGTAAGAATCGAACGTGATGAGCTGCAGAGATTGTTATTTCTTGAAGATATTTACTAGGAAGGAAGAAATGAAGCTCCGTTACCTTCAATATTAATCAAATTTGTTTATTTACTGGGAACCATTCGGCCAAACATTATCCCAAGCGCCATCAGGAGCAGCCTTTGGTCCTTCGATCAAGTTCTGGCTTTGATGAGTATGGGGGGCTCCAGGGAGTGGAAGCCCATCCGGGCCTAGAATCTTCCTAGGTTTGGTTTTGATTCCGAGCAGCCTCAAGACAAATCTAGCAAGCTCTCCATACAACATACCGGAGCGATCAAAAAGCTGTAACAGGAATCCATTAGAACATAGAGAATAGACAGTCAATTTCTTTATGAAATTTTTTATCTATCTATATCATCTACGGTTCAAGGTAGCAGCCATCTAATTGTAACACAATTACAACTCTTAGTTACTTCTTGTTACAGTTTCCAGCTTCTTGGAGTAGAATTAGTAAATCATTTTGTAATTATAGTATTATTGGAACTATGAAGCGTGGAATGTCCATCAAACACAGCTCTAGACATACCCCCAACCCGCAACTTTTTGTGTCCTACTTTTATTTACTTATTTTGACTTTAGACACAGTTGGGACACTTCCTGGACACATCTAGGAAAAAATTGCAGAGAGTCCCTTTGCATTGAACCCAAATTAATTATATGTTAAAACAAAAAAAATATAAAAAAAGGTTTCATATCCTACAGTCGTTAATCATTTGACCTTTTATGATCTTTTTGGTGGAGTATATTTAGTATTTAGTATTTTATGTTAAATTTATATAAATCCCTAAAAAGTTTTTTAAAAAAATAATAATAAATAAATGAGAGTGTATTCACAACATTTTCGTGTACTGGTTTTTTTAAATTAGCAAATGGCATTGTCGAGTCCTATCTGTATTGTTTAGACTGACATTTTGGCTGATTGAAGGGGCTTTCTGGCATGCTTTTTTCACTGTGGATTTCTACACCCTTTCTTTTCTATATTTCATTGATGAAGCGAAAAGTCATTTTTGTTATCCAAAATAAAATGATTCCTCGTCAGAAAAGGGTGTAGGCTGCCAAAATATCTCTTCTGTTCAGGCCTTCTAGTTCTAGTTTGGGATCTTGAAAGGGAAGGGGGAAAAAACAATCACATACTCCAGGGAAAATTCAGTACTGTATATCCAGAAGTTTTTTATGTAAATCAACACAAGGAACTGTAACAGCTGTTGAAATTTGAATTTTTTTCAAAATAAATAAATAAAGTTGGTTTTAAATTCCGATTTTAACTTTCACGTGCCCACTTTGAAAATTAAACAACTATCATTAATAAAGATTTAAATTCTCGTTTTCACTTTCAAGCCACCACTTAGAAAATGAAACATCTACCATTACTGTTGCTTTTATAGTCTGTACGTTTTAAATTGGTGAATCTTAAATAGGATCTATTCTTTTTCAAGGGAAAAGAAAATTCATTCGTGTTGTTAGTCAGCACAATCTTGGAAACATTTCTAAAGTAGGGAAGTTGGAAAGACAAAAGGGCACAAGCATACCTGAAGTAGTGCAGTCATGAACATATGAAACGCCTGTGTGTTTTGGTCAATAAGAATGGATATTCGACCAAAGAAGTTCACAACACCATGCATCTGGCACAGAAACAAGAACGAGATGATTCAGGAGTTGAAACATGAACCTCAGGTAATTGCAATCAGAATTACAAAATACATAGATACAGATAAAGAACCATCATATTTGTTTTCTTAACCCAGCCCACAGTGGATTACAGAACATGAGAACATATTTTTTTAACTTCAAATACAAATACACATAATCTTCGTTGGTGGCATATGATATCTAGAAATTATCAACACAACCTTGAATCAATCTTGAAATCATTTAATTTTTTTTAAAGGAAGCACACAAAAATAAGCACTTTTAAAAGAATAAAGCACAATATAAGAAATTAGTGCTTGGAAAAACAGCATTCCATGTACAAGAACCGATCTATGGCTTTAATAGATACTAAGTCAACTTGACAAAAACGAGCATACTAAGGTAATAAAACCTCAAAACAATAGATAGTGATAAGTTAAGGTAAGAAAACCTTACAGCCCTGTCCATTCACCCCAACCAAAAATAAAAGAACAATAGTAAATTGCTTACCACTCGCAGAAATGACATCCAAAATCCCGGAGGAGATGAGGGAGGACCATAAGGATCATTTGGATCTTGACCACCATAAGGACCACCCATGCCCATTCCATAGCCACCCATTGGACCTCCAAAGCCACTATTATACATTCCACCTCCATACATACCACTATTTCCATACATACCAGAAGATCCGTAAAGCCCACCACCATAACCTCCTGATCTATACATGCTGCTGTTCCCATACATTCCACCCCCATACATTCCCCCACCATAAGAAGAAGAACCATACATCCCAGAACCGTAAAGTGAATTATTCATAGTTGAACCATAAGCTGCATTAAGGAAAACAAGAAATAACCTCAGCGTCAAAGTAAGAATATCAAATGCAAAAGCATACATCAGTTGCAAAGAGGCCAAAACATTTAAATTGTAACCTCCTCCTCCGTAGCTGTTATTCCCATAATTTTGCTCCCAAGGCCTTGTTGGGACAGGCCTGCCAAGTGAGTTCCTATTAACAGCAGCAGTCCTATCAGAACTAGAAACAATTTCTCCGGGTTTTGCAGTCCCAGAAGCCTCTACAACATCACTTGTATTGCCAGCCGATGGCGGTCTAAAAGGTGCTGAACCCGACGATCCCCCTGCTCTTTCCCAAGGTTTTGGTGGAGGATTAGAAGCTGCAATAACGAAAAGTAAGGCAATCATAAATCATCAAGTGAAATTAAAAAGGACGTTTAAAGCAATCAAAATCAAACAACGGGTGAAACAGCAGCAATTAGAGACAACAATAATTTCTCCCTTTCTCTAAGGTATAAATCACGATTGATTCAGATCATAATCCTGAATATTGAACCCAAGTGGGTAGAGCATCTACATATACGCTAGAAACCCATCAATATTTCATCCAATCTCGTCTTTTTACATAGTCAACGGTACACTTACTCCATACAAACACAATCTAACAAAACCTAATACATTCATCTATTGAAATACAAACCCAAAACAAAAGGGTACCCGATTAACTAACAAAAAAACACAAACCCACGAAAAAAAAGAGAAGAAAATCAATAGAAGTACAATCAAAACTGGGGTTTTATCACCGAAAAACAAAAGAGTAAACGATAACCACAAGCCGACCTCAAATAAAAAGAAGGGGTGAGAGAAAGGGATGAATTTGGCAAACCTGAAGGCTGAGGAGGCTTAGAATCCATGGAAATCGGTGAGAAATTGCATCAGAAATTGGGAGAGATCAAAAATCCCTCTCTCTTTCTCTCTCTCTCTCAAGGGGTTCGGAACAAACAAACAAAATGGAAAGTGTGAGCTTATGGGCAAATTTTGTTGCCAAGATGAATCCGCATCAGAGTCGGTCTCATCCTCCCAATTCCGCTTCAAATCTTTAATATATATTATGAATTTATCATTTCAAAGCTTCAATTTTTTTCTTATTTTTATCAATTCAATTAGGCAATGAGGAAAACATTCTTTATCCAATCTTTTCAAAACCCTATGAACCTTTTGGTATTTTATTAAAATTAAAATTACGTCTTTATATTTTGAATTTTGTTTTATTTTAGTTTGGTACTTTTAATTGTCTTAATTAATTTTAATAAAATTCAATTTTAATATTTGTTATTAGTTCATAGATTTTTTTTTTCATTATTTATAATGTTTTTATTATAAATTTTGAAACTATATTCATATATTTTATTTTTCTTATTTTAAAATCATTAAAATTCCAATAAAAGTTAAGTTTGGTTAATCAAATTTAAATTTTTTTGAAAAATATGGATATGGAAGTATAATCAAATTTTAAAGTATAAAGATTAAAACGACATTTTAATTGTATCGAAAACATTTATTTTTTTCTCGTTTGATAATAATGCATTTTTTCACGTTTCTTAATTTCTATAGGTCGTTTTTACTTTTTTTTAAAAAAAATAATGCATTTAGTAAATTATGGTTTATTTATATTTATTCTCGTGATGGTGAGAGTTTAGTCTTTCGAATTTTGATTTGTAAATATTTGGCTTTTTTTTTTATTCTTATCTATTTAGAACTTCTTTTAAAATCTATTACCATTTTGTTTTTATTGTGAAAAATAGTGGTTAAGATTTAACTAATTTTTTTAGTAGATGTTCAAATCTCCCACCTCTAAAAAGAAAATATCATGTTAATTAGTACTAAATTAAGTTCACTCTAGATGTTAGTGATAAAATTCAACGTTTAAAATTTAATTTTGATATAGCTAGACTATAATAAACATTAAATTTACTTCCAAAAGCTAATTTGATACATTTTCATCCCAGAAACACATTCAACCTTACAAAAAGATATAAATTCATTCTCATCTTTAATACATTGCATGTATTTGGATTTATTGAAGGTTTGTATAAGAACTTTAGGGGTTGAGGGTTGAATTTGGATTACATAGGTGAAACTTTGAAAGGTTGCATTTAGGGTAAATAAGGATGTAATTTTCTGATTTGAAGAGCAAGTCTAGTGAAGATTTCTAATTGAGTAGTACAATTTCCTCTCTCAAATTTTTAAAGTTCTCTTTTGACCATCTTTCCAACTCCAATTGATTTTATTTTCTTGGAGTTGTTATCAATATGTTAAAGTTATTTTAACTAAATTAATTAGTATATCAATTAGTTTGCATGTATCTACGTTCTAAGCAAACTCCCCTATTCGTTATGGTTTTCTTCTATATTTAAATTTGTTTGCTCTTTCACTAAAAAAAAATGAAACAAAGTAATGATCGTTCTACTCATAAATAAAAATACTAAGAGACGCCATACCAATTATTAGATAAACATCTTCTAATCCATTCAACTTTTACCATTATGACTTCATGGGATTTTTTTCAAACAGATCTTTTTGAGAAATTGAACGACAAAATGGTTGAAAACACTTTTAAATATAACAAAATTATAAAATAATCACTTGTATCCTTTTCTTTTGGTTTTTTTGACCAAACCACTTGGAAGTTGAAATAAAGAAGGATCCTTCATGGTGCTACCAAAAGCAAATCCCAAGAAACCAAGTGGTAACATCTACGAAGATACTCTCTTTAATGTCTCCCAATTAAATATATATTTAATATTATATATGAAATAGAAAAAATTACAAATATAACAATTATATTCAACTTACTATTAACATTTAAAAAAAATTTACATTCAATTATATAAGTGTAGACCATATTATAAATATCGCTCTATCACTAATAAATCATAAATTATACTACAAATGATATAAAAATTATGTCAAGAGCGAATACAGTTTGTATGACTCTTTTATTTAAAGATCTAAGCTCTAGATCATCAAACCGGAAATATCACATAGTACAATTTTAATCTACAAACTTGAGAAAATAGGATAACTGAACCTCTTGTAAGATCAAAGATTCAATCTCACCGTTAAAGTTGTCGAGTACAATAATCCGTTAAAGTTGTCGAGTACAATAATCTAATAATCCTAGAGTGACTCACTTGTCAACACTTATCAAATTATTAATGAGCAAATGAATGGCAAATACTAAAATATTTTGAAGGACAATGGAGACAGATTAGTAAAGATGACTCAAGAATGCTCTCCAAAAATGACTATTTTACATAAAATTTCCTTTGTCTATATATCACAGCTACTAATAACAAACTTTATGTAGAACTTACATTACAGCCAAAAAGAATCACATTGAATATATAGAGTAGTTTCTATCACCTCTTGACTAATGTAATTATGATTACAGGATATAGGAATTTGGCATTTTTTAAACAGGATGCTTTCATTCCCCTTCTAAATAAAACACCTTACTTCCTAACTTTTTTCATTTACAAACCTATTCAACTTGCAAGTAAAAACTTATTTCCCCTTCCTGCATTTTCTGATTCCCTAACCTAAAACAACATGACCTTGATGCAACTCTGAGCTCTCACCTTGAATCGACCCAAATTTTGTTGTGTTTTTAATTTTCAGAGTCGTGTGAGGCCTGAAAACAGAGAAGAGATCAGGTTTCTTTCTGCGTGTCTGCTTCCTTGTGAGAACCTTGATAGTCACGAGGGCAGACAGTCCTTCCTTTCACAGCGATTCATTGAACTATCAAACTGTGGAGGCATCAAACGTTTGTCATGAACCTCTAGGTAGGAAGCAGCTACTGCTGCCAGAACTGCCCACGGCAGACGTTATATCTCGAACGAGAAACTTCACATTTCTAGAGCCGATCTCATCCATCACCTCAAGACATTCCTGCAAATCTGAATTACTTACTAGCATTACCCATTCTTTTTCATCGTCAAGGTATTTGAGCTGGAATGTCCCCTGGTTTAACTTGAATCTCTTGCCAACTTCTTCATATAGCTGGAGATATCCTAAAGAAGGATCAAACTTGAATCGAACTGTGTCATCTTTGTATGAAGCTTTTACAATAATCTTGGAATCACTGTCAACGCAGCCTATTTTCTCTTGCAAATGCTTCCTCTCCTCGACGCTCTGACAGCTGGATGAACTCCCATGGATCAATAAGCCGGAGCCATTTGATGAGTCCGTCATGCTAGAAGTAGTAGGCTGGTAATATTCATTGATTCCATCGGTGCCTTCCAACACAGTGCCCATTTCATCAGCAGCTGCAAAAGAGCATGAACTCTTGGCCATAAATTGGCAGTCAGCATCACTTGACCTCAAATCATTCTCCACAAAATCCAATCTATTGCTTTTTTTAGCAATAATTGAGCCTGTAGCATTGCCTGCGACTTCCCATCCCATCATACGCAGGTCAGCAAGCTGGCATGATGCAGCATCTAACCCTGTGGACTTCGAGCCTTCACTACAATCAAGCTGGCAAACATTCGGCTCCTTTTCCAGAATAAGAATATTCCTTGATGAGATTCTTTGGGGTATCGTGACAAATGAGTCCTCCATTTCCAGTTTCATGGCAGAATTCTGGCCATTGAAAGAGACGGGAGGAACTGAGTTTACGTCCTGAAGGAACGGCTCCAGATTTCTTATAGATGGGTTGTTATCAGAGAAAAGAAGATTATTCTGTCCATTGAGTTCTGGAATTAGAGAGCCTGCTGCCATAAGACCCCCTGTAGTTGGATCGAACTTCAGACCACCCTCCACCCCTTTAACAGAATCGAGAACTGTCTGAATTTTCCGTAGCGAACGATTCACCTTGTTTATTTTACGAGATGGCCACCTCAAAATCCCATGTTGTCTGCATATTCTTTTCAGAGTTGTTGGGCAGACTGAAAAAACCCAAAAATACAACTTAAGCCACCATTGAAAATGTGGTGCCAATTTTAGAATGAATATATTGAAATAAATTTTCGTTTAAAAAATTAAAGCGCCAGTTAAGTGGCACATATAAAATTTCGTTGTTTCACTCCTCTCTATCACTCAAGGAGTCATTTTGACTGTCCTAATCATAAATTGTTATTTAGTTCTATTGAGTTGAGCCTTCCGTTACTTTAACTAAGAATGTCCAACTCCATTGGTTTATCCTTCTCTAGAATCTCTTTTTTTATCCTTACAGAACAATGAGTTATTTCTCTAGTTTTTGCCCTTAAGATGATGATTACCTTAGACGTTATCTGGAGACTGGAGAGCTATCTTTGTCATAGGCCCCAAAAAGTGCAAGCAAGCTTCAAAAAAATTTATCCACCTTTTGTGGCTATTTCCTTTTATTACAGAGACATGGGGGTTCTCTAGGAAAACGTGGGCTTGCTTAATAGTTCAAAGCTCAAGAATTTGTGTTTTATAGAGCGGGTGGTTGCAACTGCACAGAATCCTGAAAAGCTTTTCTATCTATGTAAATCATGAGAGGATGTTTGAGGTTATCAGATTATCCTCCCTCTAATTCATACTCCAAAATGCTCCTGTTTTTACCAAGTGCCCATTATTCTCGATCACCAATAGCCAGGATCATGTGTTTTAGTTCTGTTCTGTTGTCAGGGGTTAGTTAGCCATTGGTTTATGGCCTTTTCTCTCTATATTTGAATGTTTTTTATGGACGAGGGTTGCTTAAAACCATACTAAAAACAGAAAAGGAGGTGGGGGCTACAAACTCACCACCAATGCTCTTTGCTGCATCCTTGAGACTCCCAGAAAAATATTGCTGAAGAACACTCAAGCTCACATTTTTTTCAGCTGTGCTACGTTTTTTCTCCCCCTGCCTCCGCGATCCATTGGTCATCTGCAGGATAAGGTGCATAAGGAACTATTAAAATGAATGCATTACCTGATCGTAGGTGTACACCAACAATTGAAGGAAAAAGGACTAGAAATTTTCGCCCATAAATTAAAATACATTGATTAATAGTCCAAATGGAAAATGCCCAACACAAAGTGGAAGACACATCAAAACAAGACAGCTGTGCGCTAGTAAATTTGAAATCCAACGCCCTATCAAGACAGTTCTATCCATCTCAATATCAGTATTTCGTAATAAGCTTCAAAATACATATTGCCTGCCAGCTTTTCACCTTCCTGAACTCTAAAATTGAGTACAAGGAACAGTTATAAAAACAATTGGAGAATAAGCACACCATGGATTAATAACCAGGAGATTGAATAATCAAATTATTCTCTCATTGTACCAAAACCCCACACCTTATCCACCCCAAGGCACCTAACACAGAGAAGATTGAACAGCTAGAGATAGTCTGGACTTTCAAAGATGGACATCCTCTTGTATAGAGAACTGGTGAAATAATTAAACAGACATTTCTTCACAGAACCAAATTATACACACAATCAGATCTGAAGCTTCCTTTTCTATTTAACCCTACCCACATATCTACATTAGTCACATACTCACATTCACAATCAATCAATCTTCAAAAACTGGATACATTCCCCTAAAAATGGCCTTAACAGAACTAGGAAGACCCAAAACTATTAGCTGTTGCAAATTGATTCATTGTTGCGTAGAGAAGATTCCAAATATTTTTATGCATTTAAACAAACAAGAATTGTATGCCATCTTTAAAAACAGTCAGTATCATAACAAATGAATGATTGAAATGATAAAGTGAGAAGACAAATAAAAGAAAGGCAGAAGGGCAACAACATAAGTGACAATAGCACATGAATATGTGATTATTCGCGGGAATGAAATAACCTGCTTCTTAGGACATTCTGCTTCAGTTCCATTATTTACTGAATTAGATACCCTTGTTTCACTGTCTGTCACCGTGGATTGTGAGTTTCTCCTAGATGTAGTTGCAGACTTCCCAATCAGTCCACTCTGAAATCCAGTATCAGGATCCTTGGCACCCATTAATTCTTCCTTTGAAACTGTCCTCAAGCTCCGGCACATTCTTTGCATGGTACCAGAGAGATTGTTTAATAAAAGTTGCTGTTCTGAGCTTCCTTTCATATTGACAGGTAGAAAGAATTCTAATATGTAATCATCGTCGCCAGTATATGTGCTTCTCAGCCTGATTGCTACGGCAGCATTCAAACCAAATTTGCGTGCATGATGCACTAGTGGATACTTATTAATATCGTATGTCTTCACATCAGGATAAAAGAAAGGATAATTAGATAGAAGAGCTTTCCCAGCTAACCCTTGCCCTTCTTCAAGATGATGTTCCATACACGCGTGCACAAAACCTTGAGTTGCTTTGTCATTCACATAACAAGCTGTTTCCTCAATGCATAATACAGATTTCTCCTTTGGGCTAACAATCTTCTCCTTCACACGAACTCTAGCAGCATCATCAACAGCCTCCAAAGTAATACAGCAAGGAATCCAGGTTAGCGCCAGAGGTAGTCTATGTGCATGACATACAGCACGTAGAACATCCATTATCTCTGCTAATGCAGATTTCTGGTTCTGCTTCAAGCACTGCAACAAATATTCCACCAATGTAACTAAAGCTGTAAAGATGTAGAATTAAAAATATATTTGAAAAACAGATGGCCACTGGCAATTGTCATGTAACTTATCACTGTTTTGCTTTTTCGAAACTACTCTCTGTTTCTTATCCTCATCTCTCAGTACTCTCTTGATTTCTCTCCCCAAGTTTTCTTTTTCCTCTCGCTCTTCTCTCTGTCTCTTAACGCTCTTCTCTCTATCTCTTTAACGATCTCTCTCCCACTTCTCTTTCTTCTTTTCTTTCTTTGCCTCTTTTATACTCCCAACCCCTCTGTTGTGAACAATTCAGTTAGTTACCAGTTAGTTCCTTAGTAACTTTGTATTAAATCTTCTACAAATAAAGTCCTGCCCACCCTTTGGGAGGCAGAATAATATTCATTCAAAATCCCTTTGGTAGTTTACACCAAATTGGTATCAGATCATTTACGCTCTCAGGACCTATGGCTATCCAGCGTGGAATGCAACCGGTGGCAGCTGAGCAACCTGATCAGAATCAAGAGACGGAAGATACCCCATCCTCTCTCCAAGAATGAAGTATGCAAAGGTTAGATACGGCAACTCCTCTTCAAGAAATCCCTGAAGAGCAACAAGAGATAGTTCATCAATGGGACAACGTGGTGTTCGTGGAGCTGGACGACAAAAGATTGGTCGAAATGACCAAGAAGGAAGATACGGGACTCGAGATCGAGGAAGACCCAATCAAGAACATCAAGAACCACGACCAAAATTCCAAACAACGCAACCAAGGATTCCAAAATTGGAATTCTTCAAATGATTGAGGAGAAAGATAGAGAAAACGATGGCTATGGAAGAAGATTCCAAGCTCATTAGGGTGAAAGGAGATGAGAACCATCATGGATTGGCCTGGTGGTAAAAAGGGCAATATCTAACTAAGAAGTCATGGGTTCAATCCATGGTGACCACCTACCCAGGAATTAATTTTCTACGAGTTTCCTTGACACCCAAATGTTGTAGGGTCAGGCGGGTTGTCCCGTGAGATTAGTTGAGGTGCACATAAGTTGGCCCAGACACTCATGGAGATAAAAAGAAAAAGATAGGAGATGAGAACCCATTGATTATAAGATGAAGATTGATTTACCTAGCTATGATGGCAAGAGAAAGAATAAGATTTTTCTGGATTGGCTAAAGAATACCGAGAACTTCTTCAACTATATCAATACGCCCGAAAGAAAGAGAGTTCACTTAGTAGCACTAAAGCTAGAAGCTGGTGCGTCAGCATGGTGGGAGCAAGTAGAGGTGAATAGGAGAAGAAATGGTAAGAATCCTATTATTGCGTGGGAGAAAATGAAGAAACTGATGAAGGCAAGATTTCTCCCTCCTAACTATGAACAAACATTATATAATCAATACCAAAGTTGTCGACAGGGAGGTCAGGCTATGGCTGATTATTTTGAAGAACTCCATCGTTTGGGAGCCCGTACGAATTTGGTGGAGAATGAGCAGCATCCAATTGCCCGTTTTGTTGGTGGAGAGAGGAGAGGGGGGGGAGCTCTTATTTTTTTTAAGGTGGATTTAAAGTGCGGTTACCACCAAATTCGTATTCGGCCCGGAGATGAATGGAAGACTTCCTTTAAGACAAATGAAGGGTTGCTTGAATGGCATGTGATGCTTCTTGGCCTTTCCAATGCCCCAAGCACGTTTATATGCCTAATGCACCAAGTACTCCACTCCTTCTTAAACAAATTTGTTGTTTATTTCGACAATATTTTGGTGTATAGTAGAAATGAGGAAGACCATTATTAGCACCTAAAGCTAGTGTTCAAAGCTTTGGCAGAGAACGAGTTATACATCAACATGAAGAAATATACATTTTGTACTAAGGAGATATCATTCCTAGGTTTTATAATCGGCAACAATCAAGTAAAGATGGATGAGGAAAAAGTTGTAGCTGTTGTTAAGTGGCCAATTCTGAAGTCAATAAAAGAGGTGCAAGCTTTCATGAGATTGGCATCCTTTTACAGAAAATTCATAAAGAATTTTAGCTCCCATAATGGGCTGCTTGAAGAAAGGATGGATATACAAAATGAAGCAAAAGAGATGGCAGATGGCAGACCGTGCACAGAAGCTTCAAAAAGAAGTCTATGGTTACTTAATAAAAAATACAGCATCCAGAGAAAGATAAGAAGAGAAGTTCACTTCCAAGTGAGAGACCTTGTTTCCGTTTTTTTTTTTTTTATATCCATGAGTGTCCAGGCCAGCTTACCCAAGTGGGAGACCTTGTTATGACACACTTGAGAAAAAATAGGTCCCAGCCGGAACTTACAGAAAGTTAAATGATAAGCAGATTGGCCCTTGCAAAGTGCTAGCAAAATATGATCCTAATGCCTACAAGATATGTTCCAGCTTGCTGACCCAGCTTGAGGGCGAGTCTAATGTTAGGGGGTGGATTACGGTGTAAACAATTCAGTTACTTACTAGTTAGTTACTTAATAGCTAACTTTGTATTAAATCTTCTATAAATAAACCCCTGCCCTCCAGAATAATATTCATTCAAATCCCTTTGGTAGTTTACACCACCCTCTCAGATTTCTCAGTCTCATGTGAGTTGGATTATTCATTAAACCAGTACATGAGATCAATATGTCCTCGTGTCCACCTATGATAATAAGTCATATCTTAGTACCTAATTCCTGTTGTATTTCCATTAACATATTTACAATTTTTTATGGAAGACTTCACTGAAATAAGTTAATACACTAAGTATTGAAAGTAGTAATTCAAAAAAACTAAAATAAAATAGGAAAGTAGCATAAACATCAGGAATCAATCTTGTTTCAATTAGGGCAGTCTAGAAAGAACCAAGAAATAATATTGCAGCTAATGATACCTGAGGATATAATCGAGGAGGTGCAACAGTTCTCAAATTGACAATCTGCAACAGTCATGGTCCACAGAAATATCAGCAACGTGATCAATAGATTCTTACGATATAATTATTCATCAAACACTGAAAAGTGGAGTGTGCAAAATATCACTGGATAACAGAGAATTCCAAAAAAGATGAATAGTTCAAACTGAGTGGATTGATAGCTTAAAATCATCTACAACTTACTGAAAACCTTTTCATGTTCTTATCAACATATACCTATCCGAACTCAAACAAATTGTGCATATTAGCATGAGATGCATCAGATTTAAGACATCAAACGACAATTTGGCCAGCGGTAAAAAATTGTCCAAAAAGAAATAATAATAGAAGAATAGAAAAGGAACCACGTGATAGAAACTTGAAACACAAAACTATTTCAAAGTACAAATGATATTTATCAATGGAACTTCTTTAAAATTCTGTTTTTTTAGGAAAATACATAAATTTATTTGAAAATGAAAATAAAAATAGCAAAAAACAGTTATTACAATTATGGTGGATGGAGGCCAAAACCCAACTTGAATAGAAACCGACAAAATCTGTTAATTCCATTCAATTTAACTGGAAGGATGGTGCTTGGTGCAGTACACTTAATAGTCTTGTTGACCACCAAGAAGACGTTTTTGCTTAAATAAGAATTGACCCCCAAGAAGTTTAGCTTCAAATAATCATAAATGAGATTATTTGCAACTATTGTACATCAGGAAGTAACAGTATACGAGTGAATGTGGAGAACTGACCTCTAGTGCTCGGGAAACAATGTCAATCTCTGCATCAAAATCAGACTTCTCCTTTGTAGTAACAACTTCAAGAACGGCACAGCATGACTTTTCAAGTTCATTATTGAATACTGGCAAGGCAATCGATCCATAAACCTCATGACCGATTGCATGTTCCATTCTTAGATACTCGTTCTTACTGTAATATCTAACATTTGATGTCCATTCTAGAATCTTGGTGGTGAAAACACGACCAGGAAGGCCAAGGAGAGAACCCAATTTTCCTTCTGCAGAGAAGGTATACGACCTCGACACTTCACGGTACCCCATGAGCATTTGATCTAGCAAATAGGGCTGATCGCTGGTGCTCAGGAAGAATTGGTTTCCATGCTTTACAGGCACCCAGACTTGAGCCAAAATGCCCCCGGGGGAAGACTCTTTAAACAAGGACAGTGCCCTCAGCATTCTCTCATCAAGTGACCAACCAATCGGCCTAGAAATCAAACAATTATCTAGAAGGACATCATTTGATTTCGAACCTGCTTCATTTGTGTTATCCGAAACCTCAGAAACCCCAAATTCAGTGTCTGGCTGCTGAAACATCACCTTGTCTCCACAAGTGAAAGAATTCGCCACTGAAATAGAAGTTCCATCAATTTCATTCAGTGAGAATGCTTCGTGGCTCACGCTCACCCCTTCCGGGAAAGTTGATCCCTCCATTGAAGGGCAAGTACTCACTGGCGGAATCGACGAAAAGCCACAAGAAGTAAAAATCTGATCCATTGTTGAACAGTTATTGCCCCATCCCGCATAAGAATCAAAACTCATCAGCTCTGAGAAACTATGAAGCACATCTTCAGGACTCAGAATCCTCATTCCAACGTCAGTAGAAGTCAGAGTTTCGGCCTGAGTCCTGGAAGTCCCCCAAGACATCATCCCTTCCTCCTTGGTTGAAAAGGGGTTTTCCATATAGAATAATCAAGACCAATTTCAGCAATCAAATCACAACGGATGCTAGAATTCCATCCAACGACACCGCCCAAAACTAATCCTCCTAAGCTTACTATCTTTCTCCCCCATTACAAAGTTGAGAAAAACATCCATTATATACCACCCCCACAGCTTCAAACACCCTAAATTAACCCCAGGTACAATTACAAAAAAACACTTTTAAAAAGATTCCCCAAATACCAACAAAAGCTAAAAAGAAATGCCATAAATCGAAGAACTAGAGTTCCACCTCAACACCCTTATCTAAAATCAGCCCAATTCCAGTAAAAGGAATAGAAGAGTATCAAAGCACCCCAAAAGATGACGGATGCTACCGCAAATCACTGACGAAAGCAGCCAGAGATGTGAGTTAAGAGCAATTAAATAAAAGAACAGAGGCGGTTACCGTCAGAGAAATTGCTGAAAAACCCACCAGCAATCTTAGCAGAAATGCACAGAAATCCAAGAATTAGAGATAAAGATGGGGATTAAGGAGGTCAGTGACGGTGAATGATGTGAGACAGAGAGAATTCTCCTCCATAAAAGGGAAAAGGCCGAAAAAAAAAAAACCTAGAGAGAGAGAGAAAGAGTGGGCACCATTGCGGCGTGAAGTGTTTTGTATCAGATCGATTATCTAAGAATTGGGTAACCAAAAAATAGAAAGATTTGTCGCCATTGAAGGTGGTGTTAGGCAAAGTTTATAGTTTCTTCTTGGTTATGGTGGAGACAGTGAAGAGATGAAAAGGAACTTTTTGACGTACAGATGCAAAGGGATTTGCAGAGATTGAGAGAGAAACAGAGAAGAAAAAAATAAAGAAAATTTGGGAAAGTTAATAATATTGGAAGCTTTTGCTTTCTCACCTTCGTTTTCATCTCCTTTTCTCATCCACCGAAGTTGTGAAATGTCCGATAGCACTTTGAAATTACAACTATGTCCCTATACCCTTCTTCTTTTCTTTCTATTTTTTTTCTTATTAAAAAAAATTAAGTTTTTTTTTCAAATATTTTGTCAAATTTTTAATAATATTTATTGATATTTAAAAATCAAATTTTTAAAATTTATCAAAACTATTTTTTAAATTTTTTAAATTTGACTTGGTTTAAAACATTGATAAAATGTAAACAACAAAACAATTAATTTATAAGTAGAATGAGTGTATACAAACTTAATTTTCAAAAACTAAAAACTAAAAGTTAAGGCGTTATCTAATTTCTCAATTTTTTATTTTGGTTGAATTACTAGCAAAATTTCAAAAACAAAAAACTATATATTTTTTTAGTTTTTAAAATTTGACATGTTTTATTAACAAAATGTAAACAATAAAGCAAAAGATGAAATAAATGTTTATTACAAAACAATTTTTCAAGAACTAAAAACTAAAAGCAAAAGGCTTATCACACCAAATAATTATCACAAAATTCTGAAAAATAATGAAAAGTAAGTTTCGTTCTTATGTTTCTAGCTTTTTTTTAATCTATATAGATATTATTTTATTTAATATCAATATCGTATTGGCCCAAACATAATAAAAAGTAGTATAATTGTAATATAGTTTTATGGATGAATCAACCCTAATAAATTTGAATTACAAATACAATTAGATTTTCTTTGATCTCATTTACTTATAATTATCGATTAATTCCAAAACGTTGTGTTGAGCATGTTGTAATTATTGTTTATATTATCAATGTTGTCTTGTATCAGATCTTTACTTCGTAAATTT
Source organism: Cucumis hystrix (assembly GCA_025688845.1). NCBI lineage: Eukaryota > Viridiplantae > Streptophyta > Magnoliopsida > Cucurbitales > Cucurbitaceae > Cucumis > Cucumis hystrix. Next base: position 19,463,188 of record CM046889.1, read on the forward strand.
ATATAATTATTACCTTTAAAGAAAACTTACTGAAGGTATATATATACACACACAAATTTTTATTTAGACAAGAACGGGACCGATTCATATACATAAAGATATAAGTTTATTTTAACAAAGCATTGAAGTGAACCCATAAATTAATCTAGTTGAGTCTATACGGAAACCAACAACTAGCTATGAAATGATAGATTCAAAGGGATCGTTTGACATTCACATTTTGAAGGAGTTACTCCACTTCATGTTTGTCCTAAGAATTATCATAATTACAGGATTAAAACTATTATACTTTCTTCCCTATTCATCATTCCCTCTTTTCACTATTTCTCGCTCCCCTTTCACTATTTCTCACCCCTCATCTCTCCTATATGTCACCATTATTCACTTCCCCACTTTAATGTTCTTCATTTTCTAAAACATAGATTATAATAATCTGCACTCAAAATATATATTATAATAACTCACAAACTATTATAACCTATCGATTATAATAACTTACTCCATGCTCCAAACATGTCCCAAACATCTCACGAAGTCTAAAATCTAAATCAGAGACTAGTCCACAAAGATAATCATAAATCATTATCTACGTATTTTACTTTATACACATAAGTGGTTATTCAAGGATTAATAAGGATTATTAGCAAGAAGTTGAAGATTTTGGGAAGCATTGTGGTGTGGTTGACTAGAAAGAGTGAGAATGAGTGGTTAGGTGACACGTGGGAAGGATGAGGTGGAAATGGATATTGATAAAATTTGAGTGAGAAAGGGCATCACATTCCAATTCCCAAGTGAGAAAGTAAAGAAATGGGTTTATTGGAATTGGCCATTCTCTAATTCCCATATCTTACGTCATTCTATTTCCTTTTCTTTCTTTATCTATTATTCAAATCTATACATCTATACTCGTGTCCTTTCTAGTTCCTTCCTCCAGTAAAATAAATATCCAATATCGTACTTCTCAATTTGATATTGATTTGGTTAAAAAAAAATTGTTTTTAGGTAATAATCATCTTAGATTTGTTAGATTGATAATTAGTATGATTATTTTAGTTTGATAAGAAAATGATAAACATAGTAAAGAATAAAGAAGTTGTGAATGTTAAATAGTAACAAATAGGTAAATAGTGTAGGAAATTGAGTGTTTTGAAATACTATTTATTGTAATTAATTAGAAACTTTTAAATAGTATTGAGTGCAACGAGATATTGTTATTTAATTAGAGATACTTGTTACATTTTTAATAATATATGAATTATATGTTATAGTGCATACATGGGTAAATTGATAAATAATTTGGGTTGTATTAAACTGAATTGATAAATGGATATGTAATTTTAAATAACAAATCATATAGAATTAAATTATTATATATTAAAGTAATAAAATGATATTTATGTTGAGGAAATGAAAAAAGAAATAAAGTTAAGAGATACTTTTTATTTTATTTAAAAATAAAGTAAAAGTTCACTCCTAATTATAAAATATTTTTTTATGAATTTTCTTGAGTGTGGAGTTAAGCGAATTGTCTCGATTAGTCGAAATGCGTCTAGGTAGGTTTAGACACTCACGTATATAAAAAGAGTATTGCTTTACTTTTTATTTAGACTAATCACGAGTGTCAGTGTATATTTTAAATTTAAATATTGACTTCTATCCATTTCTTCATCTAACTTAGTATAATATTTTAAAGAGAAAATAAATTAGTTTTTAAGAATAATAATTTAAAAAATATATATTCACATTAGTAAAAAATCATGAAAGATAAAAATTCACTCCACACAACTTTGAGATTAACATAAATATATTATTTCAATTTCATCTTAACTTTGCTTAGGCTTTGGTAGTTGCAAAATTTTGAAAATTTTGTATAGCTAGTTTTCATAGAGAGTAAAACATACTTATAAAATATAACAAAATTTCATATTCTAACAATGATAGATATTTATAAACATTGGTAAAAGTTTGCAGTAACATTAATAGACTAGACACTAATAGAATATAAAATTTTATCCTAATTTGAATAGTTTATTATTATTTTTCATAAAATTCATCTAAACCTTCAAATTTTGTACAATTTGTAAAATTAATTAATATTTATTTTTGGATTCCTACAAAGAGAATAGAGGTAGTAATTTTTTTCTTATGGGCAGAATTTACAAAACAAGTCATAACCTAAAAGGCCAATAATGAGAAGAAAAGTATGCAATGGATAATTGCTGAAATAAATATGATAATAATAATAATTACTATTATTATTATAAAGTTTTGGAATCTGAATATGTTTGAAAGATTCCTCACCCAAAATTCATTGTGGAAAAGGGACAGTTTTTTCCTGTGGATTGAAAAGCCATTGAAAACAACACATTCAAAAATGTTGACAATTTCTTTTTAATTTTGTAGTCTTTTGTGTTTGGTCTTTGAATTTCATTTTCATGAACAGGGCAATGTTTGTGTATGATTGCTTTATTTTCTCTTGTCAATGTCCTCCTAATAGTTGCAAAATCATACCATAAATACCTCAACCGCCGCCACGACGTCATACACAAACCATTAAAGTATATATAAGTTTGATATCTTGTATCTATTTTATGGATATGGTTATTGAAATGGATCGAAATCAAGAGTAGAGAAAAGGAGTTCATATAACCTGTGGAAGAGTCTATAGTGAACTCATAAAATGGATGAGAGATCAACCTACAATCTAAGAAAGAGTAAAGTCGAACAAAATCAGAAGTTGGCAACTGTTTCGAGTAGTAGAGTTGTACATGTTGTAGGTGTAATGTATAGACAGTTATCATAAATTATTTAGATGTTGTTGTAAGCATAAATGTGCTTGTTATAGAATATTAGATCTTTGTAATCAATCATAATTACTCACTAAGTGAATACTCCGTATGACTTGAGTGTCGATGGTTTGACACTGCATCAATGTTCAATTTCTTCGTTTTGTATAACACGATCAAATTGTTTTCTTCTAAAATACAAATTTATAATTGATCAATTTTCCAGTATCTACATATACAATGGTTGTACTAATACAAACACAGACATATAATTAACTACTTACTTTTTTTTATATATACTTTTGTTTTTTTTAATCATTTTATATCGTCCATAAATTTTAGAATGAGCTATGATGTATATCTTTAGTGCATGTGTTGTGACTCCATTCATTTTATTTATAAAAGTTTAAGTTCCACATTCATCAAACTAATTAGTTTTGAGTTTTAAATAATAAGACACCAAATAAGTTTAAGTTTGTAAATTGTGTTTTTCCTCTTGTCGGGCCTTCATTTAATTGTTGAATCCAACACTAGTGTCGTAGTGAAACGCATTCACTCACTGAATTTTGATTCTTCCTCTTTTAGCTTGATTTATGCTAAAATTTATGATCTCATGTGTTAGATTTAAATTATTGGTTTTAGTTTTTCCTTCATCTAATTCGTGTCTGACAAAGTTGCTCATAATTTGGCGGACCATGCACTCTCTTCTCGTGCTTCTGTTTGTTGGTCCTAGTCCTTTCCCTCAGTGACTTGTCCACATCGTCGAGGTTGAAAAAGATGGTATGGATCCTTCTATGTAATTATGTTATTGTTCGTTTTTTTGCTAAAAGAAAAATTGTTTACAAATAAATTTTTTTATTTCTTTAATATATTTTTTTCTATCTTTAAAATTAGACCGGTAATTAAATCAAGTGGATTTTGGTTAAATTTCAACATACCTTAAAATTAACTCTTCAAATCACATTGACATTTTCTTTCTTATAAAACAATTCAAACAACTAGGAACGTTTAAATCTACAATCACATAAAAGAAGTTTTCAACATTTTCAACGTTTTCACCCGAATTATATGATCGAGTTAACTGAAATATTTGTACTTATCTAATTAATCTCCAACCAATGACATGATCGATCAAGCTCTAATATTTTTTTTCATTTATATTGAAATTAGATATCCACACACTTAGATCATATTACATCACCCAAATTTAAACAAAACGACTACGTGTCTCTCCTCCATCGATTACTAGATAATAAAAAATCATTAACGAGGAATATTATAATCCCTACAACTTAAATAAACTAAGTTTAATATTGGTATTACCTTTTGTAATGTATTAATTATTACTAAAGCAAACAAAATCAAAGTGATTGTAATTTTTATGGATACGTAAACAAGTAGAAGTTGGAAAATGCAACTTTGCTTTCAAAGACAGCTTACCCAAATAATATTCAAATTTCAACCACATGTTTATGTATAGTTGAATGAGGACAAATTTGAGGTGACCAACACACAACATGTTTAATGGAATTTTTCTATTCGATCTATATCTAATTCGCCAACCCAAAACATGCCCACCTTGCAATAATATTGTATATATATAAATTCCTTATCATATGGTTAAAATTATTTGAGCGAAAAAGTCGTAGTTAGGAGATCAACAAAAAGTTAAACTCAACTGATATTCGAGTATATTAATAATCATGGAGTTTTTAGATTAAATCTCTCATTCTCCAATTGTTTACTGAAAAAATAAATATAGATAAAAAATAAAACAAATTGATTGGTTTCTCGGTTTTCGGTTTTCGATTTTGTTTTTACTTATGCTTTTATATTATATATGTTTTAAATGGTTACGTATATTTATTTAGTGTTGAAGTTCATTTTATTCTCTAAATTCCAAAATGTCGTAGTTTAATCGTTGAGATTTGATTTTTTAATTTCAATTTGGTATTTAGATTTGAGATCTACAATTTTATCTTGATCTTTTGTTAAATACTCACTTTTACTCGTTAATGTTAATTATTATTAAGCATTTGATAATAAATATGAAGTGTAGCTTTAAATTTACTTTTAATAATGATGAAAAGTTATTTAATAACAATTTTTTGAATGTATTAAAATGAATCAATAGACATTAATACTACGACGAAGAGCGAGTATTCAACATAAAAGAAAAATAAAGGTTGCGAGTGTAAATTTTGAAATCTAAAGACCAAAATTGAAGCAAAACTCAAATTTCAAAGATAAATTGTAACAACTTGAAACACAATAACTAAATTGAAACCAAACTCAAAATCTAAAGACTAAATGTGTAAAATTTTAATACCCGTAGACTATAAACAAGTAGAGCTAGACCCAAAACGAAGAAAAAAAAAAAAAAAAAACCATTTTCCCTTTTTAAGTCAACTTTGCATCGAATCAATTTATCAATTCAAGTATAGTTGAATAAAGGAGATAAGTGACCAATTAACTACTATATAAAAATTGATTGTTTAATCATCAGTCGCAATTGTTGAACTAAAATTAATTTGTCATGATGTCAGTAGCATAGACTATAGATATAAACCTATATATATATATAAAGAGATGCAACAAAAATAAATTAAAATTGGGATGAAAATAGCTAGAGAAACAAGTAAGGTCTAATTTGTAATCTGCATCATAAATAAAATAATAATAAAAAAGCTAACCTTTTGTTAATCGCAATTTACACCCTTTAAATTAATTAGGAATCAATGAGTGCAAATACTCAACTAATTAAATTAAAGTTAGTAGTTTGGAATCAAAAGAAAATATTTTAAAAAGTCCATACAAATATTTTATGACACAAAATACAAAAAAAAATATTATATGAAAGATATTTTTAGATGGTCAAACACAACTATGTTACTAAATTAATTAATACAATCCAACTCAACTTGAGATTAGAGTAAACAAATTGAATTAGGGTGTGAATTAATTTTACATGTTGCAATCAAAGCATGAAATAAATATAATAAAGTGTATAATTTAAATTAGTGATCACAAAAGTATGTGAGTGGGAAGAGCTTTGCAAACCGTGTGGACTATAGAATCAAAGTATATAATAAAAAATTAACGATGATAATAATAAGGAAGATACCAATCTTGAGGTTTGTAATATTGTATATTTTGTTGAACATGCGCTTCATTACCAATTGAAGTGGATCTGGGGGAATCTCAACCGTCCATCTGGATTCCCATCTAAGATTTTGATTCCCCATTAAGATTCTTTGGTTTGGTTTGAAAATATTCTTCAAATTATTTCTTTTCATTTTGTTATTATCGTTGTTGGTGTGGGAATTGGATTACAAAGAATTTGAGCTTTGTCAGAGAGAATCATGAGGTTGAAAAAGATAGTATCATTATCCAATAAATAATGGTTTAGTGACCATTACGTCGTCTCGATTGTAATAGGTAGTAATTTCGAGAATAATTATTAGAGGTCCTAAAAATAGAAATAAAAATTATGATAACATGATCCATGTCACTACAATTTTTAAATTGCAAAAGTAGTAAATTTAAAAGTCGATAATCCTATTATTACTATATAATAGTTGTTTGATATCACTAATTTTATCATAGTCGCAATATGCAGGTGTTATGTACTGTTTTTTTTTTCTAAATGTTTTTTTTTGTCATTTTATGCAATTTTTATAATTATTAAATATGTAGTAATATTTTTAAAAAAATTGTAAATATAGCTAAGTCTGTCAGTGATAGACTTCTATTGCTTATAGATTCTTATGGTTTATCAGTGATAGACTAACTTTTGCTACATGTTCTATTAGTGACAAACTCTTATTATTGAGAGATCTTGCCATTTTTCGCTATATTTTCAATTGTTTTGAATGTTGTTATATACTTGATTATTTTCAATCTAATTGCTATATTTGCAGTTATTATAAAGTTAAATTATAGACTATTTGTTAAGATTTTATATAAAATTAAGGAATTGAAGTGTCTCTTTTGACGTTCTATAAAATGAACGAGCATCGATTTTAATTATCGAAGATAATAGTGTACTAAATTTCTCTTTTTGATTGTATTTTATTACTTAGCTAATGTTACGTGTCACAGTGAAAGTATGAAAAAAAAAAGTATGGAATGTTCAAAATTTTAAATCTTAATGTACTTTTTAGTATATGATATCTCAATCAGAATAAAACTAAGAAAAAATAAGTCAAATGGTAGTCCAATGACAAATATTCCCTTCTTTGTTGATTTTCTTTTTACTTTACTTTACATGACAAGAGAATCTAAAAAGTAGATTACATGAATGAGTTTCCATAGTGTAATCTTCGTCCCCATGCCACCCATTATTGGTAAAAAGGTTAAAGTCTCTCCTCACAATCTTTTTATCAATGTATTTGGAACCTTGAATTGCCACAAGCTTTTAGACACAAATTGGTCTTGGAAAGAAACATATCTCACAAATCACCTATTGTCGATGAAAAGTGTCTAATACTATTTTGGTTGGAAATATTTACAAAAACAACAAAATTTTATAATTTATATATGATAGAGACTGATAAACTGATATCAATAAATTTATAAATATTTTGGTTTATTTTGTAAATTTGATATTAAAAATTCAAATATATATATTTTTTGAGGAATTAACTAAATTTGTGAAAAATACATACACCATTTAAATTCTTCCCCACAAATTTCCTTTTTCTGAGATTGGGCTTTGGGCCTCGAAAGCATGGGCCTTTAATCTTTTTATTCACCGGCCTCATAGTTAGGCCCGTTTTTAGCTGCTAAAGCCCAGGGTTTTTGTTTCTTAGTTTAAGTTGATATCCTTCACTTTTGGTTGTTGATAATTGCCATTAAGAACTTCCCTTCTTAGCGTTTGTAGCATTTATTAATAACATTCCATTTTCATCTAAAATAGCATATGCTTTCTTATTTTCTTTTCCCTTTTGAGTTCATATTTGTTTTGGTTGGTTCATATTTTCTTAGTTTAGGGTTATGATTTTCATCTTTTCAAAAGCAAGAACACAAAAAAGCGAGATTTTAAGGACTACTCTTTTGTCACCTTTCAAAACCTAGTCTGAACTCATAAGTGACGGTAGTTATATTTGGTTCCATTTGATGTATCAATTATTGAACCTCAGTTGTACACAAAGTTTGATTATTTTTTTATTATAGCGTTTAATCATACGTGTTTGTAATTGTGATTTAATTACATTTAAGGTTGTTTACTTTGTATTTGTCTAATATTATTTTCTCCTTATGGTTACAATGACAATATAGGGGCATTTTGGGTAAGTATTGTACTAATATTATAATAATCATTTTTGTTATTGTAAATAACATTATGTCATTTTCAATGAGCTAAAATCAATATTGTTTCAAAATTTCTACCGACTATTTGCTACATATTTTACAATATGACATTTGTCTTTTTTTTTTCTCTTTTTATTATTATTATTGTTATTTACTACCGTGCCTAGTATTTTATTATCGAATTAAAAATAGTCCGTACATTGAATACATACTATTATAGCATAACCTACACTAATTTATATTTCAAGCAAAAACTATTACAATCCAACTACAACTTATAATCCTAAACATACCCTTAGAGTTAATCGAGTTCATTATTCCTCAAAACACAATCACATCGATCACTCTCAATCCAACAAATCAAACTAAGTTTGTTGATTATGAATATGGATGTGGATCTCCCACGTTTAATTAACACACATAAACAACCAACGTAATTAGCCTTACTTTTTAGATTACCTAAATGAATATATGTGTATGTATGTATATGGACATATATATGTGTATATGTTATATTGTGGAACAATGCTCAAATTTTGTTGTTTAGCTATTGCTTCTACGTTTTGTTTGAAAAAATAGGGGAAAAAGAGAAGGAAGAAAAAAGAGAAAAGAAAAGGAAAAAGAGACGAGAGAGAGGTGAAAGGAAACGGTCTGTTGCGTAAATGGCGAGGGAGATTCTCTTCCCCAACCTCTACACAAACCTAAGTTCAAAACCCATTTGCGAATTTCACAGATCTCTTCCGCTCCCCCTTATTAAATCCAACTCTTCATTATCTCTACCATGTGATTCATTTTGATGCCAATCATCCATTGATTGCTTATTCCTTTCCCTTCTGCTGATGCCATGCCACATTTATTTTCTTCATCTTTCATTCTACCCACAAGGGTTTCTTCTACTTCATTTTGCCTACAGCGGGTTTCTTCAAGAAAAGGCTACAACCCAGGTTATCATTTTTTGTTGTGGTTACTGATTTTCTGTTCCCAGAGTCGGTTACTTCCTTAATTTATTCTGGGGCAATTAAACTACTACTCATTTAAATTGTTCCTTGCTGCAGTATTTACGTTTATTCGTTTGATTTTTCCCGGGCAATGGTAGCAGAGGTGGTTGAATCAAGGAAGAAGGGTGGTTTTGGGTTTATTGGATTGTGATGTCTTGTGGTGGAGAAGCTGGTAAGCAATGGACTTGTGCAAAAGCCGGCGCTGCCAGTTTGCAGAAAGTGGGTTTGATTGTGCGAGATATTGGCGAGCCATGCCTTTCACAATCGCCCATAAAGGTTGTTATAACTGTAAGACTCTCATCAACTATGCGTATGAATGTGACTTAACTGATTGTTGTGTCCTGTTTCTTTCCTTATCTCTTCGGTTTATTTATGTTTATTTCTTTTCTTTTTGGGTTAAAGTGTCTAAATTTTATTGGTCAAGGACCATAGTTGTTTGGTCTGTATTTCATCTAAAGCTTCAGTCCAACTCTTTGTAATTCTTTAGCGCATACTTTGGTTTTTATTTATTTATTTTTTGTGTAAATGCACTGTACTAATAAAACGAAGAAATTAATGTTTCTCACAAGGAAACAAAAAAAAGTTTTAGTCCAACTTTCAGTGATGTGTACAATGTAAGTGGAGTGTTGTAGATTACAATTTATCATCCAAGTGCTAATCAGTGCAATAATCTTAACCTATATAGATAATTTCAGGCATGAGTAGTATCCTACAACTTGTCTTCTACCTTTTCGGATAGATATAGGTACTAGGGGCCCTCTTGTCCTTGGCAATTGATGTCTCCCAATATTTGAACTATAACATTCTTTCATTGGTATTCGGTGCTCTACCATTCCAAAGATTCTCGAAGGACTGCCATACTATATTATTCACTCTGGAGAGGAACATGGAGACAAGATAACTAATACGGATAATTATTCCTAGCAAGTAGACCATTTGGCAATAGTATCGTTGTCTTCATAATACAAGCATAACAAAAACATAACAGAAGGACTATGCACTAATATAACACCAGTAGCCCAAGAAATCATACTAACAAACTTCCCACGGCCCACTAATGGGGTTTCCCTGGCCAATTCCCTTATTTCTCTTTGAATAAGTATTTATTGATAGTGACCAAACAACTTTGTTGACTCAAAGACACTTCGTCCTCGAGATGGAACTTGGGGAAATTGCTTATGCATTTTATCAAAGTATTCCCATGCCACTTCAAACTTCAACTAGTTATTCTAATGGATAAGGCCCTTCCATTTATAGTCTCAATAAATGGTTAAGGGTTCAACCCATGCTTACCACCTACCTAGGAATTAATTTTCTACAAGTTTCTTTGACACTCAAATATTGTAGGGTTAGGTGGGTTGTCCTATGAAATTAATCAAGGTGCCGTAAGCTGGTTCGAACACTCACAAATGTAAAAGAAAAGATAAAGCCCCTTCCCATCAACATCCACTCATTGCATCAAATTGCCAAAACATCCTTGGGGTTCTTATTAATTTGTGGTGGAGTGGTTTGCATGTATGTGTTTGCCCATATGGCTGGTTTCAACTGGAGACATGAAAACCAACATGTATTAATGTTTTTTAAGGCAATTTTAGGGAGCAACTTGGCCCATCTTTTCCAAGACCTTTTATTAGTAGATTTCTTTATTAGGATGTGATGAGGGCAACGTGGGTGTGTCAACTTAGTTTTAGATGAAAATCTGCCATAGGATCTTTCTAGATGCTTTGAAGGGGTGTTGAATGAGCAACATTCTGATCCATTTGATATTACTCAGACCTATTATGTTGATTATTCAAAAACTTTTTCTCCTGTTGCTAAGTTGAGTACTGTTAGAGTCCTACTATCTGTTGCTATAAACAAAGATTGACCTTTGTATCAACTGGATGTTAAAAATGCTTTTCTGAATGGAGACCTAGTGGAGGAAGTCTACATGAGCCCCCCGCCTGGATTTGAAGCCCAATTTGGTTAGCATGTTTGTAAACTCCAGAAACCCTTATACAGTCTGAAACAATCACCTATAGTATGGTTTGACAGGTTCACTACCTTTGTCAAGTCTCAGGGGTATTGTCAGGGGAACTTTGATCATACTTTATTTACAAAGGTTTCGAGGACTGGAAAGATTGCAGTTCCGATTGTGTATGTGGATGACATTGTTTTGTCTAGAGATGATTAGGCAGAAATCAGTCAACTAAAGCAGAGAATGGGTGATGAATTTGAAATCAAGGATTTAAGAAATCTGAAATATTTCCATGAAATGGAGGTGACTAGATCTAAAGAAGGCATCTCTGTGTCTCAAAGAAAATACACCCTTGATTTGCTGATCGAGACAGGTATGTTGGGATGTTATCCTGCTGACACTTCTATTGAATTCAACTGTAAACTAGGAAACTCTGATGATCTAGTTCTAGTACATAAAGAACAATATCAACACCTTGTGGGTAAATTGATTTACTTATCCCATACTCGTCCTGATATTTTATTTGCTGTGAGTGTTGTCAGCCAGTTTATGCAGACTCCTTATAAGGAACACGTGGAAGCTATCAATAGAATTATGAGATACTTGAAAACGACACCTGGTAAAGGGTTGATGTTTAGAAAGACAGACATAAAGACCATTGAGGCATATACTAACTCAGATTGGGCAAAATCTTTTGTTGACAGAAAGTCTACCTTCGGTTATTGTACCTTTGCATGGAGCAATCTTGTAACTTGGAGGAGTAAGAAGCAAATTGTTGTGGCCAGGAGCAGCGCTGAGACCAAACACCGAGCTATGAGTTTGAGAATATGTGAGGAAATTTGGTTCCAGAAAGTCATGTTTGATCTTCATCAAGAGTGTGAAATACCAATGAAGCTTTTTTGTGATAGTAAAGCCGCTATTAGTATTGCTAACAACCCAGTTCAACATGATAGAACTAAACATGTTGAGATTGATCGACATTTCATCAAAAAAAGATTTGACAGTGGGAGCATATGCATTCCATACATCCCTTCGAGCCAACAGGTTGCTAATGTTCTCACCAAGGGGCTTCTTAGACCAAACTTCGACTTTTGTGTTAGCAAGTTGGGCCTCATTGATATTTACGTTTCAACTCGGGGGGAGTGTTAGAGTTAGTGGGCTTGGCCCATAGGGTGTTTAAGGAAAGATTTACCCTAATCCCTAATTTTTTCCTTTTTTACCTCATTGTGTATTCTATTTATTCTCATTCATTGTATCTATTGTAAATCATCAAAAAATAATAACAACAAAAATATCATGGTTTTCCTCCTGGTACTTGGGTTTCCACCTAAGTTGGTTTTTCGTGTTTTATTGCTTTCAATACAATTAAATGTATTGCTTAACTCTAAATAACCATTCATCAGGACCTGTTCCATTAAAGACCAACATCATGTTGCCCTTCCTCTTTCTTATGAGACAGTTATCCCCCATCCATCTAATCAGGTGGTTCTAAATTTTTCCATTCTTCCCGGCATTCCTTGATTTGTAAGAAAACTTCCTTACTAACAATCATATTGCCAAACAACTAGACGCGGTGGCAAAATATTGCCATATTACTGAGAAACTAAGGAAAACATTACTAACAAACTTTACCGTGCCTCTAATCGTAGGGTTGCCTCCCTTGGCCAATTCCCTTGTTTGATGTATTATGATGGGGTGCTGTTAGGGTGTCAACCTAGGTGAGATTCTCGGGTGCACCTCTTGATCTTTATTTGCTGATTTTGGTAATCATCTTTTGTATCTAAGTTTTGTACTTTGAACAATATTCTCAGTTCATCATTTCAATGAAGAGGCTTGTTTCCATTTAAAAAAAAAGTATTCACCATTGGGGACCGAACAGTTTATTCATACTTGTACTCTGCACAGTGATACTTTGTACTTGAACTAAAATAAGTAATAATCTAAAATATTCTGTATATTATTTTTGTTTGAAATTGTTTCCTTTCTTTTGGTCGTTATTTGTATCATAGAGAAAACACAAATTTGTTTAGATATTTAGTTACAATGACAATATCTTTTCTGCATGATTTTTAATGCAGTTTGAATGACAATGATATTTTATTTATTAGCGTTCATGCAAAATTTGGAGTGCTGTTCTCATGGTGCAGGTAAACAGAATGCTCAAGCCAGAGAAGTGGCTGGCAGCATTTGATAGTGATGGAAAGGCTCTTGGTTTTCAGAAGACACTCAAATCAATAGTTTTGGGGGTATGTGTTGTCTTACCATGAAAAAATGTCGAGATTCTATCTTAAAAAGTTATTTCTTAGGTTTTCCCCTTTTCTTAAACTTCCGTTAATGTAACTCAAATATTTTAGAATTCTTGAATAAAAATCTTTGTTGTCTAATACTTCAATTACAACCAACCTAGGGACCTGCTACAGACCAGTCTTGGTGTCATTGGCAACAGTAACTAAGCCAATGTGTCAGCAGTAAAACTAAAAGACTAAAATGTTACAGCATTGGTAAAAGAACTAACAGTAACTAACAGATAACTTGGCTGTTAACAGCAGCAAAAGACTAACTTTAAATGCAACAATTCAAGAAGACTAAAGCCACGATCAAGCCCTCAGTAAATGGGCAAACAACTAAGAGAGGTAGAGAGGCAGTACGCTACATCAATTCCCTCCTAAAGCTAACTCATTCTTGAGTTGATTAAGCAGCCAAATGAAAACCATCTGTGGCATGGTAAGTCTTTTTTTTTTTAAAATGAAACTTTTCGTTGATCGAATGAAGGCGGTGATTTTGAAGTGTGGGGGCAACCTTGTAGGTGTTGAACGTTCAACAATAGGAAAAGGCCCAATTTTCTTTGGATGAAGCTTGCATGAACACTCAGAAGGCAGCCTAGGCTTCCTTAAATGAACCATCACAAGATCCCGAACGTTAAAGGATTGAGGGTGACAATCCTAATGAACATCTGAAGTAGAAGGCAATGTAGCAAGGTCCATAGTTAAGCAAGGAATCTTAGGATATAGACAAACTAATTCAAATGGTGACTTTGTACCCTATTGCACATATGATTATAGGAAAACTCAGCTTAAGGTAGTGCAAGGTTCCATTGGCGAGCTTTGTTCCCACAAAGACATCAAATTAAATTACCAAGTGTTTATTTGGTCACTCGTGTTCGCCATTGGTTTGAGGATGCTTGACTGTCCTCCACTTTCCTCACCAGAGCTACAGACTTCAACTTCTATAAGATAATTTAAGGGCTGTAAAGTTACATTTTTCTTGATATCTTCCGATCTATGAGATGGGCGATGTCATCTTGCCTGAACTCGGCTAAATTGTAATGTGCACTTAGCTTATGGAACATCTTGGAGCAGTAATCAGCCATGGAACAAGTTTCGTGAGCTCAATGTTGGTATTGATCATGGAGCAATTACTTATATTGTTCACAGGGTGAAACCAACTTTACATTAGTTTCAACCTCTTTGACCAAGAAGTTTATTTATTTATTTTAAAAAAATTCATTCTCTCTCTCTCTCTTTCCTTTCCTTTTCTTTTTCGGAAAGAAGCAACAGGAAAATTTCATTGGATTTTATTTAAAAAAAGAAAAATTTCATTGGAGAAATGAAAAAGACTAATGCTCCAAAGGTAAAACGCTTCACTAAATAATGCTGAGTGCCTTTTCATGCCCCCTTCTATTGATTTGCAATTGATCTGCAATTGATCTGCAATTGATCTCGCCATGTGGAGACTCCCCTTCAGCTTTTTTTATCTTTGGACAGTCAGTCAAAGAACGATTCTACTTCTCTGGGCCAATGCAAGAAGGTCTCAACATCATCAATGAAATGTTTGTTTCTTATAAAAAAAAAAGGTCTCAACATCGAACTTGCCACTAAAAGTAGTTCCAGGCAGCATCGTCCTTTTTTTCCCCTTGATTTTGTGATTATGCATTGCTTGTGATGTATCAATGTATCGACTATTAATTGTTTGAATTTAATGAGAAGAGAATGACAAATTGGCATTAATTACATATGATGTTGAAAAATAAACCAAGTGAAAGAAATACAACAGGAGTTGACAATACGAGTCATGTTTATTTTTATTGGCTAGCTTTGTCCGAATTTCATTGACATGAAGTTAAAAGGATCACTAAAAGACTTTAAAAAAATCTATATAATTAGCAAGTATAGTTTATAAAAGTTAAAAGAAGAATTGTAATGTAGATTTAATTTTTGGGAAAATTTTTGGTCTAATAATTTCATTGCCCCCTTTTGGATCTTAAGGTGTATAACGCATGCTTAATTTTCAAAAAAGCTCCTATAGATTTCATAAAGCATAGACTTCGATGCAAAATGCCTCCAAATACTAGGAGAAATTTGAGCACCCAAAAGTTCAAGTGCTTAAACCCGAGGAACCTTGATAGTATTAATTAGCTTAAAGTTTGTTATAAGAAAATATGTAGAACTTACCTTGAAGTTTTAGTTTCTGTTTAGTTTTTCTTTGGGGTTTGGGTCCAATTTGGAAGAACAGAGGTAGTTCTCTTCGTTTTATAATTGATGGTAGGCAGTGGAATGAACTTCCTATAAAATGCAATGAGTTTTTTTCAATAATTGTAAAAAAAATATATTATTAATATTATAAATTAATATTTAACTTTTAGAAGCTTGAAGCGGAGGGTGAATAGTTAATCATTTTTTGTTTTGTTTCTAGGAAATTTATAGATGCTCAAACATTAGATTGTTAGGGAATTAGATGCTTGTTGCCCTTGGATGATTGCGTGATTTGGATTTTTTTAAGAGGATGCTTGAGAATATTTTAACTGCATTTGACAATGCATTTATTTTTTGAAACGAAAACAAGCCTCTTCATTGGCTAATTCTTCCTTGTTTATGAGAATACATTATAATTATAACTATATGTGAATATACTAAGTTAACCATCATGGGTTGACCTTGTGGTAAAAAGTAAGTCAAGTCTAACTAAATGACTAAGAGATCATGAGTTCAAGCCATGCTAGCCTCTATCTAGGAATTAATTTCCAATGAGTTTTCTTGGCGCCCGATTGCTGTTGGGTCAGACATGTCATCATGTGAGAGTAGTCGAGGGGCACATAAGCTAGCTCAGACACTCACGAATATAAAAAAAGTGAATACACTAAATTTAATTAATTTTTATGTAAAATTAAGCAATTGGTATTTATTATTGTTTATCTATAAAAAATATTTATTATTGATTAGATGATAATTACTTCCATGTAGATCTGTCTCTAGGTCGTAGAGTTGAGTGACGTTTGATCATTGGTCTTTATTTCATTGGAAAGTTTACGAGGGCTCTTAGAGAAGCTTCTACCATCGGCCGGTTCAGGAAACATCGAAACTATACCACGTCATCAGGAACATGGCAGGGCTATCCATACTATCTTATTGTCCTTCAATCTACTTATAAAATTTCAAAATCATGTATGCAGTTCCATTTTCCATTCATTTTTGGCATTAGGAGTGTTTTCATAGGCATTGTTATAATTTCTCTTGTGAATTATATTCATATCAAAAGCATTTTATATGGGAGTAGGAAGCTTAATCAAGTTTATTTAGGTTACATAAATTAAATTCTTCTTGGTGTGGTGTAATAAGGGGGTACTAGAAACTACAATGGCTTCTTCACCCTGTTGCTGTATACAGACCTACATTTTGGATTAGAGAAACTTGATTTCCAAGTTATAGGAATTGAAAATTCTCACAAACAAAAAAAAAAGCTTATTGTATCTCCCCTTGATTTGAAAGTTATAAACAGCCTTGGTTATGCCTCTTAGTGTTTGGAGATTTTTCTGGATTAGTCTCTTCCTTAGATTTGCTCGCTTTGTTTCAACTCAGGTTCAAGCCTCTTCAGATATGATTGAATTTATTTCCCATGCTTGGTCCTTTTCTTCTCTTTGTATCATTTTGGTATTTTAGTTTAGTTTCCTTTACATTGAGCATTAGTCTTTTCATCTTATCAATGAAAAAAAAAATCCTTGAAAAAGAAAACAGCCTCGTATATGCCACACAACATGGACACTTGAGAGCCACTACTCCTTCCATAAAAGAGTTTTATCTCCTTTACCGACTTCCATCTTGTGCCATCTACAGCCAAAAGGCCAATAGAGACCTAGGGAAGGGGAGCTATTTAGGTTTTTACCAGTCAATTATCCATCTCCATTGTGGTTCTTTTCATTCAATAAGCACAAATCCCTGTTTGCAAGGAAGGCCATGTTCCTACATCCATTTGGAAGTGGGTAGGGAGAAAACTTTCAATCCACCAAAATCATTGTTACCTTCATTTTCGGTGTTTCTTTCGAATAAAAAAAGACATCTAATAAGCATCTCCAACTTATTCACGAATTCTGTTTACATTTGAAAGCAGACAATAACCATCTCAATATGATTGATTTTCTTCAATGCAATCTTCCACACTAATGCTTTGTAGTCTTTTTTTTTATTTTTTTAATATCCGTGAGTGTCCGGGTCAGCTTACGCACACCTCGACTAATTTCACGGGACAACTCATCTAACCCTATAACATTTGGGTGTCAAGGAAACTCGTAGGAAATTAATTTCTATGTAGGTGGCCACCATGGATTGAACCCATGACCTTTTAGTTAGTTATTGAGACTGTCTCCCATTTTACCACTAGGCTAACCCATGCTGGTTCTAATGCTTTGTAGTCTAAAAACAATGACAGTAAAAACCATATCTTTTTCCATTGCCTGTATGCATTGGTCTGTTGGTTATCTTCGTTTCACGTTTTCGATCTCCATCAAGTTTTATTGAATGATTTGAGGAGCAACTTATTTATCATTGCTAGCTCATCTCTTGAGATTTGGTACCTTCCAAACCATTAATCGAATCCTTTTCAAGAATAGGATTGGAAGCCAAGCCTCCAAAAAGGATGTGAACCCATTGCCACCTGACACCTAATTGCTTTACACGAGTACATGTTTGGTTGTTTCCTCTTCAATTTGGTAACTGGTTACTTGCTCTTTGTATAGACTTTGTTATTGAGAAAAGGCCAATTTTATCAAGAAAAAATGAGCAAATAACTGAAGTTACAAAAATGAGTACATGGTCTCCAGCTAGTAAGCTAGTCAACAAAATTGTGAGAGAATAATTACAAAAAAATAGAACTTTGATTTTAAATGTTGAAGACGCAGGAAAAGACAAATACTACATATTTCTTTGTATATGATCACAAAAACAGTTAGTTTTATCGATGCTTCATTGTGGTACTGTGTATAAAACAGAGAAGTTTAATTGTGGTTTGGCAGGGTGTGGATCCGTCTATTAGGGCAGAAGTATGGGAATTTTTGCTTGGTTGTTATGCTGTAGGTAGCACTGCTGAGCACCGTGGCCACCTAAGGACTGCCAGAAGGTTTTTTACCTCCCTTGAACAAAAGTTCTCCTTTGTCACGTTGGATTATTATTTTTGATTTTTTTTTTTTGTTTTTAGACGTAGTCAAGCCTGCATTTTACTTTTGTGTCCTTTATATATGCTTGTAGATACAGATATCTATATGTCAACCAGGAAAAACTCTCCACCCATTGCCACCCCTTTTATTTATTGTTATTATAATTGTTTACATTGTTGTTTCCTCCCCAGTTAATATCATTTTCACTTGAGTGTCTTTCGCATATTTCAAGTCCACAAGTGGGAGGAGGGTTAGTATTATATAACTAAATGTGCCTTCCACCCATAAGCTTAAGCTTTTGAGACAATTGGTTTTTTCAGACGGTATCATAGTAGGTGGTTCAGGGAGTCGTGTGTTCAAGGATCATGAGTAGAGACTAAGAAATTCAGCAGCCACAGTGAGTTTGATAACCACATACCTTGCCAGAAGCTGATATTGTATGTTGTTCCACAGCTTTACAGATGTTTTTAATCCCCCAAAGGGGAGAGATCATATGATTTTTTTTAATTATTTTTTTTTTTAAATTTCTTAGTCAATCAATTTTTATTAGTTAATTAAACTCAAATTCTGAAAGAGCTTCTAGCTTTGCTTCTCTGGTTGAAGTTAATATAGGAGGGATTTCCTCGTCTATATCATTTATTGTTTTGGAACCGATTTCTTGAGTCTTTTGAGGAGCCCTCTCTCTCCTTCTTTTTCACTTGATTTCCGTCACTCTTTATTTGATAGGGAAATGGAAGATGTCACGCCCCTCTTATATTAGATTTGAGGGGCTTAACTTTCGGTATGAGTTTGAGGGGATATTTACTTTTGGAGTCTTGACCCCACTAGGCATTTGAATCCAGAGGGGAATAATAGAATTCTTAAATAGGTTCAGAGACTAGGTGAGGATGTTTTGGGAGGTGGCTAGATATAATGCCACTTTACGGGTGTTGGTTACTTAAACCTTTTGGTAATTTGATCTCTTGTTAGGTTTTATGTTTCTCTCGTGGCTATACAATTTTTATTTTTTGTAATTCAATTGTAGGTCTAAGTCTTATTTGTTTGAATTGGGGTCGATTATTTTAGTTACTCTTGGATCCCTTTCTTTTTTGTGGAGATTGGTTTTTTTTGCATGCCCTTGTATATTCTTTCATTTGTCTCAATAAAAGTGCAGTTTCTTACCCAAAAATAATTATATCAATGAAACTGCTGCTTCTTTAAACCAATGAATAGTTGCTAAGAAATATTTAGTGCACCAAGAGGAACTTAGAAATGAATGATGTTCGAATCATTCCCGAATAGAGTTCTAACTTGCAAAGATGACCTACACAATAAGTTCTTACTGGAGGATTCTTCTTTTTCTCCTGTTCTTTCTTCTCTCTTGTTATCTTCTTGTTTCTTGTTTGCTAGCGGCTGCATACCTTTCTTATTCCTGCACAGAATATTGTCCCATTTTTGTTCATGGTTCACTATCAAATGAAATGACTGTTAAATTTTTTCATGCAGGGAACGTTACAAGTTCCTGATCGAGGAGTGTCGGATGATACATTCTAGCATAGGAACTGGTTCCCTAGCCTACCCTGTGGGTTCTAAAGTTATGGATATGAGGACGTCATCTAAAGATGGACCAAGGGAAGCTGAGAATGAAAGTAGAGAAGTTTCCATTCATAATACTCATACAGTAGAAGATTCTTTTTGTAGGAATAATAATTGTATAGATAAATCATACACATGTGAAAAGGAAAGCTCGAATGATTCAGCAGAACTTGCGAGTGTTAGGGAAAGTACAGATAGTGCGGCAGATGGGTCTACCTGTTGTGTCCCCATTTCTGGTCCTTGCAATTGTTATTCCCTAAAACCTGAGAGTGAAGCAGAGGGATCGGCAATTGTTACAGAAAATGATTATGATTTTCCCCCTCTACCTGTCATCAACTTGTTTGACAAGGACAACCCTGATAAGAACAAATATTTCCTGCATAATGCCAAACTCTCAACTCAACGTGAATTGAGATTTGAAGATGGCAGCATGCACAGTTTTCAGATAAATAACAATGAAGATTTAGTTATTGAATCAACTGCCTCATCCTCTAACAATGTTTCTCATCCCATTAGCTCTGAAATTGAAATGATACATGCTGATTCCAGCGATCCAGAATTTCAGAACAATAGCTCATGCATTAACGTGAAGCCAAATGCACCAGAAACCGAATACTTAAATGCAACTGTCCACCGTAATAGTGGTACCAGTGAAGGTAGAGTATCTGAATGGCTTTGGACCCTGCACCGAATAGGTAAATTTCAGAAAGGAGCAGATTTGTGTCTATTTTTGAAATACAGGTCTATTTTTTCTTTATAGTCTTGACTTCTTGGACTCATATTTTTTTATCAGTGGTAGATGTGGTTCGAACGGATAGTCATCTTGAGTTCTATGAGGATACGAGAAACTTAGCTAGGATGTCAGATATCCTTGCAGTTTATGCATGGATTGATCCTGCGACTGGTTATTGCCAAGGTTGTGAATTGTTTTTCTTTTTGTATCGGTTTCCCTATCCATGTTTTATACTAATTTAATTTGCTTCAATGTCCGGTATTATAAATTATGATTTCAGGAATGAGTGACTTGCTGTCTCCTTTTGTTGTTCTATTTGAGGATAATGCTGACGCATTTTGGTGTTTCGAGATGCTCTTAAGGAGAATGGTACTTGAGTTATGTTGGAAAATATCTTGGACTGGATTTTCTTATTATCTTTCCCTCTGACACGCTGTTGCAATCTTCCAGCGTGAGAATTTTCAAATGGAAGGCCCAATTCGGGTGATGAAACAGTTAGAAGCATTGTGGAAAATTTTGGAACTTACTGACAGGGAAATCTTCACTCACCTGTCGCATATAGGTGCTGAGAGCCTACATTTTGCATTTCCAATGCTCTTGGTACTTTTTCGTCGGGAGCTATCATTTAATGAGGCACTTTGTATGTGGGAGGTTAGTGTTCTTTTTCGTTCAGCAAATTAGTATCCATTACATTGTTTTGTAGCATATGGGCAGCTTATGGAAGGATGTTTTCTTTGCAAGATTATAGCATAAATTATGAACTCTGCTAGTATGTATTTTCTTTGTTGTATAATGAACTAATAAGCTTTGCGTGCTAGCTCAACTCTGTTTTACTTTCTGATGATACAAGCTGCATTTGTAGTACAACTGTATATGGGAGACTATCTGGTATACTGAGCACTTGTACTAAGAATTAATTACGTAAGACAAGCCTATATATATCTTCTCACGCCTGTGCAACTTCTTGTCCAAAAAAAAATGGAAACTTTGTCTTTGTTGTCTCTAGCTTTCTTTTGTCCAGGTGCATGATATATGGTATAACAAACTAGTCATTTGCAACTATTTGTTTTATGACCCAAAACAAGGAAAAGAGGCGAACATGGGTTTTCTCCCCCTGGATTCATTGCTATCTTTGCTCCAACTTGAATTTTGAGAAAAAATAATAGTATGTTATTTCTTCAATATTTTGAATCAAACACATAGAAGGTATTCTTTCATTCAAGAAAGTCTGTCTACCTATACAAAAATATCTACCAACAAGGCTAAAATGTCTGACTAATAAGGAAACTATTACAGATAATGCACAACTAATATTAGAAAAATATAAATAAAATAAAAGAAAAATTACATTTGTCATTATTGACCATTAGATCAACCCATGGTTGTTATTTTGGATTTGGTTACCAGTGTTGCAGAAATTATTTAAGGCGTAAGCTTAGAGGCAAGCAGCTCTAAGGTGCCTTGCTTACACCTGTGACACATTAAAAGAGGCGTAACCCTTTGAAGATAGAGGTATAAAACTCTACTTGCTTCGAGGCTTGAAAGACATAAGCCCAAGTTTCATTCCCCTACCAATTGCAATTGGTGCGACAAATTCCAATTTCCAACTTGTGGCTTTTGGCAGTATTCAATGGTTTCAGCCTTCTTTTCCTTTGTTTATTACATACTGCTCAATTTGTATAGGAAGTAACGCTAACACCCTCTTTACCGAGTGTTCATACATCATATATATGTAAACATAGATATTTACTGAATGATACACAATAGAATATTGAGTTTCTTTGGACTTCTAGTATTCCTTAATGGTTAAACTATTGATATTTGATATTGAAGATATATCAACATATTGATGGATATTTCAATCCTTGCTTAGGGATAAAAGCTCTTTGATATTTGGTGATGATACATAGCACATTCTCTCAACTCTCACTTTAAGATAAACTGCGCCACAATGCTTAAATTTGTAATTGGGTTATTTTTTATATATCTAAAATTGACCTAACATTGGGCAAATTGGTTTTTATTTATGGCTGACCTGAATTGAAACTATAATACCATTTCAATCATAACAGCTAATTGTCCTTCATTTAGATGATGTGGGCTGCTGATTTTGACGAATCAAGAGCTTACAGTTTAGAGAGTAGTTGTCTGGAAGCATTGACCTTACAACTTCCAAGAGGCTCGGAAGTGGAAATAAGTGAAGGAGACATGAACAATAGTAACATTAACACGAAAGACACCTTACAATCAAATAATGGAAATTTGGAACGTTCATCATGTGACAATGCTGGAATGAGGTCAACATCTGCCCATGCTTTTTGTGGCTTGACAAGGAATCTTTGTTCAAGGAATGATCCTACGAAGAAGTGCACTGCAATATCATCAACTAAGCAAGGTGATGATGAGCTTCCTGTTTATTGTGTTGCAGCAATCCTTATAACGAATCGCCAAAAGATAATTAGAGAAACACGTTCTATTGATGATCTGATAAAGGTATGTGCTTTTAAATATATTTTATGCTAATTGACTCTGATAGATGTTACCAATTCTTTCTTCCTAGCCATCAATGAAATATATTAGTTTAAGCTCTATTCCCTAATACAGTTCTATCGGACATTGTTTAGTACGACACTTTTCTGATTTGGCTTCACTGTTTCTGTTGTTTGCATTTCTTTTTCTTTAATTAGATGTTGGATGTGCTTAATATGCATGGGCACACACCCATGCAGGACATGCAATTATGCTGGGGAGCATTTCCCCGCAGGCAGGCAAGCATCATGTATGCAACAGACGCATGTGGGCTGGCAGTGTGTGGGATGTGCGTTGAAAGGGTTTCTCCCTGACATTTTGATGCTCTAATGTGGATAGGGGGCTGTGTAAGACTCCACAGAACACACTTGTGACGAGAAAAGAAAGGACTTGCTCCACAAGGCACTCCCCTCCTTGAAGTGAGGACTTATTTTTTATCCGAGGTCAAAATTGGGTAGGCAACTCCTATAAGTTAGGTAAAAAATTGTGGACCTAAAATTTTGAGAGTAAGAATAGGAAAACGTGGTTTTCCTTGGTCTCAAAGATTAGGAAGGTGGGTGAGTATACTATTCCTAGGCAGTAGCTTCCCAAATATCTCTCAACCTAAGCGTGGGGGATGGTAAGAAGGAGACATTTTTTGTGGCAAGCTAACTTCTTTGCCCTTTTCTTCTTGGGGAGGGAAACATTACAGTTTCTATGGAGTTGAAGCGACGTGTGTTAAGGTTTGGGAGGTGGTGAGATTCAATGCCTCTATGAGCCTAGGTCACTAGGCCTTCTTATAACTAGGATTTTATTTTCTTTTGGATTGAAGTCCTTTTTTGAAACTAGTCTAACTCTACTCTGTTGGAGGTTTTTTTCGGGTCTATCCTTATAAATTCTTTTGTTTCTCTCGATCAAAGCTCCGTTTCTTACCACACGAAGAAAGAAAGAAAAAAAGGCAATCTGATTGCTTGGTTGGGCTGGAAATATTTCTTCAAGCTCACAAAATTTGGATTGCAAGAATCCGCTAAATCATCTTTTGTCACAGCCGGTGCAACATAGTTTTTTCTAAAGTTAGAGACCGTCTTTGTAGGGATGTCCAGCCGCATTATCTTCCTCCTTTCAGTAATCGTGATGTAGTAGGGTTAAGGATAAGTAGGGTCATTTCTTATTAATCTTGGTTATCCTTGGTTAAAATGAATTATCCTAATTTACTTCTAATTGGGATTCTTCTTTGTGTTTATGTGCACATTGTGTATGTTTACATGTGTTTGATCAAATATCATAAGATGTCTGTAACTTACCATAAGTACCCTTAGAGTTTAAACTTTTATTTCTCGTGTGTATTTGTGTTTGCTTATGTTTGTGATCATAAAAAAATTAATTATCTGACACTAGTTCCTTATGGAAGTTTAAAATTACTTTGAAACAAAAAAACCTTTTAATTATTTCAAGTTTCTATTTTGTGTCTACCGGCATTGACAATTTTAATTTGACAGATTTTCAATGATAAGATGCTGAAGATTAGTGTCAAAAGATGTATACGTACAGCAATCAAATTGCGGAAGAAATATTTTTCCAAGGTGAAATTCAGGTTTAAGTTTTTTTATTTTAAATCTTGCTGTATCAAGTTTTTTTTATCGCACTGATTGCTTTCAACCCTTTTTTCATCTTGAAGGGCAAAATGACATTTTTCCATTCATAAACTGAATCAATTATTTTGGTTGATTGCTTATATTAAATTTAGCTGCAACATGATACATAACCATCCATTGACCCCGGGATTGATTTTTATTATTCAGCACAAGTTCAGGAAGAATTTTTATTACGGAGAAGTTCATGTTCTTTTTTATTAATATTACAAAAGAATATAATATTTCTGAATGTTATAATATTATTCTTTTTTTCTCGTTGCCAGTTGACGATCTTTTTGGTGATTAGTGATCACAATGATTTTTTTTTTCTGTTCTTTCTGAAAAGGAAACAATGAATTGTGAACGTCTAGGAGGATATTTTGAATTGCTCATGTGGCATTATTGCATGTTTATATTTTTATGATATGATTCTTTTCCTAAAATTGTTATAGAAGTACTTTGAAACTTGCCCCTTTTTGTACCAGGTAATCAAGAAAAGGAAGCCTCCGATCTCATTATGAGGACAAGAGCTGCACCATTTATACGAAGCAACAAAAGTACAGTAATAGCTGTTATGAAACTGTTGATGAAAAATGCATCGGCAGTTCAAAGATTCAAACTGAGGTTTATGCGACTGCCTCCTTCAGATTCTTTATCGGTAACTTTACAATTGACTCTCAATGTCTGCATTTATAACGCCCTTTGGACAATAAATACAGTTAACATGTTAATTTGTATATTCATGGATAGTATTATTATATAACATGATGTAAATGAATAAAAGTTCTAATTATTCCTTTTCTCTCTCATATGTTTGAGAGGGTGAAAAATAGAAATCTAGAGTTCACTCCCACTTATAGAGAACTTGTCGGGCGTCTATGCAATGTACTTGCTGTAATCTAGAATTCAGAGAAGTATATTTCTTATTCATATTGAGTCAAAGGAAAGTTACATATTTATATAGAGAATAAAATAAATCATGGACACTATGTACAATGACAATAAAGGACATATAATATAAATATAAATATATACTTCCGAACACTTGCTATTTGTTTTGCTTCCCAAACCTTTCAATGATGAATAAGGGGTCGTTTGCGCTTGTTTAGATGATTATATGCCACAATTAATTTTCCTTCACTGCAGAAACCAATCCCTTTGTTATGCCTTCTTGGTTCTTCAACTCCAAAATATAATGCGAGACTCTCTCCTTGATTGCTTTCTCCTTTCAACTTTAGATTCATCTTCAAGTGGTGGTCATCAAAGTCGTCCTTGATTCCACCACTCGGCTAGCTGCTATTACCTAAATTTCTACAAAACTAATCTAGAAATCTAGCTGTTTGTCTATAGCCTATGGGCATCTCAGAACCATAACAAACAAATCTTGAAAGTTTTTCTTATTTGCTTTAGTGTATAAATGCTGTGTTCTTAACATATATAATGATAGAATTACATTCATGTGAATATTCCTCTGTTAATTATATTGCTTGTGAGCCCAAACCAATTTCTGGTAAAACATACATCTTTCACAGTGATTCTTTAGTTTTGATGCAATTACTCTTTTAGATTCTAATTTCTAATAGATTCATTCTCTCTCTTTTTACCTCATTTTCGTGAGGTCAGTGCAGAGATTATGAAATGGGAAGAAAGAAATATCTTCGCTTTTGTCGTCAACGAGCAATTGGAATTCATTGTACAGGCTTAAGGTTATTGATTTCATTTTCGAACCATTTTTCCTTCAATTATTGTACTGCTGATGGCACCTTAGAAACCTATACATCCTGAGGGGGAGAAGTTAGTGCATTTCATTTTTGATAGCTTTAGTTAGAAAAGCGAAATAGGTGAAAAATCAATAGCATGGTCAAAAAATTAAGTTACTTATGCACCAAGAAGTGTCAACTGTGAGTAGAATGAGTAGAATGTAGATTTTTCATCCTATAGAGGAATTTGTATTGCCAATTCTTTCTTTGCCATTGAAGGCAACATTTCATCACTATATAATATATTCAGATATTAACCTCTACTTTCCATATTTTCTTGATGCTAAGTGGTCTTAGTTTTTGTATTGAACAATTAATCTATATTACATTCTGGTAGATAATGGAGAGTTCATATGTTTGCTTTGCCATCAAATAGAAGATTGAGTTTTTCTTTTCCCCCTTCTAGGGAGTATAGAAATTTTCATTATGTCATTTTGCTGGTATAACATAAAAATCCCTCACAACAGCAATTTGAAGAGACAGGTTTGCCAAGATTCAAGTGTTTAGTGGAATAATGTTTTGCATTGCCTCCTTAATAGGACAGTTTTTTTTTTCCCCGTTTAGGGTGATTTTATTGTTACTATTAGAGGATAAACTTTTATCATGTTGAAAATTACTTGAAAACGTACTCATTGAAAATTGATTTGGATTGTCCGGAAATAGTAAGTATATAAAAGTGTAAACTTAAATATTCAATTGATTTCAAATTATTTAAAATACGTTCTAGTGTAATTTTGAATATGATAAAAATGGTTTACAATTTTAAAATCACTCCCAATTTAGCCTTATTTTTTTTTAGTGAAATTGATAAAAGAAAATAGATGTTTAGGCTTCTATTTATGCCTACCCTCCCCTCCCCAACTTAATTACCATTTTTATTTCTTTTCTCTTTCTAGTTTAATTGAGTAGTCTAAAGTAATATGTATCAAGTATAGCAAAAGTTTAAATTTTTTCATACAAAAAAAGTGATTGACATTTTAGTACATGTACATATTAAGCATAAATGGTGTGTAGTGAAAATTCTCTTGGAAAACAAAAGGCCTGCATGTTCGATAATCATTTAGGGTTTTCTATGTTTTAATTAGAGCTTGTGTTTGGATTGAACGTTCTGGACTTGCTTTGTAATAGAAAACTTATTTTGTTCTTTTAGTTTTTAACTCTTTTTTCTACCATTTTCATGCTTCACAATTTCATTTTTGTTTTACTCTCAATTTCTCATTTAGTCCAACATCATGTTTGGAGTAATTTTGATTACATTCTAGCATCTCATGCAACCTTCGAAGAGAATAGTTATAGTAATAAAAGTTTAGACAAAATTTTGTCGAGAACTTTTAAGAGTAAATAAATCTTGATAGAGAATTCAGAAAGCATGAGAAATGTTGTGAACAGAGGGACTCAATCAAATGTTTTAGTGGAATTAAGAGGATAAAATTTGTAGAGAAAAAGATATCAAATATAGAAACAAAGTTGAGATTTTTGAAATTTTGAATCTGTTTTCCTATACTATCTATGTATTTGATTATCAAACAAATTTGTTTCTCTCTATAAAAAATTAAATTTAGGTTTATTATATAGTAATCTATTTTGACATTTTGGTGACTTTTTAAATGTTAAGAACCATTTTCAAATGTTTAAATTTGAAAACAATTTCACGTAACTAAAACATGAATCAGAAAATCCATGAAGTCTAATTGAAACCAGTGTTTTAGAGCAATTGTTTAGGGGATATGATTTTCATCTCTATTATGGTTTAAGAGAATCTTCCAACAATCAATACTCCCATGCTGTTCATGGAGAATCTAGGGCTCAATTTGCTTTAATTTTACCCATTTATGGAAAGCCCTAATTTGACCCCCCAAAACGCAATCCAGAATCCATTTCCAAAACGTAATCAATTCCTTACATCTGAACTCGTCTTTGACTTGACTTGATTTGATTTGATTTGATTTCAGCTCCGGCAAATTGCTTAGAATTTGAATTTCATGTGGACAAAAGCTCCGGCGGCGGCTGATGAAGAAGAAAAGGGGGCGGCGTTTTGCTAAAATAATAAATTACATTGAAAAAAGAAACACATTCTTTTACGTATTTATTTAATTAATGCCACCAAATTCATGGATTAAATATTATGTCAATATCTTATAATAATATTATCCATGATTACGCTTCACCTAATTACCTAATTACATGAATTGCTTTAGAAAGCCACTACTTATCATCTTTTCATTGATAGATCAAGAAGGTTGATATCGATATCGGGATTTCAATTTTATAAATTATATTGATAAAATATAGATATATATGAATATTTATATGAATAACAAAATTTATTAATCGTTATTGTAGTCATTTATTAGTGTTACTATTTATATTGGATTAAATAGCTCATATTTTTATGTTTTATTAGACTTTGAAACCTTTGATTTTAGATTATATTGATGAGTTGATGGATATTTTTATCTAAGAGATAAATGGAACTCGAAAGCACATAATTATTTTTTAAATGGTAATTATTTTAAAATAATAGGAGCGAGGAATGTGCTAATATTAATGAAACTAATTTCAAAATATAAAGGTCAAAGTAATTTTTTTACTCTTGATTATTATATGTAATAAAAAAGAGGAAAAAAAAATACTATTTTGATTTTTAGATTTTGCGTTTAGTTTATATTTTGGTCCTTATGTTTCAAAATTAAACACTTTTGAAAAAAACAAAGGTCAGTGATAGAAAAATGATGATTAAACTAACAGAACAACCGTTGATGACTTAAAAGAAAGATGGCTAAGATGACGATTAGACTAATTTTAAATTAAAATATTAATGATGTAACTATTTAATTTTGATAAAAAAGAAAAAAGAGAGTCTTGTTGATGTAAATGCCACCGATTTTACATTGGAAAAAAGTCTCGATCTTTCATTTTTTTTTCTCGTTTTTTTCTATCAAAATTAAAATAGGTACATTGCTAATATATTTTAATTTAGAATTAGTTGTCAACTTTCGTAGTAAGTGACTAATGGTTATGTTATTTTTAAGGACTAGAATTGAATATTATCGAAATCTTAAGAACAAAAGGTGATCGAGTAAAAACTAAACTAAAAAATTGTGGATAAAAAGGTTATTTTTTCTTAAAAAATAAATAAACAAAGAAATGTAGATATATAAAATTACAAGTGTCATATGAGACTATTTTCTACCCATACATGCATTGTACTTCAATAATTGATAAGTCCTTCAAGTTATATATATATATATATATACATATAAAAGTTTGAATTTAGGGAAAACAAATTTATTAACAAACAAATTACTTCAAATTGCCACTTTTAAAATCAAATCAAATTAATAAAAATGAAAAAACTCTACTTTTTACTCCATGTTTTGCTAAAAAAAACTAACCCAAAAAAAAAAAAACAATAAAATATAGAAACAATTTTTTTAAAAAATACTATATTTTAAATAGTTTAAATATTTGTGCTCTTCATTTCTCCCTATGATAATTATTAACCAATTTAAAAATCAATTGCATTTTAAATTAAACAATAAAAACAAAATGCTATTAGAGTTATAATTAAGCTTTAAGGTTCTTTCTAGACAATTAAATTAGAAGCTCTAACTAAATAATAAAATTTTGCTACTTTTGTAGAATGTTTAATAGAATTGGAAAAAAAAGTAAAAAAGAGAAGGTAGATATTTTAAATATAAATTTAAGTTTGACATCGTTGTTCTAAACATTCAACGAAGATTTACAATTTTAACAAATATCAAAATTTAAAGAGTAAGTTTACAACTTGAAGATATAGTAAATCACATGAACTAAATTTGGAGTTTGGGTAAACATTTAAGAAAAAAAAAATTGTATATATTTTTTTATACAAAATATGGTAAAATTTTGATTCAACAAATGATAAACACTGATATATATTATAACTTTAGATTTTTATCAGTGTCTCATTGATTGAATCTAAAATTTGCTATATTCACAAGATTTTGTTTGTTTGTTTATTTTTCTATATTTGAACGATTTAAGCGGTGATGAAGAATAAAAATTGCGTAGCATTTAGGGGTACAATTTTAACAAATATCAAAATTTAAAGAGTATGTTTATAATTTTAAGGATATAATAAATCATGTGAACTAAATTTTCAGTTTAGTCAAAAATTTAAGGAAAAAATTATAAATTATATATTTTTATTTACAAAATATAACAAAATATAATTTTAGATTTGTTGATTGAATCTAAAATTAACTCGAATAAAAATTAGGGCGCAATTAGGGGGTAGAATAGACATTTGACAAAGGATGAGAGAATCCCTTTTCGTTGGAGACAAAGTTCCATACTGCAAAATTGTAAATATCTATCACTAACTATTTAAAAGCCTCCATAAAATGACAAACAATAAAAGCATAAAAAAAAGAAGAAGATTTCTTCTTTTATTTTTTATCTTTTTAAATTTGGTTGTAATTTTATTTTACTTTATTTATGTTTAGTGTAGTTTTTGCCAATTGTGCTCTAAATTTTGTTAATTTTTTAAAAAAAATAAAAATTGGTTCAATTTTAATTCATATATAGTTTTTTAATACCAGAAGATAATTTTTTTTGTTTTTAATTTTTAACCAACTTTAATAAAATAAATATACAAAATGACAATGTTTATAAGAAATTTGATAACTAAAACGC
Organism: Cucumis hystrix; assembly: GCA_025688845.1. Classification (NCBI taxonomy): domain Eukaryota; kingdom Viridiplantae; phylum Streptophyta; class Magnoliopsida; order Cucurbitales; family Cucurbitaceae; genus Cucumis; species Cucumis hystrix. The sequence goes on from CM046889.1 coordinate 19,494,555, forward strand.
TAAACATATACCACTACGACTCATAAGATAAATGGATTTAAATAAGTGGGTAATATGACTAAGACACATTGAGCAACCGTTTATTCTAAAACACTAAATCAATAATATATAAAAGAATGGAGAATTTTATTTTAAATGATAAAATTGTTTATTTACAAATATAACAAAAATATCACAAATCCCATGTGAGACTAATATGCGTATTGGTTTATTATAAATAAACTGTGATATATGTTTGTAAATAAATCGATTCATTTTGCTATATTTAAAAACAATCATAATATATATGTATTAAAAACTTTCAAAGAGATCAAATTAAGTAATAAATAGAAAGAAACATTTTTTAAAAAGAAATTCTATTTTGTGATTAGACATTTGGATGGAAGTATTTTTGGACTAAAATTTAAAAGGATAATAAGTGAGAAGTGTAATGGTAATATAACATTTTATTTTTTGAGGAATTATAGAGAAAGGAAAAAGGAGGAAGAAAAAGAGAGAAAGAAAGAAAGAAAGAAGGAAAGAAGGAAAGAAGAAAGAAAAAGGAACTTAAAAAGAAAAAAAAAAGGGAAAAAAAAGGAAGAAATGTAATGTTGCTTTGCTTACGAATATGTTGACACTTTCCGACGTCAAACCTCCAAACCCTCTCTCCAATTGCTGTATACACAGACATCGGTCTCGTTTCTCTCTCTATTTTTCTGCAACTTTCTTTAGTTTATTTTCTTCTTTACCCGAGCTCCCTTCAGTCTTAATCCGTACAAATCTTCCACACTCATTTTCCCTCCTTTTTTCTTATTTTTTTCTGTTTCTTCATTGATTGACCCATCTATCTTCAATTTTCATTTTTGAGGTTTTGTTTTAGTCATTTTTCTTATGGGTTCATTGATTTTTGTTGAAATAATCTGAATTGGCGGGAGCCAACGGTCAATTATGTGGTTTTAGGAGGTGGGTTTTGATTGGATTTGGATTTGGGATTGGAAAAACGTTTGAATTGTTGTGAGTTTTGATGGCTAACCCATCTGGGAACCATCAAGAAGCTGGCCAACCGTCGTCTTCCTTCGATGGAGGGAACCCCAGCAACGGTAATTCGACACCTGTGCCTGCCGCGGATAATTCGAGTTCGGCTCTTGCTATGAAGCATAACCCGGGTATCTCTACGGATTGGACATCTGATGAGCAGGTCACACTGGAAGAAGGGCTTAAGAAGTGAGTTTTTTCCCCTTCTTGTTTTTGATGTATGGTTTTTAGCTTCTTGCGTTTATGGAAGTTGCTTGAATTAAGCGATTTGGTTGATTTTTTTTCTTTTTCCATGGAGGAAATTGATTTTGTACTTTTTGTTCAAGCTCTTTTTCTTTTATTTTCCAGCAAATTTCATTTTTAAATGGTTAGATTACGAGATTGGTTCCTCGGAGTTGTGTTTTACAAGGCCCTGAATGTGTCTAGTAAGTCCACAAGGCTTTTGGGGTTTGTACTTGACGAACAATTTTTACACTTTCTTTCCGTCTCTTAAAATTCCTCTTTTGAACATTCCCTAAGCATACCGGCTATATTTATGGACCGAGCTGATTTTTATCCAGCTGTGAAAATATATGAGATTATTTGTAGCTAACGATTGATGTGTGTAAGTGGAATTTGACCTTTTGAAGTCTCAGGTCAGAACTAATAGCATCTCGCTGTTCTTTTCCATTATTTGCCTGTTATCTGAATTTCACCACATCGGCATCTGATAACAGTCATGTCTGTTGCTTTTTTTTCTATCAATATTTTCTTAGTTGATTTTATTTCTTCAATTTCTCTTGGCTCAGTTTTCAACCGCACAAAGATGTTCAAGTTCCTATTGAGGGATGGTCTTTTTTCTTAATGTGAAGGCCAAAGTTGTATGATTTAAAACTTAAAGTTTTACGTTACAGGAAAGTAAGGAATCCATATGCTTAGGAAAAAGCTTGGATGCTATCATAAAGAGTTTTATTTGACTTATGATTGTAAACTGGATTCAGCCTTATAGGGATATCTAAGGTGTTTTTGAAAGCTAAAAGGTGCAACCACTTGAGATTTGATATGTGCAGAAACAATACCATTTACTGTTTTCTCTTAAATGAGCCATAATGTGATTGGTTTGGAAGTTAAAAAATATCTATGCCAACGTTTCAAAGTCATTTTTTTTAATCTTTAATTTTACGAAAACACGCCTCTTCATTAAAAATGAAATGAAACTATGCTCAAAGTACAAAAGAATTATACAAAGGGCACCAAAAACTAAGGATCAAAGGGGCACTCAGACATCTCAAATGACACCCCCTAGCGCCCACACCATTTCCGAACAAACGAACAAAGACTAAATAACATCTCAAGCTAAAGAAGAACTACAACAAAATGATACATCATAAGACCAAAATAAAACAAGCAGTACAAAACGCTTGACTATGCAAGGACAAATACAAAAGAGACTCAAAGCAAAATAACTTGATGAGCTCTGATTCGTAGGTGCTACACTCCTTTTTTGTGTCCTTTACCCAAGTGTTTATGACGTAGATTGCTCTAAAGAAAGATCAGTGACGGTGGTGTAGGATCCTAGCTGCTTAAATCGAAAACTTGAGAAGAAACTTAAAGTATCGGAAATTTGATGAATGGATGATTTTCATTGAAATAGTGGTACAAGTTTACTGATCCTCTTGAATATACGTTAATTTGGAACTTGGAAAAGATATCTCTACAGTAGTTAAAGTTGCAAGTCGGTCCTTTATCATAAACAACAGTGGAAGATTGGAGAAGGAGCTAGAAAATCAGATTTGGAGATTTAAAGTTCACAAAAAGAAACCAACCAGTAGGTAAAACTAACTAACTGTCAAATAACTAATGACTAACAATTAATTTCAACTCCGACATCCAAAAGTGAAGTTTCTTTTATTGTCTCCCTCCCTCATAGAAAAATATAAACATACAAGACATGATACTAGGAAGAAATCCCCAATTTTCTCTTCTCCTGCAAATGTGTATGAACTGCTTGCATAAGGAATTTACCCGAGCCTCTTGTTGGAAATGACTTCCTGCTTGAGAACTCTGTTTATATCTAGATCTAGGGTTGGCAAGGAAATGTTAGGTAAACCATGTGGGAAATTAGTCCGGACAATTATTCTTGCACCTTAAACCACCGTGAGTTGACCTAGTGGTCAATCCTATAACTATTTTATAGATGTTATTTTTCATAGTTGGAGTCTCTTTTCATAGAGGGAGGTCCCCCTTTTGTGGGATTATTTTTCTTTGAATGCCCTTGTATTCTTTCATATTTTCTATCGATTTCATTTAGAAAAGAGCCATGAATATAATAAAGGAGTTAGATGGAATGAGTTCAAGGCATGATGACCCTCTACTTAGGATTTAATATCTTTAAATGTAGCATGGTTAGGTGGTTGTCTCGTGATAATAGGCATGGTTTGTGCAAGTTGCCTCAACTCGCACAAATATAAAGAGAAAGATCTTGCCTTTGTAGATCTAGTGCGGCCAAAACAAGCTCAAGAAGATTCTAACTTCCACGGTCTACCATTTAATTGGTAAAATGAGTTCTACTTGAATTTTGTATATCTCTCTTGTACTATGAGCTTTTGTCTCATTATATCTTTATCAATAAAGAGACACATATCCTTTTAAAAAAAAAAAAGGTTCTACTTGAATAATTTGTGCTCTTGGAATTATGAGGCCATGCTTCCTATGAATCCTCGTATGACTTTGAGGATCCCTAAGATGTTTTTCATTTGTTAAAAGCCCTTCTCAAAGTTGCTGTCCAAAAGGATTCTGTTGATGTGTGTCTGGAGAATGTGTCTTGAAGATAAGTCCACCTCATTTGTCGATACGGTTTTGATCAAATCCTCCACAATTGAGAGACCTTGGTGCTTTAGTTATTTTGGGGGAGGGAATTCCTGCCTCTCTAGGCTGTTTTTTTTTGTGATTAACATTTATTCCTGTTTCTTATTAGAAAAAAAGAAAAAGGAAACATGAAGAACAGTTAAAGTTTCTAATAATTTAATGCACTTCTAAGTTCTAACTGCTAGGAACATGTTTCAGACACCAATGACCAAACTTTGAAGATGAAGCTGGCTCTTGGCTAAAACTCTATCTTGGAGGCTTCTTTTCTTTTATTTTTCCATTTTCCTTTCTTCATTTTCTAATTTTTCTTAAAGGGGACAAAAGGTCATACTTGAACAGTTTTTTTTTTTTTTAAGATAGGTCATACTTGAACAGTTGAACTGCTGCCTTCTGTGCATTGTTTTATTATCATTACTTTCCTATTGTCCTTTTAACCTAACTAACCTTTTTATCGTATTTTTGGTGGTCCAATTTTTTAGTGAATGTGTTAGTTTGGTTTATACACAGATATGCCGCAGAGTCTAGTGTTATTCGGTATGCAAAGATTGCAATGCAACTACCAAATAAGACTGTACGAGATGTTGCTTTGCGTTGCAGATGGATGAACGTGAGTTATTTTCCTCAATTCTTGCTTCTATTAGCGTATAAATTTTTGATAAGTTTCCTGCTACTTAACTTGCAATCATGCATACCATTAGCATGGTAATTGGACATAAATACTATTAAGGGGTGTCTGGTTAGCCATGGGATGTGTTTTGGTACGATTACAAAACTCATTCCATTCTGACAGTTTTTAATATTAACTCTATTTCTTACTGTTTTTGCGCTATACGATCTCATTTTCGTTTCGTCTTCGATTACTTGCGCTTTCCAACACTCCTTTGATTCCAATGATCCTGATTACATTCCAATCTCCAAACACCTCCTATGTAAAGAAATATCCAAATAAGAGTTGCACAATTTTGTGATTGATGCTCCATGAAGTTCTTGTTTCCATCTCATTATATTAATGAAGAGGCTTGTTTCATTTTCAAAACAAAAGAAAAGTAGATTTAAGTGCATTTATACATACCTACATATGTACATATGTATATATATTTGTATTCTAATGCATGCCTTTAAATGGTCTGAATGTTAATGCATCCACAAGATTATCCCCCTCCTTAAAATTATGGATGAAAAAGGAAATAACTATTTTGTAATCGTGATTGTTCTGTTTCTATAACCCAAAGGAAAAGAATAATTTTTCTTCCTGATACTAGCAGTTAGCAAATGCTTACCCATTAAAACATTTTTTTAAATAAATTTTTTCATGTGGTTTATTAGTCTGTATTTGGATATGGCATAAAGGCACTCTATCATCGTTTATGGACATTTTTTATACTTTTATATCATCGTTTTCAGGTTTTAATTTTATTTATGCACTTAATGTTCCTCTTTGGTTTACTTTTTTTTGGGGGGGTCAGAAAAAGGAAAATAGCAAGAGAAGGAAGGAAGAACACAATTTAACAAGAAAGAACAAAGATAAAAAGGTATTGTGTAAATTATTGGTGCATTTTATGGTCTCCCTGTTTCTCTTTGGTTCACTTCTTAGTTTTCTTTTTATTGTTCAATTGTTTATTTGTTACTTGCAGCATATGCATCAACTTTAGACATTCATTTTGGAAACAACTAACCATTTTGGAAACTTTAATTGAATCGTTTTTCTTCTTCTCCATTATTGTTTTGTTTGCATAAACATTAGGTGAGACTTATATCTTCCTTTTGGTAATGAAAGTTAACTTTAAAAAAAAAAGAAAAAGAAACAGAAACAAACATTGGGTCAGACTTGCAATTTTCCAATTAAAGCTTTAAATTTCATAAGCAAATCAATATGGGCTCTCAAGATGCTTTTTTTGGAAAGTCGTCCCATCCATGCATCAATTTTGATTGTCCATTTTGTTAACCTGACATTTGAAGTCCACACATGTGTAGGAATTGGCGAAATGGCGTTTTTCGAAGGTAATATTGATAAAGGGTTTAAATTGATTCACCTACAACAATTCGGAGTTTAATTGAAATAATTTTAAATCTCACACTGTATTTTCCAAACAAAATTTGAAGTAGAGTGTAAATTGGTACAATTATTAGTAAGTTGTATGGAAAGTTGGCTATTTCTTCCATGGAAAGTCTTGACATAATTTTTGGCATGGTCTTAGGGCTGGGGAATGATATTTTTCTCTATTTCAGGAAAGAGTATCTGACTCTTCAATGAAGTCAGCACAGGTTGCAGCAAGGCCTAACGTGCCTCCTTATGGAATGCCTATGATTCCTATGGACAATGATGATGGTGTCTCATATAAAGGTTTTGTTTCTACATTCTTCGCTTACACCTCTACGTGTTTTGGGCTGTTACAGCTCTCATTCTTCATTCTCTTGATGTGAAAAATGGGGGAGTAAATTTAATGATTTGCTATTAATATACATTAGGTAACATTCATAAAAATAAAATATCGGACATGCAGGTAATAAATTGTAGGGTGTATTCAACTGCCATGCTTGTCTCCAGTTTAAACCATCCGAGATGCTTTTTTTTTCTCTAAAATTTGTACCATGTAAATATGTTATTTGAAGGTATAAATGCTTATCGTAATGTTTGCTTGTTTTTTGAAGGCCCTATATTATCATTAGTATGGTATGAAACCCTTGGCAAATTGAACATGAAACTTTCTAGGATTAGGAACCTTGGCTTACCAGTGGAAGACTTAAAATGATCAAAGACCATGAGGTGCCGAGGGGCCTGATGGATTATTCTCAGGCTTTGAGGAGGGGTGGTGGAAAAAGATGGGTTGAGGAAGATAAAAAAGTTAAAGAAAAAGTTGGAAGGGTTCGGACTTGGATTGCAATTTTGATTGAGAAATGACGGTTACGGTGGAAGTACTCAGGAGCAGGTTGAATCGGGATTTCTTTATGAATTTGATAGAATAGAAAGTCTTGCAGTTTTTGCTTGCTTGGGGGAGGACACTAGTGATATGATTTGGAAGTTCCTCCTCCATCTACCCTTTCACTAAAAGGGCCTATTTGGGATGTGTGATTTATGGGATCTTTGGGATGAGTGGAACAACAAAGTTGTTTAGAGGGTTGGAGAGGGATCCTAGTAATTTTTGTCTTTCATTAATTTCATGTGTCTTTATTTCTTCCATTTGGAAGATCATTTGCAATTATTCTTTAGGCACCATTTTGTCTTTCTAAAATTCTTGCATTCTTTCATTTTTTAATGTAAGTGGTTATTAGTGTGTGTGCCTGCACTTCAATTTCAAAAATCTTCTATAACTATTCTATAGGCACCATTTCATATTTCTTTATGCGCTTCCATTTTGAAGATCTTTTGCAATAATTCTACGGGCACCGTTTTGTTTAGCTAGAGCCCCTTTCTAGTTGAGGCTGGCATGCTGCCTTTTTGTGGGTTTTGTTTTTTGTATGCCGTTTATTCTTTCATTTTTTCTCAACGATAGTTGTGTGTGTGTATATATCTTTTCTTTTGAAACTACTGTATTTTGTGCATAACATTTGCATTTGGTCTTTGTGATGCTTTCAGCTATTGGTGGTACAACTGGAGAGCTTCTTGAACAGAATGCACATGCAATGAATCAAATTTCTTCTAATCTTGCATCTTTTCAGGTGAAGTACTTGGTTGTCTGGATATGGTTTTAGCATTTTTAAGTTAAAGCAAAAATTTCGTCCCACCATACCTCACGTAGTGTTAATTGTGGATTTGTATCTATTTCTTGATGATACTGAGTAATTTTTCTTTCAGCCTTCTCTGATGTATTAACTTCTGTACTGGACAGCAAGATTTGCATTTTCTGTTGGTTATGAATCACTCTGTAGACTTCTTTTTAACTTTTACTCCCATCGTGTAATTGCTGTGAAACTCTTTTGTATTTCTCAACCCCCCAAAAGATTTGCTTAGCAGTTAGGAATGAAACTCTTGCTGGTCCCTTTGATTTGTTGGGAGACTTCTCATCTCCCCTGTGTTCCCTTGGTTTCAGTAAAAAAATGTTTTTTATCCAAAAATGCTCGATGGTGAAATTATGTGGCCTGCTGATGCTTATTATAATCTGTGAGCGAGCACTGATTCTCTTCTTCTTTGCTATTTGCCCCCTCCCTCTTCAAATCACTTAATTGCATTTTACCAAGCCTTTCATGTGTGTATTTCTATGTATATATATGTAACATGATATACAACTGTCCATTCAAACACATTCGTACTAAAACTAAAAACATGAAATATTTCATTATTTAAGAATGGCTTATGATTTCTTGCCAGGCAACCCAATGTTCTTTTATAGGAGTGGACAACATAATTTTTGAACTAATAACATTTTGTTTTATGTAGATACAAGATAATATCAGTCTCTTCTGCCAAACGCGGGACAACATCCTCAAAATAATGAACGAGTAAGTAACATTATCTCAATCTACTTTTTTCCTCATTTTTCCTCCTTATTGTAAAAGCTGCGCTTCCCTCAGTTTTCTCAAATATTCTTACTTTGTTAACGTCCATTTACTAGGAAAGTTCATTTATAATATATGATATTTGTTTGAGTAGACCATTGTGGGTTAACCTAGTGGTAAATAAAGAGCATGAGTTTAATAAAGGCTTAGAGGGAATGAGTTCAACCGTACCTAGGATTTAATATCTTAGGAGTTTTCATGACACCCAAATATTGTAGTGTTAGGTGGGGTTGTCTCGTGGGATTAGTCTAGGTGCGTGCAAGCTGGTCTGGATGCTCACGGATATTGAAAAAGGGTTTGTTCTAGTGAAGTTGGAGTATCCTTTTGGTCCTAACCAATGGATGTTTAAAATAACATTAGCTTAGACTTGTTTTTTGCTTACTTTCCTCCCTTATTTGTAAGGGTCTCCTTAGGTTTTCCAAATATTCTTACTTGTTAATGTACCTTTAGTAAAATTGAAAACATTTTAAAATATATATATTCTCAATGCGTGTCGAACGACAATTGGATAAAAGAACGCTCAATGTCATACAAACACATGGACACATTGCACAAATAATCCATGCTGTTAATATACATTTAGTAGGAGACTTCATTTTTAATTCTCCTAGCTGAACTTTAACTTGGTGAACTTTTACTTTCAAGATAGCCATGTTGTGGTGTTGAAAAGTCGATTTGATTCCAGCATCTTATTTAGGTCTTTACTTAGGAGATAATCCTATGTTCTTCCCTGATGGGAACCTACCTCGCAGATGATAACAAAGAAATAGCCAAATGTAGGTATTGTTGTTCCAAGGCAGCACTCACTCGCTTATTTCCTATTAGTTTTTAATGACACTGCTTACTTGCACAAGCATATTTATATATGTGAAGAAGACAAGAAAATGGGTGACTTCAGCCTTGAACTAAAATATTGTCTCTCCCTATGCTTAAGGAGTCTTCACTTCCACAGGTCAATGGAATGAAATAGGGGCCTTCTAGCCAAATGGTTTTGGTGATTGATTGTAAACTTGTGGCTCTTAGGAAATAGATGGATTTGATTTGGTTCATGAGATGAGAACATGTGGCTTTCTAGTTTTTGCAAACTTAAGATCTTGAGAAGCTCTTCGTCTAAGATTATTAATTAAGCTTGAAGATTTGTTCCTTAATTTCTCTTCCATGAAGACTAGAGAGGTTAGTTATCAGCCTTTTTTCAGCTTTGATGATCAAAGTGGGGTGGCAGTAGAAAATTCATAGTATACACAGGTACATCTTAATGTTATTTTTGTCTGGAGCAGAACTTTCCCCAAGTCTAGCTGAAACATCCCTGCTTGGGATCAATGTGAGTATGGTGAGGAGGTCGATATTGGGCTGCAGATTTCCTATCTGGTTAACAATCGCCCATAATTTTCTAAGCTTCTCGTCAGGTGGAAACCATAGTAGATGATAATTCTAAGAGCCACTTATCATAAATTGAGGACCAAGTTGGATGTTTGGAAATGCGTTCTTTCTAAAGGAGATAGGGTGTCCCTTGCCCAATCCATCCAATCCATCCTTAATGCTTTACTGCAAATCCGTTTGAATGTAGCAGTTCCCTAAAAAATGCAAGGTTTCTGTAGGGACTCACTATTTCTGATATATTTCAACAGAAAGTAGAGAATACAAGCTTCCCGAGCATTGACTGAGTGCTTAAGCATAGGATTTCCCATTAGGTAAGATCTAATATTAGGAGGTTTTGTGGCAAAAGTTTTTCCTCCTACCTCAGTCTAAAATTATGGAGTATACTCCCAATCTGGAAACATTCTGCTGCATTTTCTAAATCGAAGGAGGTTCTGTGGACCTGCATTCTGGATTTTGTAGGAGGTTGGTGGTTTGGTAGCGACGAAAGATCTTGCAGATTTCATTAATAATGGAATTAATTAGTCATGACGTTCTCATATTATTTTCTGCCTACCAGATTTTGTATTTTGGATTGATGTGTACTGATTGAGTCACAGGACCTGTGCTGTCATTAACTTTGCCTTTACCACAAGAATGTTATCAAAAACTGAAATCACGATACGTAATTTTTTCAATTTAGTCGATAGGACAATCACTCCTGAGATTGGTTGAGTGGGCAAAGTAACTTGGATGGATCTTGATAGGAGAGTGATTTCTTCCGCTACGTCTGGGCTATGAGATGCCATGAAGTTTCTATATTACATATAGCCAACCATTACACACCCGTTTAGATTGTTGAGATAATATTAAGTTTACTTGTCATTTCACTCGTTCCCCTTACAAAGAAGTAAGTCTCAAAAGAAATTCCAATGAAGCAAATCATGACACTGGCAGAAATTTCAATAAAGCACCAATGGTTATGCTCATTACCAGAAAATTTCAGTGAGACTTGATGCATCACAGACAATTCCCATGAAGCAACGTAGCAACACAATAATCAAACCTATTATGTTCAAATATGGAGCAGGTGCTGTCTAGAAGTGCTTCAGACCCAGCTGATCAGGGTTATTATCAGTTATTGATCAAGATTCAATTTGGTAATGCCAGAAAACACTGGCTATATAAGGCTTCAACAAAGGTGATTTTCAACTGTTGAGGAAAGGTTTCAAACTTCAATGGAAGGAAATCAGGATGAAGAAAACAGAAAAAGGAAATTCAGCTAAGAGATTTTAGCCATGCTCTGATACTACGTTGGAATGCACATCATGTAAGAGAACAATCTACATCTTCAAAGGGGAGTTCTTTTGGAATCAGTTTCTGTTTGTTTTGGAAGATTTATTCAAGTTACTCTGGGTTTTGGATGACATTGACAAGACAGTTTTGAGGCAGCCGGTTGCTTCTCTTTGGCGCTTCTCTTTCTCCTCTCATCTTGAAGATTCGTGCAAAGTTTTTATATTTGAATGGACTCCTCTTGAGAGAGTTTTCAAGTTTTGCTTTGTATTTACCTTTCTACGAATGTTTCGTCTTCAAAAGGCTTTATTTTGTTTGATACTTTTCGGTTTGATTTCGTTTTTTAGGTTGCCTCACTTTTTGTCGCCCAAGTTTTCACTTTAGACTGTATTCTCCCCTAGTTCTTTTGTTCTTAGTATAATACTCTTGTATTTTAAGCTTAAGTCTCATTTATTATCATTAATAAAGAGGCGGGTTTTCGTTAAAAAGAAAAAATAGAACAATCTACGTCTTTATCTTGTATAGCATGTTTACAACCACAGTAATCCAAAAAGTGCAGGTATTGAATACTTGCTTTTCCCCATTTAATCAAACTCACTGAAAAGACTTAAAAAAATATAACCTAAAAAATAGATCCCAAGGAGAAAGAGCCTGTATGAGTCCCTCAGTGGAGGCATCAAGCCATGTAGAACAACAGTAGAACCAATCCGATTGAATAGCCTGACAAATTACCCTGGGGGAAATCAATTAGCACTATGGACATGAAGGTTATGCTCCTGCCAAAGATGATGTATATCAACACGTCAGGCGACTATCCAAACGTTTCGCTGTTGGCGATCTCCTGCACTAAAACGACTAATTCAATCAAGCTTCATGCACCACTATGAGAACTTGTGGGAGCAACCAAAAGAGCACATCCACCCCAAATAGCTTAGCTAAAAGTGCAACCAAAGAATAAATCATTTTGAGACTCAACTCCACTCCTACAAGGACACAATCACTAGTGACATTAAAATTGTTTGACGAAAACAATCATGCAGCTGCAGTCTATCTCGCACAACAAGTTAGGCCTTGAAGGAGTTTTGAGAATATGACCACCAAACCAAAGGAGACCAGCTCAAGGTATCAAAAGATGCCCCAGAAGTCAGACTCAAGGATGACCCGAAGACTCTATAAATTCCAATGAAGCAAGTCAATCGATCATCTCATTCAACCTCTGCCACTATAGAATGTTCCTGCCGTGAAAGTTCAACCAACTCTTTAGAGCTAGAAGGCCAAGACCAAGACCCATTTGGAAAGAGAAACTGTCAGGGTAAATAAAGGGGAAAATAGTGAAAGAAAGCATTTGCTCTACACATAGACAATAGTATTTGCAAAATTTACAAAGAGCACTGGCAAGCCCAAGATAGTCTTGGGCTAGAAAAATATTTTCTTTGTACAAAATTGAGTGGAGATTCTTTTGGAAATTTAGAAGTCTATACTTCTTGAAGTTTGACCTTCAAAGTTTTCTGGTTCAGTTAAGCTTGAGGGCTCAAGATGAGTGTCAGAAATCAATTAGAGGCTTTTTCATTATATAAATATAATTATAAATAATAAATAACTAGTGTGTATGTGTGTGTGTATATTTTGGGGGGTGATAATAGTTAGAGTATTTATTGTTCAAAGAGGAAAGTAATGGAAGTGTTGATTATACGTTGGTTGAGACCAGGATTGTCCAATGTGGACGAAATTTTCCTTCCTTTCTTAAAATATTGTTTGTCTGATAAGGCTACAAGTTAATAGCAAGAATAAACTAATTTTACCTTCTTAACTTCTGATTTTGAAGCCAGGATTGAAATTAGGAGTTTCTTCCAAATTTTTTTACAAGTTAATAGTTTGTTTTTGGTTTCATAAATTAGTCTGGAGGTGTAGGTTGCTCAAATTGACAAGTTACTAATTGCACTAGCTCTTGGTAAAATCGACCTAGTTACAGGAATTCTTCCCCCTAGTAGATGTCAGGATTTTTAGCATTAAAACCTGAAAATTTTCATTTACTCATGTCTTGAGTGTTATCTGGTCTTGAATGGTAGGGCATCCACTGCAAATTTCTATGATTTATCCTTCTTGTGAATTGATGAGAGTTCTCATTGAAGCAGAACTTTCCAAACAAAATTGCTCTAACTTATCTTCAATCTTCATGCTTGTAGCTTAAATGAAATGCCGGAAGTAATGAAGCAGATGCCACCTCTTCCAGTGAAGGTGAACGAAGAGTTAGCAAACACGATCCTTCCGCCGACTTCTCATTCCTTGCAATCATGAAAAATCTTCAACAAAAGCTGGTTCAGCAAAAACACAGACTCTCCCTTTCAATTCACTTCCACATGCGAGGAAAGAAAAGGAAAGTATATGTTCTCAACTGAACCTTACCTTCTCAATTCAGAATTTTCTGCTTATCATCACAAATTGTTTAGTCTTTCTGTCCACAAAGTTGTTCCCCTTTAATTATTATTATTATTTTTTGTTTCTTTAGCATATATGGATTTATACATTAGCTTCAAGAGGTTAGATTGTAACTTAGATGCTGTGTAATAATTAGGAATTGTTTTCTTTCTAATGGTCTGGGAAATGAAAAGTAATAAACAATGGTTGATTATTTGTATTCCATGTTTTCCCTCTCCTTGTCATCATCGTCTTCGCATCAAAGTTTCTTTATACATGATCACCGTATGAAGGTGTTGCGATTTTCCTGGCAACTGCTTGACCTTTCTTTATGTTCAAAGAATATTGAATGAATGAATGAATGACGAGAAAGAATGAAAAATCAGTCATTTTTTCTCTTTTCTCTGAGTGAGGTTTTTCTTCTTCGATCAACTTCATACCGCATACTGGTAGACGGTCAATCTGGGATGCCGACCCTCATCACCATGACATTGTTTATGGTGTTGTCACCAATGATTTACGTGTTTCCATACGTGATTGATCTTCAAATTGTTTAATCTTAGAGCTGACTCATTCACAGTTTAGTTATTTTAGCAAGATATTCGTTTGAAAGGAAACTCGCTGAATAATATTGTGTTTGTATAATTAAAATTGTGATGATCTCTTGCTTTTATGCTACCAAATGTACACAACGCAAGTTCTCGATCCGAAATCGAGAAAAATGAGTATTTTCTATCGATAAGTATTTTGATGATTAGATGAAATGGAATAACCCTTTTTTATGGTTGCAATACAAGAAATTGTTCCATCAATACTCAAGCGTGGATCTCAATCCTCACATCATTCAAATCAACTGATCATTCTACCGTTTGTCAATTAGTGATTAAAAAAACTTCATGAATCAATTAGAACCATTCTTCCATCTTTGGAAAAAAGTGTTCCTTTTTAATTTCAAGAACCAAATATACATAAATTTCAAATCTTAAAGACCACAAGGGCATTTTGTCCGTAAAATAAAGAAGTCAATTTGAACATAACTCAACTTTTAAAGATACATATCGTTACCTTACACTTTTACGTAACTTTCTTTTCTTTGAGTAATCTTATTTTAGCAAAATTTTTATATAACTTTCTTTCCTTCGGAGTAAGCAAGAAAACAGAGGTTCAAATGTTTGATTTCGATGCCCAAAAGAGATTACAATTGAAATTTTCATTAGTTTTGTGGAGTGGTTATAGTTCTCTTCTCCCTAACCCACTTTATAAAGTTTCAACATTTCTTTAATTTTCATTGTGTTAGGTTTTGTTTTCCATAGAATATTTAAAGTTCTTTTTGTATTTTTGGATATTTTGGTGCAATATTGTGTAATAAAATGTTAATTGAAATACGATTTCCAATCTTGTGTTATAGAGTTTGTTCAATTTTAGTCTCTATATTATCTATATTTTTAAGTTCGATTTGAAAACAATTTCATGTTTTGTTTTTGGTTTTTGAAAATTAAGTATATGTCTTCTCCATGTCTTACAATAATTTGCATTTTTCTCTAAGTACAATGGTTGAATTTTTAGTCAAATTTCAAAAACAAAAACTATTTTTTTTTTTTCAAATTTAGGTTTAGTTTTTTCGCCCATTTGGCAAAAGTAGATAACAAATGAAGAAATTTGGAGATGAAAGTTGTATCTATATAGACTTAATGTTTAAAAATCAAACGAGACCTTAAATATTCAATTTTACTTATTTTTGTATTTTCAATAAATCTTAAATTTAATACTTCAAATAATAATAATAATAATGTTTATATAGTTAATTGGATTTTCAATATTTATAGTTGAAAGAGACTTGTAGATAATAAAAAGAAAACTTTTATATAAATTATAGAAACTAAATTAAATCATAGAATTGAAAATATATTGTTTACCGATTTAAAAATATATAAATTAATTAAAACTGAATAAATTTAAAAATAATACAAATCCAATTGTAAGTTAAAATGTATTGAATATTTAGTCCAATCTCCTCACTCTTATAATCCATAAGTTACCAAATTTGCCAACTCATTAAAAAGACAAATCATGCCCAAACATTTTATTTAACAAACTTAACCACTTTATCATCTCTTAATCCAACTTGAAAAAGAAATCAAACTATTTTTTAAACTTTAATATTTAGAATATTGAAGTCTAGATAATAATTAAGACTCTTTTGAACTATAGAAAGTATCCATTCAACTATGTTATATCTAATATTAGTATCTTTATGTCAACAACGTTATAACAATATTTGTGCTATCAACGTCGGTAAGATATTTGATTACTCCACTCCACACTTACGGGTGTCAATGAGTTGGGTTGGAGAGATTTTTCGAACCAACCCGAATTTTTGGATTGGTCAAATTGACCACAAAAATAACCCAAATAAAATCTTCAACCCAACCTAGTCGAACCCTCCAAATTTGGATTGGGTTGGATTGAGTTGTCGATTTATTTATTTTAAAGTATATTATTTATTAACTTAAAATACTTAAATTTGTTTACAACAAATTTTAATAACTAAAATTTCATAAAACTCAAATATATTAAATATCAAAATCCAACGTATCTATTTACAAACTTGAAAAAAAAAACTTCATAAAATATTTATAAGTTGTAATATATGTTTTAATAATATAAAAAATTCAAGTTGAGTTGGGTCAATCCAAATTTCTAAAAATGTAACCAAAACCTAACTCAATTCGAAAAAACATAAAAAATTTAACCTAATCCAACCCAACCTAGTTCAGGTTATTCGTGTTATTTGAACACTCATAACTCCCTACTTAATTATAATAAGTGTGGAAAAACTAGCTGTTACAAGAAAACATTAATTTATAAATATATAGGAAATGAAATTCAAATATAGTTGGCAGTTAAAATTAAAGTTTAAATTGGTTAAAAATGATTATAAAACTAATTAATTAACTTATTGGGGACGGCAATTAAAGTATAGGCCCAAATTAGGGTTTAATTTAATCAATTTTGGGAAAGAAAGTCGCTGTTCAAAGTATGGAAGCCCTTATTTTACCACTTGTTAGACTTTGTGTGAAACGATAGCATTAAGTACTTTAATGCTATTTCTTTTGACTTTTACTTTTTCAAATTAATTACTTCACTTATTCATTTCAAGAATTCCATCTCACACCTAAGTAAATACAAAATTTAGTTAAATTAATTATTACTTTCTTATGTCATTTCGATCTCATGTTAATCTGAGTAGGTTTGGTTTAATAGTCGTTTTTTAAAAACATTATGGAAGTATACATTTTAAACATTTTTTTTACCAAGGAGTTTGGGAGTAAACTTATAGAAGGATTGAGTTGTGAACTCCCTTTATTGTTTAATCTAAGGAGTTTATGCGTCTCATCACTAAAAACATCAATTTTATATTTTACCAATTCTTTTTATACCGTGAATCTCGAGAGTTGACAACTTCTTACTCTTTACCTTAAGAACTCCTTTATGCATTATGCCATATAATTATGGTGTATAAATTGAGTATACATAACTATATCAATAATGTTTTTCTCTTAAAATAAAGTTCTAAGTGAATAATAGTATCAAACTATCATTTTTTTTTTAATTTATCAAATCATAATTTGAAAGAGTCTATATATAATTTAAAAGTAGTGTTTTAATTTCTTGGTCAATATATTTTACTACTGTTTGAATATATATACTTCTGTTATATATTATAGTTTTATGAATGTGAAATAATGGTATAAAAAGTATGGTTACCTTATTGGTTACAAATTTGTATTTTTCTTCTTTCCTTCTTACTTTTCAAATTTAAACTTTTTGTTTTTCTCACTCTCTCTCTTTATAACATTAGTAAGCAACCTCTAAAAACCCTAAAATATTTCAAGCTTTTCACACACATGAAGAATCTTCAAAGGAAACCCATATTCCCACTCCAAATTATATTACACAAACAACTTAGCTTATATACCTACAAAAGGGATCTTCATAATCATTATAATTACTATATTGTTTTTACTTTCTTTACATGGATATTGCTTTTTTTCCCTCTCTCTCTCTCTTGTTTGTTTTGTAAATGAGATGGAATCCTTAAAAATTCATCACTATTTTTATTGTCTTGTATGTTGTTTTGATTTCTTAAGTTGTGACGCGTGTAAGGAAAAAGAGGTATGAAAATCTAATTTATGTAAAAAAGAAGAGAAAAATTATTGCTATAGCAAGATTATTTCAGATTCTATCGATGATAAAGATCGACAAACATTTAATAGACACTAATATTTGATCTATCAATATCCATCAATACACTGATGTATAGAAGTTTATCAATATCTATAAATTAATGTCTATCATTAATAAAATATGAAATTTTACTAATTTTATAAATATTTTAGTTCATTACTACGTTATATTATTTGAAAATGTCAATATATATATACACACACTATGTCTTAGTTTGTATAGGGTAAGCATTTAGTTCATTTATGATTTTTCTATAATGACTTTTTAGTTAAATTTATAATAATTAAATTCATACAGTGAACAATATTGTTAAAGATTTATTGACATTTCTTAGATATGGTAGATCAATATGATTTGATTAGGGTTTGGTTCTTAAAGGAAAAATAAAAATAAAAAACTAAATATGTTTATAAACTACTTTTGTTTAAACAAATATTATTAAGATATATAAACTACAACAAATATTATTTGAGTATTATCCATGTGGGTTGAATATCAAAAGAAGGTTTGGATTATGAAAAGGGTGAGACAATAGTTCACTTTATAAAAATGAATAATAATAATTAAAAAGGGTGGCCGTATTGAGTTGAAAAATCCAACTTTGAAAATTATAAATGTAAGTAAGAATTAAAAAACTTTGAATGAGCGTAAAATTATTAAAACGTGTAAAATTATTAAAACGTGTAAAATAAGTACAGTAGTAACTTAATTGACACAATATTTGTATTATCAACTTTGAAGTTAGATGGTTAAATATAAATAGTAAGAAAGCTAATCTAATCTCAAAATTCATTAAATACCAATTAATATTGTAAAAAATTAAAAAAAAATTATATATAAGAGATTAACAAGTTATAAAAAATTGACGTTCTTTAGTTATTTGACTAAAAATTCATTCGTCGTGAACTCTCTCCACTTTTATTTATTTATTTTGAATTCAACAATATGCAAAATGGAGGATTAAAAAACCGTTAACCTGTTGATCGATCGATGACACCTCATGTCATTTGAGCTAATTTGTATGAAGTTGATTTGTGATTATAGTAATCAATATATAAATTAAATGTATAATAGGAAAAGGTAAATTTTATTTTTCTTAGCTTTGGCTTCCTCTTAAGACTGGAAAGAAAGACATAATTTGCCTTTTTCTTCTCTCCACGTCTACCCCTTTGATTTCACTCATCTTGAAAATTCAATTACTCACTTCACAATCACATCACTTACCCCATTCAATGAACCCACACTTTCCAAAATACAAAATTTTAGCTTAAATTATAAAACTACTTAGACTAAAATTGAACAAATCTCACCGAATAAGAATTAAAATAATACTTTTAACTTTATTTTAAAGATGACATTAGTCCTTTTATGTTAAAGATTTGTTTTTAATTTAGTTCATGTTTATTATTATTATTATTATATTTACCAATCTTAAGAAAACATTGGTTAACTTATAGATTTATTGCCAAAAAAAAAAAAAAAAACAATTTAATGTTAAAATAGATTATTTCTAGTAAGACTTATAATATTCAACCGTAATTTTTAATTAAAATAAATAAATTTATTAGACATAAAATCAAATCATTTACCTTTAATAACACATTAGTCATTTTTAAAAATAGTAAAATATATTAAAATATTTACAAAATATAAAAAATTTACTTTCTATCACTATTATTGATAGAATCTAAAAAATTTATACAATTTTTTTCGAATTTTCAAAATTAATAAAATTTATATGAATATTGTGTAGACCAAAGTTGAAGAATTCACTAAAGTTTAAGGAATCATTGTAATTTATTCAATGGAAATTAATGTCTAATTAAATATTGGGATTAACAAATTTCATATTTTAACAAATAAAAAAAGAAAAGGAAATTAAACTAAAAAAAATCCCGAAATTCAAAAGACACATGAGCCAAGAAACTTCATCACCAACCCCTTCATTTACTTTAGTGGAAGAATGACTTCTTTGACTTCAACTTCTAGGCTACAAAGAAAGAAAAAAGATATCAGATATTTAATAATTTATAACTCTACTCACACAATATTCTTCATATGGGTTTTCTTTTTCAAACAAAAACCCAAATTTGAAATGAATAGTAAGAACATAATTAATTAAACCCACAAAAAAGTGTTGGATTAAGTTGAAAGTAAAACGAAGACCAACTTTCTATCTCTACAATCATCTCATGCATCATCAACAGTATATGGTTTTGTTAGAGCTTTACAATTTAATGGAGGAGTTGATTATAAAGATAATCTTATACCTTAATTATATACACACACACATATATATATTCATTTTCTTATGTTCTTCTGTTTTATTTTTCTCTTGAAAAGTTGGACATGTTCATATTAATTTGCAGAGTTTTTCTCTCTCATCTCTGGTATTTTCTCTCTCTCTTTCTAAGGTTATAATGAAGAAGTTCTTGAAAAATATTATAATTGAAAATTATTCCATTCAATAGTTTTTGTTCCTTTCTTGTAAATTTGGACATTCTGTTTTTCAAGCAAAACCTTTTTCACTTAAATCACTCCATCTCTCTATTTTATCATCTCCCAGTTTTTTTTTTCATTTACTAATAGGTTGGTTTTCATTTCTTTATTAAATACAGTAATTTTGTTTTTTTTAAAAATTGTTTTTTTTATATGTGTGAATAATTTCTTTTTTCAGATGATGGGATCAAGAAATGGAGTAAAAGTAGTGATGAAAATTGCTTTGGTTTTCTTGTTGGTGAGTTCAAGCTGGATTTTCCCAGAAACTTTGGGACAGGAAATTTCATCATCAAATTCTCTATTGCAAGATGGTAATTTAATTTAATTTAGTTAATTTAAAATTTATTTTTTAGTAGAGATCACTTGAAAGTAATTAATTTATAGAATAATAATAATAATAATTTTGGGTATAGGGAGGGATTTTGTGCGGAAAAATGATGGGTTGGAAGCAATCAAAGAAGCAGATGATACAGTTAGAGTTGATCCTTTGAATCATTTCAATAAGTATAGAGGTGGATATAACATCACCAACAAACACTACTGGAGTGTAAGTTTTCTTTTTTCTTCATTTCGAGTATTTAATACGTTTATAAGTTGAGTTGGATTAAGTTACGAAACTCTATTTGTTGCAATGCAAGCATGCTGAGGGTGCCCTTTGCACCAGTCTGAAGAAAAAGTACCTAGGAAAGTTAGAAGCGAGAAAGAAAAGTTTAGTTAACGAAAAAATATTGAAACTATTTACGAAATAAAGGAAAATTTATTAGCTTTCTGTAATATATTTAACTTTTTATACTATAAATAGTTTTAGTTATACGGTGGAAGCAACTATACGACAAGAAAGTTATTTTTTGTTTTTTAATTTAAACTTTTTTCTTTGTGGGTATAAAAAAGAAGTATAATTCTGAATTTCTAATGGATAAATTAAGTTACTAAGTTTAGCTTTAATGTATATATATCTATTTGAAAGTTTAGGAGTATTAATACATTTAGGAGGGTTTCTGTAAATATATAAATTTTGTATCAAATAAACATGTTAAGAACGAACTTTTTACGTACTATCGTTGTGCTAAAAAAAATTTCACCTAACTAGCAGTTTCTTGTTTGTTTATAGTCAACAGTTTTCACAGGAGCTGCAGGGTATGGGATTGGAGTGGTATGGCTTGTGTGTGGAATAGCATATGGAGGATTTTTAGTAGCAACTCTATGTTGTACTGGAAAGGGAAGGGGAAAGCGAAAGCTAAAGAAAATGCCACATCTTGGCCAGGAATTCTACCTATGGACCATTCTTTTGGCTGCTTTCTTCACCATTTTGGCAATGTAAGTCTTGTACAGCTTGAAAGTAATTCAAATAACCTTTTTTTTTGTGTTGAAAATTGTGATGTTTAACATGAACAAACCCCGGTTTATTTATTTATTTATTTTTATTGAGTTTGGCAGTGTGGGATGTGGAGTGGTGATTGGAGGAAGCACTAGATTTGATAAAGAGGCAAAAAATGTAGTGAAGATCATTATAGAGACAGCCAATGGAGCATCAAACACAATTCAAAACACAACTTCAGCTATGAAAGACATGATTTCTAACCTAGAAGCTTCTAAAACAACTGGAAGTTATAGAATTCAAGAAACCTCTGGAACTTTGACTTCTACTTCTCACAATCTTGATGCTCAAGCTGCAAATATTCAATGGCAAGCCAATAAGAATAGGCTTTTGATCCACAAAGGCCTCAACATTGTGTAATTTTACTATACCCTTAAACTTCTTCTCTCTCTCTGTCGTTATTTCTTCTTCTTAAATTCTAAAACAAAACAGTACTCGGGATTGAAAGAGGGGATGTGTGTATGGTTTTGCAGGTACATAGTGACTATGGTTACGATGTCTTTGAACTTGGGAGCTGTAATTGCCATGTCTGGTCAGTTTTTTTTTTGCAAGGTTTCTTACCTAAATAGCTTTGTACGTGAGAGTTCAATTTTGTTTATATATGTTTTGTTTTGTTTTGCAGTATTTGGGATTCTCAGATTACAAAGATTACTTCACCTGTAAGTATTACTCACTCATTAATGTTCATATAATTTTTTCATAAAAACACACACAAAAAGAAAAACATACTTTAAAATTTTGATTTTTTTGTTTTCTTGCAGTTTCATTCTCCTTTGTTGGATTCTCACAGTTCTTTGTTGGATCTTCTTTGGCTTTTACCTTTTCTTGAACAAGTAACTCTCTCTCCCTCCAGCTTTCTTTAAACTTAAAATTTTCATTTTTATTACCTTTTCAAATATAGCATATCAGTGCGCATGCATTGATATATTTATCAACGTCTATCAGTGTCTATATCATAAATCGAACTACACTATCAATATCAATCATTGTTAAAATTTAAAAGTTTATCAATGTCTATATTGTTGATAGGATGTGAAATTGATACAAGTCTATGATCAATATCTCTAAAATTTTGCTACAGTTTTTAAAGAGTAAAAATAAATAATTGATTTTGGTTTGATTTCAGTTTCTCAAGTGACACTTGCAAAGCTCTTGAAATGTTTCAAGAAAATCCCAACAACAATAGCCTAAGCTCTATTCTCCCATGTGAGCAACTTCTAACTGCAAAATCAGTTCTTACTGATGTAAGTTCAGAGATTTATGATCTTGTTAATCAGGTAATTATTCTATATGCAAAATACATTTTTTTTAATTATATTATTAGCTTAAAGTTAATTAATTACACAAATTATAATAACCTTTTTACTTCTAAATATTTTTGCAGGTTAACACACAAATTGCTATATCATATCCTGACATTGCTTTGGTTTGTAATCCTTTCTCACAACCTCCTTATTATGAATACCAACCTCAAAACTGTGCAGCAAACACCATCCGTATTGGAGACATCCCCAAGGTAAATACGTTACGACGTATGGCGTTATTATTATTGTTCACTTTAAGCAGCATCGCGTTAAATGTCGTCTTTGTCTCCCCCTCACTATAAACATCGTCTTTGTGCGTTATGCTAAATTGAGACAATGTGACTAACAGTACTCTAAAGAACATATTAGACACATTTTCATCAACACAATCTTTATCGACATTATTATACCATTGTGATTCTTTCAGGTACTAAAACTTCTCACATGTGCTGATGAAAACAATGGAGGGTGTGAGAATGGGCAGTTCATGTCAAACTTTGAGTACAAAACAGTGGAAGCTTACACAAACTCAATACAAGATTTCCTCAATGTGTATCCAGGAATGGAAAGCCTTGTGGAATGTCAAACAGTGAAAGATGCATTTTCAAAAATCTTAGAACATCATTGCAAGCCTTTGGAGAAATATGCCTGTATGGTTTGGGTAGGGTTGGTTTTTGTTTCAATTGTTATGGTGTGTTTGGTCTTGATTTGGACAATTAGAGCCAACATTGACCAAAAACTCCACCATTTTGATGGATCAGTTCAACCCAATTCTTCGACTCCAAAGACGATGGAGATGGCTAATCATTGACGTTTTATATAGAGCTCTTACATCTCGTAATTGGTTTAGGATAGAATTAATCAGTGATCCCGAGAATCCGCATAAGCGAGCTCTGGGTATGGCTAGGGTTAGAGGCAAAACGTGGTTGTGTTTTGTATATATATATAGGCTAAATTTTACCCAAAATAATGTTGCCGATATACGTAGTTGGTTTCAATTTTTGTTGTCTCAACATTTACAATATAGCAAAATAAATTCAAATATTTATAAAATATATCAAAATATCATAGTCAATCACATACAATTATATATGGAAAGCTTTCATTGTTAACGGACAATATGTTGACATGTTGTCCAGCACGTTGTTCAAGTTTTGCCTTTAATAAAATCAATGCAATAACAAAACTATATCAAATAAATAATCACACAGATTCTTATAAAAACAAACAACATGGTAATCTAAAGAAAGATGTCAAACAAACAATCATTAAAGAACCTGAGACAGAAGGTTTTAATAGTAACTTTGCTTTACTAGCACAGCCTGATTAAAAGATACGAAGGTTACAAAATTCATGGATCCTATTTTGCTTTCTAATGCCCTATTGAATCTTATACTTAATTATACCTCAAGAACAAACCCACACAAAATTTACATACAATTTAGCATATAGTTTAGTTCATCACAAAACCTCTAAGCAACGCATTGCGATTATCGACTGCTTTTCACCGTCGGATATAAATAGTGATTGTTTCAAAATTTGAAAGAAAGTAAAAGAAAAAAAGAAAAGAATGCAGCGACGGCCATGTTCACCCGGATCATCGCCGGTTGAGCTACGAGACTGCCTAGAAGAGCTGCTCAAGTTCACGCTCCAATCTCACATCAATGGAACCCTTGACATAGACCATGATCTAGGGTTTTCTACAGACTTCTCTTCTCACCTCCTCAATCATAACGATTGTCCTGGTACTGAAATTCAAATTACGAATCCTTTGTTTCTAATTTTCGGCAACGGTAGTATAAATTGATTCTCTTGAACTCACGTTTTTCTCTGTTGGTTTTGAAATTTACTTGTCGGGAGTCGTTGATTTTGGTAGCGGATTCAGTGGTAAAGGAGAAATGGTCTACTTCTAATTAGATTCTGGAACTTTATGAGTGTAGTTTGTTTTGATTTTAATAAAACGGAACTAAATTAGATTAGTGATTGTAGTTCATGATTCGCTGAAGGACTAAGCTATTATCTGTAATGGGTTCCTCCCATTTCTTTGAGATCTTTGTATTTGGATTCCTCTGTGATATTTCATGGGCATTTTTAATGCTTCGTTTCTGAACAACGCAAACGCGAGATGATATTTATTCTATTTTGGCTTTATATTATCCAAACGTACCTGTTCTCTTTACTTCAGCAAGCATAAGGTTAAACAAACTTTCCTGTTTTTGATTTATATTTTAATATGAATAACAAGGGGAATGAGAAATACTTCTCTTCACACTCGATATATCACATTCTCTATCAGATGTTTCCAGATTGTATAAGGATCTAGTATCCACTCTTTTGAAGTCAGTTTCCAAAGCATCGTGTGGGTCACTAGATGACTTGGAGGACGAAGAAGAAAGTAATGAGATTGCTGAAGGACGAGCTGAATTAGTAAATGCAAGTGCTTTTACTCATATCATTGGTTGATCGAGTTTATAATCGTGACGATTTCCAACACCCATCTCCTATGTCTAATCTAGTTTTTGCTTGTACATTGCAGGTTTTAAAGACAGTAAACTTTGAGCTTCATGTTCAGAAGCCTTTTTTTACTCAGCTAAAAGGTAATTCTGTTATATTTTCTTAACATTCTTAAGCTTGTGCTAGATGGTATTAAGAGTACTGAATATGTAAACAAGATCGTGCAAAAATCAAGCCTCTCTCACTCAAGAGCTTCAAGTACACAGCACACGTTATACAAAAAACTCAATAACCAAGCATTGGCGCACAAAAAATTATACCTCGAAAACACCCCATGACACCAACTCTGTTATCAAAGTATTTGCTACAAGAAACGAATCATGTCACTACTTTTATACTGAACTCTGCACTAGGATACCTCTACCTCTTACTCATTTTTCTTTTAAGTAAAGGCTATTCTTACTCTTGAAAGTTGAAATTTTTACCGTGTAAAATCAACTAGTGTACTACATCTACAAATAAACAGAATAGCTTTCATTGTTTAAGAGAGGCTTAACATCTGAATACCTAACTGAGCATCTTGTGACTTGAATCAGTAACCAATGGCATGTCTATTGGCAATTTAGACACAATGTATAGACAAGATGGTATCCTATCAGAGGAGTCTTGAATTCAAATTCCTTCTTATGGTTATTAATAGTTTACATGTCAGGTTTTGTAATCAAATTAAACTTTGAGTTCACTCCCATGAAGGAGAGAGTGTTAGTAATATAATAAAAGATATTAGCTTGAGCTTTTGGGTTCACTTTAGTAGTAGTTTTCTTGGAAATCTTGTCTTGTTGATCTATTGGTTTAGTGTTGTGATTTTTGACATTGATTTCTCTTGTGCAATATATAATTGGTTCTAGATGGCCTAAAGAGAGTGGAGGGAAGATGTGCTGCTGGTAATTACAATCGGTATTGCAAAAAACTTTCCCATTATAAAATTGCTTTCTTAGTTACAGTATTGGAGACATTTGAGTGGCTATAGCTGTGAGACGTCACATAGATTCTTTGTTGTTATTTGCTCGTTAATTTACAGTTTGGGGAGATAGTCTTGAACTAGACAAAACAACAGAAATGTCAAAGTTGCATGTTATTTTATTCTCCAATAATTTTTAACCTCTTTGGTACAGAATTCAGTCTGGAGCGTTGATACTTTTCAATAACTGTTTGTTGTTTGAGGTTCAGGTATTAATTCCACAAAAATTCTAAACATTGACATTTCTACACTAGACATTATTTCCATACAAACTTCTGGAATGCTGTAGGTTGTACGTCAATACCCTTCATTTTATGCGATGTTGAAAGCAGAGAGTCTTGATAACGTTCTTCCTGGAGTAAAAAGCTTAACAGATGGTAAGATAAAATACCAGTGTCTATAATTTTTCGTTTCCTTAGTATTTCATTATCTTGTTCATGATAATTCCTTAATATGAACTTTCTATTTGTTCTTTTGTTCTATAGAATTTTGATATAATCCTTTTTGCCTATTTATTTTTATTTTATAGCGTAGTAGTTCTAAAAGATTATTTGCTTAGTGTACTTTATGCCTTTGAAACATTATTTGTTAGTACCTTTTGAGGTCTTAAGAGCCACAAACCGAGGTAAAGATAATCAATAAGTTAAATGTAAAGAAACTCAATAACAAATATTCTGAAGCCATGATAATATATTGAATATCATGACACTATTACTAGTGAAATGTGGTAGCATGATAACCTCCTACTTGGGGAGTTCAGAAAAATTCGATGTCTTGAAAAATCCAATCAACCCAACCCAACGGTTTGGTTTGGATTGTGTTCAAATAAATGGAAACTTTATGGGTTGAGTTGTTAAATATAAAAAAATATCATAGTCTATCTACGATGGACCACGATATACTACTTTTTGTGTCTCTCTGTATCATGGACACAAATAGTAGTCTATCTTGGTCTATCGTTATTGATCACTGATAAATTATGATATTTTGCTATATTTGTAGTTATTTTTAGAAGTTTTGCCATTTAAAATAATTCTCCTTACGTTATCTCTCTCGTGTGTGTGAAATAATCTAGCTACCATTTGAATATTGTATTGGTTTATGGGGATGAAACTTGTTTCAGGTGTTCAAATATACAGGAACTTTTACTCTGAAGAGAAAGAACTGTCCAATGGTGTCCTTGGGATTCATGTAAAAAAATCTGTTGCACAGCCATACATTATTTTGGCCAGAATCATATCTGTGAGTTTTCTTGCCTCCCTACTTTTCCTTACCTGCATCTTTGTTGCGATGGCCAACATAACAACACAAAAAACTGTAAGAAACAATCAATTTTCAGCTTAGTATATCGTTAGGTTACCTATATATTTTCTTTTTCATTTTCATGTATTGACATCCAAACTTTAGATAATGAAACAATCATCAACAATATTCACAACAATGATCGGTATTAAGTAAGATCATAACTTGAAAAAACTAGTTATTGCAAAAGAGCTACATTGCTCCTGAAAATAGGGAAATTTATCCCATCTTCCTATGTAAACAGAAAAAAATTAAAGCTTGGGTTGGCAGGTAGGATAAATTATCATGGATTGGCCTAATGGTAAATAAAGGACATGGATGTGTAAAGGACTTAGAAGGAATGAGTTCATGGGTGACCACCTATCGAGGATTTAAAGACCTACGAGTTTTCTGGACGTTCAAATGTTGTAGGGTTAGACATGTTGTTTGTGAGATTAGTCGAGGTCTACAAAGTTAGGCTGAACACTCGTAGTTATAAGAAAAAGAATATTTAATTTCATAAACAAAACTCAAACCAACGACATAGCTTGTGGACTTTGACTTTGTATAGTTTTCATCTTTTCTAATAAATTCTTTTTAACAGAATCTTTCGAGTAGTTTCGAAAATTAGAAATGGTGAAAGGAAAAAGAAGTCAAGAAAGTTTATGTGAGATACCAAGATTAGTATAGGGTTAGGCGTATAAGGATAATTAGATTTTTTTTTTGGAAAGGAAACAAGCTTCTTTATTATTAATAAACTCAAATTACAAAAGAGATACATTGAGAATAATAGAGAAGCCTAGAAATGGGAGAGAGAGAAAGGATCAGTAGGTGCACCTGGACATCTCAACTAGGTTGACATCCCATAGTACCCTAATCATATCCAAAATACAAGAACAATACTAAGGTCATGAAAAGACCAAAGTAACAACCAAAATAACAATATAAGCTACCTACGGTAGACAGAAGCAAGACTGAAAAGTAAAAACTTAACAATAGAAATACATATTAAATCCCCTCAAAACTACAAAAGCACAAATTCTGAACTAGCAATCAGGGGAATCTCTTCAAATGAAGTCAAGCCAATGGAGGTAGATATCCTGTATGGAGTAATCTTTGAATTCTGCATGTGAAGAACGCCAAGCTGCTGCGTTTCTTTTAGAATTGTCTACGATGTCAGCCCAATCCCTTTTTTTATCATCATGAAAGATGCTACGTTCAAACCAAATCTCAACTAGAAACACTTTTATCAAATTAACCCAAATTAAAAAGATTTTTTTTTATAAATAAGGCCCCCTCAATAATTGGAACACATTGGCGCTTAAAAACCATCAAAGACCCAAGCTGTTTTGAGCATAGAAAATATGCTAAACCCACAATTAGATGAGAAGGGACAGAAAATGAATGTGTATTAGGAGCTCACTGTTTTTCAATCAAAGGAGGCACACTGAAGGCAGCAAACACATATTGGGAAGCTTCCTTTGCATAGTCTCAAAACAGTTTAGAGAACCCACTACCATTATCCAAAACAGGACATTTATTCTCCTTGGACTGCTGGTTTTCCAAAGTGCTTTAAAGTAATCTTTTTCCAAAGGTGAAGAGGGAGAGAGGGGGTCCTCTTTGCTTGGACCCCATCTTTCCCTTTTTTTTCCAAAGTGCTTTAAAGTAATCTTTTTCCAAAAGTGTTGTTAAGTTGTATTCTCAAGAGAGGGGTCCCAAGTACCATAAACTTGGATCCTATTGTAGTTCTTTACTGTAGATATTGATTCTTGTTAGGAGTATTGTAACAGTTTCTCCACAAAAAATACTCAAAGAAATCTAAGAAATCTATTAGACATTTTCAATATCTAATATAATTAGAGATATCTAGCCGTTGAGTTTTAAAGTCTAGAGTTGGTACGTTGGGATCATGAAGTTTACGTTTGGATTGTCGAGTTACACATGTTGATTATTAATAAATGTGCATTAACGAGAGAAGATGAAGTTTTCAATAAAGCTACAAACTTGATTGATAATCATTTAACCATATAATGTGAAACCAATACATGTGTGAAAAACAATAAAACACTCCTTTTTTGTACTATACTAAATGGAAAATGACAAGATTGCGTGAGTTGAAGCAGAGATTTGCCATTGTCAGTGTTCACACAGAGGCTAGTTGGCATCTTGTCCACTAATTCAGAATTGTTTAATATCCCAAATTATGATTAGTAATTTGATTCCTTTTTTTTATCCCAGTCCTATCATGAAAAAGAATCACTTTTCTTAGTGCATTCTGTGTCTCGATTATCTAAGACACGTTTTATTATCTTCTTTTGATAGGCTTGTTTTGGTCGTTCGATGATGAAGAGTTAAAAGTGCAAAATAAGCTTCTCCTTGGAAGGAATGTATTTGGCTGTTTAAAGAAAAAGGTCTAATCGTGTGTGAAACCCAACGTCTCAAACTAATTATGGTGTGTTTGGTCCACTAATTTGACGAGTTAGTGTTTAATAACTTAACTTTAATAGTTTTTATCAGAAATGGGTATGATAGACCAAAAAACCGAGTCGACCGACCGAATCGATAGTTGGTTGGAAGATAAGAAAGGTTTGGTCGGTGTCGGTTTGGAAAAATCTAAATTGACAATAGTTTTTTTAATAATTTACTAAATCGACCATCCATATCGATTTAGTTAGAAAAGTTAGAAAATCAAATCCGGATGCTTATCGAGGAACTCCATTTTAGAGCTTTGTACCTTGAACAACACTTCATTAATTAATTTACATAATGTTCTTTACTTTACATAATGTTCCAATAATGTCTTTACCTTACAACTCTTCATTAATTTGATATAATACTATTTGAAATTATATAACATATATTTTTTTAATTGATTTGAATTTCTTTTCAAATTGATATTGTTTATATTTTCTTATGTTATTTTTTTCAATAAAATAATATATAATAATATAATATTTTCTTTATTTTGAATATCTTTCTAAAAAATAATTACAACTACAATAATAACAAAAAAGAATGTTACATATCATTTTTAATATCATCTATGTTAGTAGATCTTGTCCCAATGCTTCCTATCTATTATTTAACTAATCTCAATTCGAATCAGGACAATCAAAAGTGCTTTTGTTCAAACCATTTCTCTTTGGCATGGTTAGATTCGGCCTCCTTTTTAATCTGCTTCTAAAATCTTCTTTAAAAAAGTAGAGATGGAGACCAAAAGTGGGGAATTTTCAAACTACAACGAACTTTCAAAGAGAGACAGATTATGCTTTTTATTCTTTTCTTTTTTACCTAATTTTACTTTACTTTTCCCAAAAGAAAAAAAAAAAGATTTTTATCCCCATCACCTAATTTTTGTTTTGACAAAATTGCATTTTAACCACTTTTACAAATAAAGCTTTCTAACTATTTTTTTAACTTTTATTGTTTTTGTTCTTGTTCTCAACCTTGTAGTTCTTGTCATTTACATTTAATTTGTTTGATGCTTGTTAAAAATTATATGCAATTACTACTAGTCATTGGGTATCGTCAGAAGAAGAAGAAACAACTTCATTCATCGAAATTGTTGGCAAAAACGAACACGATATGAAGATATTTAGAATAAGTGAAAAAAAAAATGAAAAGGGATGAAATGGTTTTTTTTTTTTTTTTTTTTTTTTTTTTTTTTTTTTTTTTTTTTTTTTAGAAGCCATCAAATAAAATCGTGATTAGATTTTTTTTCTTTCTAAATTTAATCTATCAAATTACTAGAAAAAGAAGGGAAAAAAAAAGAAATTCTCAAGGACATTTTAAAAAATGACAAAATATTAAAATTATTTATAAAATATACTAGAATTTATCAAACTCAAAATTTTGTTATAGTTTATAAATAATTTTTTTTAGTGCTATTATAACAATTCCCATGAATACTTATTTATTATTTTTTGAAAGAAAAAAAAACATATTCTCAAATTTTAATAACTAGATAAAGATGTTCATTTAGTATTACTTTATTTATTCCCATAGTCCCCTACTCACATGTCAATGTTCATTATTCCCCATTGCTTCCTTCCACTTAAAAAGGGAAATAATTCCTTACTATTTAATTCATCTTTTGCCATGAGAGCTATCAACTTCTTGGGTGTAAAGATCAATCAACATCTTAGGAATTTATTTTTATTCATTTTTAAAAATTCAATGATGAATCGAACTTCTATTTCAATCGTTTCAATATCATTTTTCGTGTGAGTTATATTTTTAAAAGAATTAATATTAATTATAATTTTGAAAAAAAATTGCTTTAATTAACAAAACTTCTAAAAATATCTACAAATAGATCACAAGTAGTAGAATATAAATTATATTTTGTTATCTTGGTTTATTCGATATTTTAAAATATAGAATTTAGGTTATTCAGGTAAATAAATAACTAAGTAAATAAGTAATTTTTTTTTTTTTTGTAATTAAGAAGTGAGTATGATAAATTGAAAAATCGAATCGATTGATGCAATCGAGTAAAAATTCGAATTAAATTTTTCAAAAGCTACTTTTCCTTGTTGACAATGGAGATCGATTTGAGTTTTTCTTTTTTTTAAAAAAATAGTATAATTGATGTAATTTGAAATGATTAAAAGTGAAAGAAAAGGAAAGGAAGTCATAAAAAGGTTGTAATCTTTTGTTGACTGAAGATGCGGAGGTGGGGCAGCAACACCGCCGCCGTCGCCGCCGCCCGAGGCGCATCAATATAAAAGCCATTGCTCTCACGCTTCTTCTTCCCCATCCACCATTGCCACTTCTCTCTCTTCCTCAAATTCCTTTTCCCTTTACAACGCCTGGTAAATTTTCCCTCTCTCTTTCTATAAATTCCGTTTCTCCATATTTCTCTGTTTGTTTTTCTAGATTCCTTTTATTGTTTGATGATTTGCCGAAGAATTCAGTGAATTTCCCTCATATTTTCATCTCATTACCCACCTTTGATTGCCTCTGAACTTTCGTTTGAATTCGGTAATGAATAAGCGTTTTCGTTAGGGATAGTCTCACTCATTTCGTTGATCTTACGCATTAGTTTTTGGATCAGGATTGCGATTGCTTGTATCTTTTAGGCTACCTTCAGTTCCTAAAGGGAATTGCATGTATTTAATTTGGAGTCTGTGGTTTCTACTGCTTCAATTTCTTGTATAATGTTTGATCTCCCTTTTTCTTGTTTCTTTGAATTCATAGCTTTTTTATATTAGAATTATGGTGTGTTTAGATGGGATGGTGACATTGTTACAAAATTCATTCAAGTTCATGTTAATCACTTGTTGTCTGTGGGGTCTATAACTTATTGGGTATTTCTAAATAAATCTACTAGAATGTTTTGATGATGTAACAGGATGACAATGAATTTAACTTCATTTCATTCATTCTACTTCTCTTTAGGCCATGTTTAAGATTCCAGATCATCAAGTTGCTGGCCATCAAGCCAGTAGTGGAATAATGGGTCCTCTTGTGGATGATTCAGGGCTCTTCTTCAAGCCTTTACAGAAGGATGAACGAGGTTCGAAGGAAGTGGCTTTCTATAAATCATTCTCTTCAAATACCAAAGTTCCTGATAAAATTCGTTCCTTCTTCCCTGCCTTCCATGGAACTCGAGATATACCGGCATCAGATGGTTCGGGCTTGCATCCTCACCTTGTTTTGGAGGATCTAATCTCAAATTACGAAAATCCGTCGATTGTGGATATTAAGATTGGTTCTAGAACTTGGTATCCACAAGCTTCCGAGGATTATATTCAAAGATGCTTTAAGAAGGATAGAGAAACCTCTAGCTTGGCTTTAGGGTTTAGGCTTTCAGGATTGCAGATTCATGTGAGCCAAAAAGCAGGATATTGGAAGCCAGAGAGGAAATTTTTGCAAAACTCTTCGGCCGAGAAAGTTAAGATTATTCTGAAGAAATTTGTTTCTTCAAACGCTTCTGCAGATTCTGATGTGGATGATCTTGATTGTGTTTTTGCACCATCAGTTTATGGTGGTACAAATGGGATTTTGGCACAATTATTGGAGCTCAAAACTTGGTTTGAAGATCAGAAGTTTTACCATTTTTATTCTAGCTCAGTGCTGATGGTGTATGATAAAGAATCTGCACTGGAAACTAAATCGAATCCAGCCATTAAACTTGTTGATTTTGCTCACGTTGTAGATAGCAGTGGTGTTATTGATCATAATTTCTTGGGTGGCCTCTGTTCTTTGATCAAGCTTATTTCGGAGGTTTTGCCTGATTGCCCTGACTGCCTGGACAAAACCTGTTTCCCATGCACTGATAATGGTTTGAACAGCAACGGCGACGGCTCTGATCGGTAAGCAGCTATATCAAGGTTCAAACATTTTTGTTTATGAAGAAGGATTAACATCAGTGTTCTAACTCAGAACAGTTATCCCATATGCTTTTATCTTATGAAACAATCTCACCAAATGCTATTGCTGAATGTTTTGAGAAGTGATTCTTTTACTTGTTGAAACTTTAGGAACAAAATTTGTTGAGTTATGGATCAGCCCTTTGTGTAATCTCGTTTGGCTTGTAATTTCTTAAAAGTTATTTGTAAGTTATTGCACATGGGTTCTCCCATATCTGCAGCCTTGAATGAAATAAGCTTAATCGCTAGTGCTATGTTATTGTTTTGATTACTCATGTTCCTGCAATTATTTTATTTCATATAAACCGAGAATGGTTAGAATTTAATCTCTATAATTTTTAAATTTAAGAATTTCGTCGAACCTCGTAAATATTCACTGTTTTTTATGAAATTGTTATAAAGAGGCTCGGTTGTGAAGACTATTTAGGCTAGGCTGTACGTGTCAAGCACATTTTGGACATTTGGATACTCCAACACTTGATGAACACCTATCAGACACATGTTTGTACAATACCTTGAGTAGACAAAAAAGATACATATATAACAATAATAATAACTTTTGATTCATTTACCAGGAATTTGTGTTCTAAATTTTTAAAAAATGGCATGTCGTGTGCACACTTGTCTCCATGCTTATGAGTTTTTAGTTTGTCATGTGTGCTTCTATTTAGATGATTTATTTAGGTTCTTCCTCTTCAAAAACATTTCCTTATGTTGTATTTGAAGGTTATCTTTTTTGTGTGAATTTATTTGTTTTGTTTTGGAACTCTTCTGGTTTTGTTTTGTTTGTGCTTACTCCAAACTACCCCATCCTTTTTCTTTGTTATAATTCAATATTTTTTTAAAAAGAAACTTTGAAATATGAACAGAAACATAATATTTTGATCATTCCTATGAGGTTGATATCGGCATTTTGAAGTCTTTTTTTTTAATCTTTTTGTTACCTACGTATTGAAGTTCTTTTTTGTTTTTTTTTATACAATTTGTAGGGTAAGGTAATCAAATCTCAGATCTCAAGGTGGAAGAGTATAAGTTTGTGCTAATAGAGCTACGATCAAGTTAGCAAGTACACATGTAAGGTTTTTTTTAGAGAAACCATTCAACATAAATAATCCAAAGAAACGTTTCATGCTCTCTCATCTCAAGCAAAATTTACAGACTACCAACCCAAGGAAGAAACAACAATAATAGCATGGTTAGCCAAACTGTAAGTCACCGTATTAAAACTTCTAAGAGCATAACGAAGCTACACAATATTTAAATTAGATATTAACGAGAGACGTTCAACAAAAAAAAACTTTTAAAGAAAAAGAAGAAAAAGGTATTGAACAAAATTCGATAACTAAAAACGTACATTGTGAAAACATAAAGTCTATTCTTATAAACTTGAGAACTAAAAGATACGATTATAAAACTTGTAAATCAAATACACATATTCCTTTCTCTACAACTTTTTAACCACTCCTTCAACGTCCATCTTCTCCCCACCATTGGTATAACTACATGGTGAAGTATTTAATTGTATAGAAATATTAATGAAATGAAAATTCAAGCATAATTGTTTTGGGATAATTTGATTAAAAAGAAAAAAAAAATAGTGGACTTGGGTTTGGGTTTATATTTTGTTTTGGGCCAAATCCTTCTAATTTGGACTTGGACTTAAGTTTTGGACTCAAATGTGGGTATAATTTTGTAAGAGATTCTTAAGAAAATTTTGTAGGTGAAATATAGATGTGGTCTAAAAATTCAGATGATATAAATCTCTCTTTTTTTTCAAATATTAAAGTACAAGGTTGTATCGATTTAGATCGTAAGTCAATAATTGTATCAATTTAAAACTTTAAGATTGTATCAATTTAATTATTATTAAATTCCAAACTAATATTTGTATCAATTTATAAAAGTTTAGCGTCTAAGTTTATACAATTTTTATACGGTCAAAATTTAAATTGATATACTTATTAGTTTGAAATTTAAATAGATGTATTTTATTCTTTTAGAAAACAATTAATTAATAAAAGTTCACATTAGAAGAAATCGAATATCAAAACCACACACAATTATAAAAGTGACAACTCCTAAGCCATTAATTTGGAGATTTGATTTAATTTATGGTTCTTAAACTTAAAACTTATAAAGTTATCAAATTTTTGGTATTTTCATAGACTAAGAGGGTGTTTAGAATAAATTATAAAATGTTTAATTTAAAAATAAGTCATTATTTTTTAAAAAAAATTAGATGGTTTACAATTTTTATATTAAAAAAATTAAACAAAAAATAAAAACACTTTTTTAAAATCCAAACCAAGTCTAATAATAGAATTTTTCTTCGCCTATTTTCTTTAATTTTGATTTGATAAGACAAATTTTCTCTATTTTTTTTAATAAGATTTAATTTTAAGAGAGAATTAAATTCTCTTTCAACACAATTTATTTCATTAATATGCTAAATTTTAAATTATTTTATTAAGAGGTTTTAACTTTCTTAATTTTGGATTAGTTTAACCTTTTCACCATTATTAATAAAACAACATGTAGATTAGTGTGGAACTTTGAACCTATGTCTTACTAATTGAATGTTATATAGTTTTGAAGTGCACTTTGGTAATAACATTTTACATTGAATTTTTTCACATAATACTTTTAAGGTACTTATTGTGCAATGAGTAGAAGGATAGAATTGAAAGTGATGTGCGAATGATTAGAATTTCATTGTCAACCAAGAAAATATAATGAAAAGGCATACACATACACACAAATACACACATATATAATATATATCATTCTCAATGGGTCATCGTATTTGTTGTGCAGTAATGTAAAGATGTTCTACAATTTGACGATTCTCGAGCATTTTAGAATGTGCCCCGTAAAACGTGGTTTTTCTTTTTAGGGTTCGTGTTGAGGATGTTCCCATTTTACTTTTTTGTCTTTTTTCTTTCAAAGATATATATAGATATCACTCTTATTTATTTTTATTTTATAATTAAAATAAATATTATCAATTATGTATTTATTTCACTCTCATTAGTTCAGTTATTTTTATTTTTTAGAAATATATTCATATTTAATTTAAATTAATATTTATTTTCTAAAAAATATTAAAATAATATATATTAATTTGTTGAAACGAATAACAAAAAAACAAAGAATACAACTATATTAATTTAAAAAAAAAAGAAATATAAATTAATAAAAGCAAGTATTGTTATATAAGTTTAATTTCTATTAAATCAATTCTAAAGTAACGAGTAGTAGGTAAAGTTAAAGACATTTTTTGAAGTAGAAATCGTGTAAAATAAACATGATTATTCAAATATCTTTTTATATTTTAAAAAAATATTTCTTCTAAACAAACATGGTTATACAAGAAATGTTAGACATTTTGTAATTTTGAGTCTCCACAATTCTAGGCAAATTCGTGTTTGTAACAAATATTATACAACTAATGTGTAATTCTAATTGTTTTACAAGTGAACAACTTTTCAAAAACACATGTACATGAAGAGCATGTGGGTTATCTTAGGGTAGATTTTACCACCAACAAAAAAGTTGTAATTAAAAATTTTACATGCCCAAGGTCAACTCAAATGTTTTACATGTCTAAACTTTTGTGAACTTTTAAAAAAATTATAAATACAAAAAGCTTTAACAAATTGGAAATTTTCAAATACTATCGGTATCTATTTGTTGATAAAATATGAAATTTTAGTATAGTATGTAAATATTTTCAACTTTTGTCATTTACATTAATTACCCTAACCTATATATTCCCTTCTTTATAAATTAACCTAAATCTTATAAAAAGAGAACAAGTTAGGGTTCTCTCTAACTTTGATGTTCTTTTAGCGAGTCGAATCATTAATGCTCTCCTTAATCAAATGCAGGTTGCAAAGACTTTTCACTTACTTTCACCCTCTAATTATTCCTCACGAATCACAAAACCAAATTCTCAACACCACCTCGTTTGAACACATAAAAACCAACCAAAATAAAGGAAGACAACACACAAAAAGTAATGGGCCAAGTAGTGAATAAACCAAAAAAGACAAAATCCGTCCGAAAAGTCGAAAGATATAACACCATAACCAACAACGGCTTCTAAGAAAAATATACCTACCAACACACCATAATATAACCAATTGCATAATTTATTTATTAGCCTAAGTGAACTTATAAGTTTTGTTCTTTTAAGGAACATAACATAGCTACACTTTAAAATCATCTTTTGAATTTGATGTTTAATTTAGTGTTTTGGTTGAATGTTAAAGGAAACTTTTAGGGAAGGTGAACTTATAACCTAATATATATATATATATATATATAGCTTTTTTTTCTATACAAAGAGCTGGCTAAACCTAAGATTTTCACCATTCTTTGACAAATCCAGAAGGTTGGGTCGGGCCTACGCAAGGGGACCAACTTGGGTAGGATAGCCTCGACCTTAGCCTCCATCGATAAGGGGGGCCTTTTGGGCTAGATGGCAATCGTCTTTTTATAAGCTCTCTAGTAGTTTTCATATAAACATGCATGTGTCCCTATTCATTTTTGTTCCATTTAAGATGAGACAACTTTTAGTTAAGAATTTAAAATGTGTCTTTCTCATTAAAACTAATAGTAGATCATCAACCAATCCAAAACCTTACGTTACGTTGACATCTATATATAACGTTCCTAGCTAACACACTACTCTCACCTTCAAATAAATGCAAACATATCAGTGGTAAAAGTTATAAAATGTGTAGCAGTAGAGAGTAATAAGATGTTAGGGTTAAAATGTTGTATAGAGAGAAGTGATACTGAGAGGGAGAAAGAGAGAAAGGGTGGTATGTCGGATATTGGACAGAGAGAATAGTTTCAGAGAAAGATTCCCACAAACATGAAAAGTCCGAATGTTAGAGAGAGAGAGAGAGAGAGAGAGTTTTGGAAGTATATTAATGGCAGAAGGAATATATTTAGACAGTGAAAGAAGGAGAGATAATGTCGGAACCACAGAGAATAGTTTCAGAAAATAAAAATAAAAAGAAAAAGAAAAAGAAAAAAAGAAAAGATTCCTAAAAAAAACAATAGAATATAATGTAATATACAATGTCTGCCATTTTCATTTTGAGTTATGAGTTATGAGTTATGAGATGGCATTCCTCACCATTTCCCAATCACCTCTCTCGTGATCTTTACAATTATTTTACTCTCTCTCTCTCCCTCTCCCTCTCCCCTTTCCTAATTTTTTCCTTTTTACTTGTACACACATATTCATTATGAAAAATGGTAAAAAATAAAACATTTGACATAAAATATTTACCCATCCTAAAAAAATCAAGTGTAATGAAATTTGTTTTTAGGATTTTGGGTTTGGAGTTTGGGGTTTGGGGTTTGGGATGTGATGTGAGTTATTATTGTTTGTGAGTTATTATAATATGTGTTTAAGGTGCAAATTAATTATAGTTGAATTATTATAATCTATGTTTGGGGAAGTAAAGAATAGTGGCATATAGGAGAGATGAGCGGTAAGGAATAGTAAAAGGAGGGAGTGAGAAATAGAAAAAATAAGAAAAAAAGTAGAATAGTCCTAATCCTATGATTATGATAATACTTGGGACAAACATAGAGTGAGCTAAAATAATTTGTTATTTTTTTCTACTTTAAAAAAAAAAAACTTGTTAGTGGTTTTGTTATATGAAGTGTAAATAATTTGTCAATTTTTTTCTACTTTAAAAAAAAACTTATATTTCTTTTTCTTATTTAATTTTTTCAATTTCAAAATTATTAACTTCCTTTTTAACTCACCTAAGTTTTATTTTAGTTTTTATACTTTTAATGGTTTAATTTCAAGGGTAATCTTTAGGGTTATTCGATCACTTCTATAGCTTTAAATTTAAATGCCTTTATCTAATTGGGTCCTAGGGGCTTCTCTCTAGCATTTTTTGTTCTCTCTTGCTTCCTGTACTCGACTCTTATTCATTAATGAAGCGGGAATAATGAGGGTGCTAAGGAGGTGTCCACCTAGTGGAGATGTCCTGTGTACTACTAACCCAAATGTATCTTTTTCTAAAAATAAAAAAATTCAAGGGTAATCTTTTATTAGAATTCAAAAATTGAATTAGATAGGATGTGTTGTCTTGTCATTTCTCTTTTCCCACTTGACGCATGATCAAGAATTATCATACATTAGCTAACTTTTAATTATCGACATTTGTTAAATAATTTTCATTTGATAAAATAGAAATAATATTTATTAAAAGTGTAGATAAAGTAAAATTTGGCAATTGAAACTTTATATTAGTTTTAAACTTTTTATTTTAGTTATTTGATTCAAAGAAATTTATTCAACCAATGTAACACTAAATTTTTTATTATAAAAGAATACTGAAATGGAAATAATATATATATATATATATAATTTAAGAATTATAATAACCAACTCAATATTACTTATAAATATTGTATAAAAAGTAATACTTTAAAAATATTGGAAAATTATCAAAAATAGAATAATGGATAAAATATTTATCTTCATAATAATTTTTTTTTAGTTTTATAAAGTGTAAATAATTTATCTATTTTTTTTATTTTTGAAAAAACATTTTAAATATTTCTGTCTCACCAATTTCGATTCCTTTTTTTTTTTCTCTATCTCTCGTCTCTGTCCAAAAAATAAAGTTAACTTTATGTGAATTGTAAAATTCTTTCTTATCTTATTATATGGATTATTTAACCTTTTCAACTTATCATTATTTGGTCAGACTCACCTTTTTCCTCCTTCTTACTTTACTCTTATTTATTGATTCTATTCAAATTTCAATGAACAACCAAATTCCATTTTGTATATACCTATTAATTAACTTTTGTTTATATGCTTAATTATTTATAAAATATTAAGTTAATCAAATTGAATCTCAATTTCATCCAAATAACCCACAACATTCTTTGTTCATTTAAAATATTTGGATACCAAATCGTACACTTTGATAGGTCATAGGAGAGCGTAATCGATTTCATTTTAATATTAATAGCATACCAATATCGTCTTGACCTAACAACGTTACTTAAACATGACTTGTTCTATATGTTGTACAATTGTGTGTCATTCAATATTCTCATGTTAATTAATTATATAAATTTTTAAAAGACTCTATATATAAAGTTTCAAACAAATGAATAAAGTAATAGACAATTGGTCATTGACACCCATAAGTAGAAGCATAGAATTGTCTATTCGATTAAACGTGTATCTGGATTTCGAATTATAAAATTTTAATACAAAGTTATATTAAAAAAATATTTAAAAATATAGTATTTATTGTTAACTATAAGCTCAACTTTTTTACCAAAGCAAACATAGGTCAAATGACATGTATGTGTTTATATTTCAAACGTTCGACGGTGAGTTTATAATTCAAATCCTCTCTTTCTAATGTGGTAGGACATGTTTGGACTGGTCTTTTGAAGAAAATCAGTAGTTTGAGTCGAATCTCGAGTTCAAGGAGAAAATAAAGTTAAATTTTTTCCAAATTGAATTTCTTTCTTTATTACTTATTAGTATGAATAGTTGAACTTTAACGTGTTAGTTTATTAAATCTTCAATATTCGAATAAATAGAGCAGAAAAGAAAATTCAGAGACAAATTGAAGCTTTACAAAGGATTAAATTATGCATCAAATGAAGAACTTTTCAAAGAGAAAGAAGTTGATGCAAAGAGTTACAATGACAATTTCCAGCAAAATAAGTTCAACATGCCTCCTTCAATTTTTAGCCAATTTTTATTATTCTATACCCTAATTCAAATAGAAAAGTAAATTTAAGTATAATTAGAAATCCTAATTAAAGTGTTTAAGAACTTAAATAGATTTCAATATTTTCTTACGTTGA
This sequence comes from Cucumis hystrix, assembly GCA_025688845.1. Lineage (NCBI taxonomy): Eukaryota > Viridiplantae > Streptophyta > Magnoliopsida > Cucurbitales > Cucurbitaceae > Cucumis > Cucumis hystrix. The sequence goes on from CM046889.1 coordinate 19,536,408, forward strand.
AAGAGTTGTTAAGTGACATTCTTGAAGAGTCAAGAAGGAAATTCAAAGCTTGAGATGGGAAGCTCACAATAGAAACAAACAATGATACTCATTGGGAATTTGACGAATATCTCTTTCCATTTTTAATTTGTAGATTTCCTAAACCTTAATAAAACTTTCAATTTTTCATCTAATAACTCTTTAGAATTGGAATTTGATCATCATGTATCAAAATTTATTGGATAAAAAATAAAAAAAACATTTTTAAAGGGTAAGAATTTAATAAATGCACTTTGAAAAACCAGATACAAAATTTTGAAGTAAACTTGATATTACATTAATTCAATATTTATAGTCAAAATTATTAAACTAGGACTTATATTTTAAAAATACATGCTAATTTATAAAATTAATTTTAAAAATATTAACTAAACAATTTTTATTTTTTTCTAATCTTATTGTGTTTTTCAAATTCTCTACTTTGACACCCATCACACATTAATTATTTATAGCTATAAAACTTTCTTGTAATCATAAATAAAAAATAACAAAAAGAAAAGGTTAACACCCATTACATGATTCTCATTCTTCCATTTTCCATTACATTTCAAAATTAAACAAAAATAATAATAAAAAAGCTAAGAAAATTTGAAATAATAATTATAAATAATAATAATAAAAAAAAACTAAAACCAAAACTCATTTGCCTCCCCTTTCTGACAAATACACATGGAAATAATTTCAAACCAAAAAGAAAGAAAGAAAGAAAGAAAGAAAGAAAGAAAGAAAAAGGAAATCTTGTTCTTTTTCTTTTTCTTTTTTTTTTTTAATTTCTTCCTCTTTCTTCCTCTCTTTTTTCTCATGAAGAAGAAAAAAGGGAATGAAATTGAAAATATTAATTTGTCTAATAATAAGAGTTCATGGAATAATGTGATTTTGAGAGCGATCAAAATGGAGAAGCTGACCATTATTGCATTTAGGGCAATCTTGAAGATGCTTTGGAACCATAAAATACATTAGGCATCTCTTGCAACCTCCAACCACCAATACATCTTTTTCTTCTTCTTCTTCAACCACAAACGTCTTCTTCTTCTTCATCATGTTTGTCGATTCCGTCGACGACTCTTCGCTGTCGTAAGAGCTAATATCATCCTCATCCTCCTCCTCATGGTCGTCTGAGTAGTAATAACAATAATCTTCACTATATTCATCATCTTGATAATCTTCATCTATTATTGTAGACCTTGGATCTTCCTTTGCCTTCATTCCATTCCTCCAATTTATGTAGTATATCTCCCCTGTCTACAAATCAACAACCAAAAAGAAAATCACAAAAATTATAGTTCCACATAATATATATTATTCCTCTTCAAATTCAAACCCTAACCCACGTCATGACTTGTAGAACCAAACAATAAAAAAAGTTCAGAAAGGGGTTGTTGGTGAAACTCAAACCCTAGTTTTTTTGTTTATTCTTAGGAAGAATATATAAATGAAAAAAGGAAAAGAGGAAGGGAAAAAACCTTTAAATCAAGACATTGCTCCCAATGGTAAGGCAAAGAGAGATGAGAGTTGAGATCCAAAGAGGTTGATTGCTGATGCTGATGAATAGTAGAAGAAGAGGAAGAAGAGGAAGAAGAAATTAGAGGTTGTTGATGAGTTTGATGATGATGATGATGATGATGATGATGATTATGGGTTAAGGAACATTTTTGGAGAGAGCATTCTAAAGCTTCTGTGATTGTTCCCATTTTTGCAACGACGACTCTACTACTACTCATTTTTTCATTAGTACTCTTCTCCAAATGCCTCTCTCTTAGCTATCCTCCCCAGCTTCTTCAAAACCTATTTACCTCTAACATACAACCAAACACAAAAATACAAATAAAAACATGTGTGTGAGACGTACTCTTCTACCCACACACACAGATTAAGGGTGAGAAATGAGAGACAATTATTAAAATAAAGTTAAAGATATCATTTCACTCGTTTTCTACTTTTACAAAGTCCAGTACTTTTATTATATGGATGTTGTATATATTAATTTATTACTATTTTCTAAAAAGTTGATTTTGTATATATGGTTGTTGTGAACTTATGAGTATTTTATCTTTAAAGAAGTATGTGGATTGAATAATTATAATGTGTGGGGGTATAGAATCTTAGGAGGGGAAAGGGATCCACCAAGTGTGTGTGTTGTGTGGACTCAATTATATGTAATTTCCTAATTACTTTACTTCCCACGCACCGATTGTGTTGTGTGCTGTGTGCTGTGTGCTGTGTGCTGTCTCCTCTCTTCTACACCTTTTTCTTTTTTCCTTTTTACAAAACTACTAAGATACAAAATTAAGTGTAAATTTAGTACACTTAGCAGGAACTTTTTTTTAATTGTTATGTTGTTTGTCTTTGTACAAGTGTTTTATGAAATTTTAGTCGTTAGTTTAAAGGTTGGGTTGGAGATCTTATTCTATTTTTCGAGTAGCCAACTCGATCAACTTGAAGATTTAGTTTGGTCTAAAAAACTCCCCCAAACAAATCCAGCTCTATTGATGTACGCACTTACAAATTTATGATTAAAATGGTTGAAATTAAAAGTATATTTTGTTTAATTTCTCGATTCTTTCCTTCTAATTTGTCCTAGAATTGAATCTTTGATGATAAGTTAGTTAAACTAAGTTTTAACACAATGGTAATAACATAGCCTTCCTCTAGAGTTAGATAATAGTCGCTATACCACACCTACTCGTAGTTGTACTGAACAAATATAGTATTTCAACCTCTAAAAAAGAAATTAATTAGTAAACAAATAAGGTTATTGTCATCATCGGTTACTAAGTCAATAATATAAAATTTTGAATTGTGTTTAGAATTGAAAAATGAATAATGAGATAAGAGAATAATGCAATTAATCATCATATCAATTTTGAAAAAACTTCTCAATCATTAAAATGTAATAATGTTTATAATTACATAAAGAAACAAAGAGGGGTTCATATATGTAGGGATGCACCACTTTTTATATTCTAGGGCCCCCTATAATATATATGAACTCTTAATATATAGTTCCAAATCTAAGGGAGGAATTAGGGTTTAGTGTTGGAGAAGCCTTAATATATAGTCTTTCATATTTGATCTTTTTTTGCATATATAATTGCTTAATTAAATTATTGCCCATTCATTTTACAGTTTTCTTTTTGCTTTTACTTCCACTTAAACCACAAATTAAATTAAAGTTTCTTTTTCTTCTAATTTCTTTTAAGTAGAGACCAAAGTTCTTTAGTAATGGAATCTAGAAGACACTATTAATTCTTGAAAAAGTAATCCATTTTTTGGCTTTTTTTCTTTCTCCCTTTTTTTTTCCTTAATGGTCATGTATTCTCTCTTTTAAAAATTAATCCATCAATAATATATATATTTCTTTTTTAATAGTTAATGACAAAGTGTCATTTTGTGAATGGTATGATAAGATTTGTCCTACTACATATAGTGTTTATTGCCAAATTGATGAAAGTGATTTTTGTATATCCATTTTCCATGTCTCTTTGCTAATTCATTGTGATTCATTAAGTATTTCTCATCATTTTATAGAGCTTTCTTTAGATTTTGAAATTTGTTGTAGCTATGTAGATCATTAACTCTTATGAGTTATTTGTTAATATTTTTGTTTACTAATAGAATATTTGAGAACGTAAACTACTTGAATGTTACTATTGATCATATTACACATCTTAAACGAAAGGAGTTTGTGAATGTGGATCATCAAATGGTGATAAGGATTTGTAACGAAAAATCCAAAAATAGAGTTCTTTTTAAGCATAAAACAAATCGTATTGTGTACTAATCGTCTTTATGATTATTTAACCTCTAAACATGGCATGAATTATATGTAGTATAGGTTTAAAAATTGTATCAAATTAAAATTTTGTGTGTTCATTAGTGATGTTTATATTTCCACGTGTCATTGGGCTAATATCGACATGTCGGTTTTATGATTTGCTCACAAAATCACATTAAGAAAATAAAAATACAATACTTACTAAAATAGTTAAAAGGGAGTTTTAAATTCTTTTAGGATAAAATCTAAAAAAGAAAAAGAAAATGTAAATCTTGCTAAATTCTACAATATTTATTAATTTTTCTTTCTTTTGTATTAATAATATTTTATGTCTAATTTTTCTTTTTACAATTTTTATTAATATTTTGTATTATAGTTTAGGTGTTGGTCTCTATGCTCAATACCTCAATTTTCGTTCTTTTATTATATTGGGCTTTGTATCACTATGATGGCCCATGAGATGGTCGTTCTTGGGCTTTGTATCATATGGCCCATGGAATGATTGATATGATTTAAAATAGGGCTGTCAAAAATAATGGCAAATTATATGTTTTACTTTGGAAAAATAGCAAAAATAATTTTAAATTGTTAGAATAGAAAAAGATATAAAATATAAAAATAAATAAATCTCCCAAATGCCCCTATCCAAATTAAAAAAATTGAAATTGTTTATCCCACTAACATAAACTCCCGTTACACTGTAATTGAAAAACAAATGCTACAAAAAAAATTTCATTCAAATAACTAAAATCAGAAAACATACCATTACTGAAGCTCCACCTCATACCTTCAGAATTTAAATTTGTGAAGGTAATCATTTTCTTCCTTGGAATTCGGCAAGTTGCTTCTTTCATAATTCAAAACTCTAAGATTACTCTCTTGGAATTCGTCTCGTCAATATAAGCACTCATCTTAGCAGGTTTCTACTTTCTTCTAAACACCTATTTCATCTCAACCACTAGCGCTCCTTCCGATCGTGGCATTCTAATCTTATCTGTCGTAGTCTCAGCCTTACGAAGAACTCCATGCCGCTTCTTTCTCACATCCTCTCGTTTATCCGAGCAAGTTTCTTATCTCACATTCGTTTTTCCTCTTCGAGTATCGCCATTAAAGTAGGTCAGTTGCTCTTCTTCTTCTTTTTTACGCAATTTTTTCACCAATCCCATCCCAATACAGAGTAATGCGACACACAGAAATATGTAAGGATGGAAAAATTCTATCTTGAATGCACTGTAAGAATTCTTGAAATGAAGATGAGCATGGAACAAATACAGCAACCACACGGTAGTCAATATATCGAGAAGATTCTATCTATCTACCATAACAAAAAGTTTTCACAAGTTGCATTGTCATTATAAGAATAAAGGTCAAGGAATTCCAAAACAGACGTAGGATAAATGCGACCAATAAAGAGGACAATTAAATTCCAAAACAGGTTTGAACTGTTTTCAGTGAAAGAATTCCAAAACTGAAAACAAATTCATTCGAATACTTTTGTACCCAAAATAAAAGTCAGATTAAAAAAGGGAAATTGGTACAATTAAATAATTTCAAATAAAAATCATATTATTCTCACGGCTTTTTTGGGATATTGTCATTTGAATAATATTTTTTTAATGTTTTTGTAGTTTTAAATCAAGATTTAAAATCAATTTTTAAATGATATTAAATAAAATCTATGGATTTAAGGTGTGTATCATTATGAAAATTTTATAATTTTATCATTTAATTCTCATAAAAGAATTGCATTGCCCTTATATTAACATTTATTTCATAAAATAATGCTTAAAAATAGGAAAGATACACTAATTATATGAATTCATTATTATATAAAATGCATAATTTTAGGTAAAAGATATTATTTTAAATTCAAAATTTGGAATCTTCATTCCAACGAAACCTACCATGAAGAATAGCATTATTGAACGAAACCTACCATGAAAGTGTGAATTAAATATATATTATTATATATAATAGTATGGTCAATCCGTTTATTGAATAATTTGTATATGCATAATTATAGGGAATATACATAAGTTGTTATATAAAATGCATAATTTTAGTAAAATATATTATTTTAACAGATAATTTGTTATCAATTTAAGGCATGAATCTAGCATAATTTCGAGATCAATAGATAAAATAAATATTTATTTAATAAACGTTTATTTAATTTCATTTCAAGATAAAATTGAATGATATCCAAATACACTGTAATAGTAATTCTATGTTATATCTTATTGTTTTACAGTTCACACTAACAAGCATGATATTCAGTCTATCAAGGAGTAAAACCGGGTGAAAAACTATCAAAAAAATATATATCTTATGAGATTTTGCTAAAAATCAAATTATTTTTTATGTGTACTATTTTCCTAAATGCACTCTATTATTTTGCCATTTTCACGGTTATCTCTTAAAATAAAAGTCTTCCAACGTTTATTTCAATTCATTTAATTATTTTCATAATATTTGTAACTTAATTATAATTTATTATAACAACAGGCTGAAAGTGAAGTTTTATGATCTAAAAGTGAAGGGTAAAAGGATAAGAAGAATTAGGTGAAGAAATGTGATTGGAAAGAGTTTAAAGCAAAGTTGGTAACCCTAATAAAACAATAAAATGAATGGAAATAAATAGTACTACAAATTAAAATAATAATTTGTACTTTATTAGAGTAGAATTAAAATGAGAATTAAGGGTAATAATTCCCAATTTGACAAATATTCTTCCATTGCCTCATTAGAAACGACAACCATAAGGCCCCACGGGAATTAACCTACACATCATCATAACCCCAATCAAAAATTAATTAATCATTAATGCATTCTAATTGCTAATTAATTTGATGGCTAAGCTCATCAATCATTACATGCTTAAAATGTTTAAAGCAACTTAATTTTCTTTATACAAAAAATGTGTTTCAAAAACTAAATGTGTTCTTTATATATATATATATATAAAGTTTAGCTTTTCTAGATTCTTTTCTTTTCTAATAAGAATTAAACATTTTATTTCTTTAACATAATTTTATTTGTGATTGTTTTATTTGAGTTTAGTGTTGTTTCTTCTTGTTTTCTAGTTTGTGAATGGTACATGGATCTTGGGAGTAATCTTGTAGAGAAAATTTTATGAGATTATAACATTTTTTCACATTACAATTTTCTTTTTTAAGAAGTTAAGGTGGGAAAGGAAAAATAAAAAGCAATGAAAATAAAAAAAGAGAGAGGGAAATAAGCACATTGGCAGCCATGGATGATGAACAAAATTGTCTATCTACTTTTATAATTATTTTTTCTTGTCTTATTTTTGTTTCCTTAAAACTAAAATCCTAAAATTGTGTAATAAAGGAGAATTTGATTTTTTTTTTCTTTTTTTGCCCTAAGACCAACACATTGGTACCAAATTGAAAATAATTCTTAAAACTAAATAGAAAAAATGGTATTCTAGAACGGGTTTAAAAAGGAATATCTTCTTTTTAAAATTAAAAATTTTGAAATATTCTTTAACACTAAATTATTTGTGTGATAGTTAAGTTATGCTAACGTTAGTCTTAAAAATATAGAGGTTGTGTTGTCTTTTATTACATGATTTTTTTGTTTCGGCTTTTTAAGCTAAAGTACAAACCTGGTAGTCATAATAATAATAACAACATGGTTGATAATTAGCATTTACAATATGTTAATACTATTCCCTTTTATGGTTTATTTTTCTTTCTAAACAACACATTTTCAAAAAAAAAAATCTGTTTTTAAAATTAAATATTATGTAATTTTTTCCAGATATTAAACATTTTTATTTTGTAATTGCAGTGGTTAGAAAGTCTATCAGTAATAGATTTGATAGGTTTATACTATCAAATGGTCTATTACTATAGACTTTGAGAATTGGTTTTAAATTTTGATATATTTACAAATATTTTTATATTATGTTCTATTTGCTAATATTTTAATCACAATTGATATACTTACCATTGTGCCATAAAAATATCAATAAACCCTCAAATCCTCACTAATGAAGATCTAATATAATATAAACATAGGAAATTTAGAGAGGTTTTTTTCAAAAATAGAAAAAATTAACAAATTATTTACACTCCATACAATAAAACCATTAGAAAATAAAATTTATTAAATTTGATTTTTGTATGAAGTGTAAATATTTGTCAAATGTTCTATTTCTTACGATTATTCAAATTTGAAGATATATAGAAAGTAAAAAGTTGTTAGTAACTTTCTTTTTGTGAATTTTTATATCGACACTTTTTTCAATCTTTCAAGCATCAAATATCATTTCATTATTATAAGAAAGAAACAAAATATAATCCTATCATCAAGTAATTTGTTATTTCAAACGGTGGGGATGGAATGAAAATGTGGATTATTGATTTACCTATAAATCACATATAGAAATGGGAAATCTCCTTTCTTTCTCTTACCATGGCTCGAGTTTTCACCGTTTATTATTTTGCTTTTGCTCGACTATCAAATTTTCTCTATTTCTGTTTTCTTATTTTGTTTCTCATTCTCACTCATCTTCTCCCCCTCCTCTAGTTGTTTTCACTTTCATTTTTTGGTATTTTTTTCTCTTTCCATTTAGTAAGAGTTTTCTTCTCCCTTTTCTCTTTCTTGTATTTTTCCCCTGTTAAGAACAATGATTCTTTCCCAATATTAGTTAGAGTTTATTTTGATAATATTGGAGACACTAGAAATACGTGACTATTTATAAGGTTTTATCATCGAGCCTCCCCATCAGTTGGCATAAAAGTCAACTTCATTTTTAAGAAAGGTATCGACAAACACTATTTATTTCGAGCATTCTTGATCTAAACAAGTCCAATCAAGTGGCTTGATAGAGTTAGATGTCACCGTTGCACACTTGCTAGTAAAGAATCTTTACCACTCCTACCGACTAACTTCTCACCTAATCCTTCAAGGAAAGTTGACTGAGTTTATAAGAATAAAATTTTAAGCATATTCCAACTTCCAAGATTATAGGACTAGACTTAAACTTTTGAATATCAAATTTAAGAAACAAATGCATGCCACGTCTTCTCATATCAACCATGTGAGATATGAAAGGTAAAATTAGGCAAAAAAGAAAAAGAAAAAAAGTCAAAATGAAAAATTGAAATTGTTTTATAGAGTACAAGATTATGGTCTTAGTAAAACCAAATTAAGTTAATTACATTATACACTTCCATTAGGCATTTTAATTTGGTTGAGAATTGAGATGAGGGGGATATCTTTGTTTTATAATATCACACACAAAAACAGAGAAATTAATCTAGTGATATAGTAAACTAGGTATATAAAATCAATACTGAGGGCTGTTACCTCTCCTTGCGCTTCTCCAAAAATCTATGAAGTGACCTTTTCCTTGCCAATGGAAGATCTACAAACATTAACCCAACATTACTTTTACAACAAAACAAAAAAAAAAACATTTAAATAGGTGATTATAGTTTAGGGGTTGGATGGGATTACAAAAGTATTTATAATTTGTATTACAGCATTATTGTTAGTCCAGCTATTCAAGGTGTATCTACGTGATACGCTCTAGATACCTTGAAGGTAGGAGTGTACATATAGGCTGTTTGGTGTCGTTTTGTGTCATTTAAAAAAAAAATGACACCTAAAACTGATCATAAAATGGTGTGAATTGATGGTCCGTCGATTAAATATTTTTTTCTTCCATCAAAATTAAGGTGAATGAAAATGAGAGATGAATGGAATGAATGGATGAAGTGTTATTGTTAGGTTAACATAATTTACAGCTTTTAAAAAATTAAATCAATCAAAATGGTGGGCTTGGAAACTAGGTACCATATGAAAATAATAATAATAATAACCTATCACTAAGATAATAGGTTTGGGCTTAGGTTGATCGATCGAAGGGATTTTTTAAGTTTTTAAATGTTTTTAGGAGTTTAACCAATCAACAGATAGGTTTATGAGTGTTTTGAGAAGTTACGGTTGCGTAATTTGCTCAACTCAAGTTGAGGTTGCTCATCACAAAGCCCAGCACATTGGACAACATCACTACGAAAGTGCAAAACAAGTGTCAACATGTATAAAGACCCTTAATGCTAAGGAAGAACAACTCATTCTCGAACGAGATGAGGAGATTTTCAAAAAGTTCGTAAACTCAAATCTTGGGAACGTACAAAGACTATACAAGAATGAGTACCTGTCTTGGATAGCAAAACTCAGACATAGACTACAAGCAACACATCTAAGATCAGAGTATTAACTCTGATGATAAGATAAAGGAGAATCCTAAACTAGAACCTGAAGAGGAAGAAATATTGTTCAAGACAATGCTCACATAGAAGAAACTAAGTGTGAAGTATGTTGAAGTCTTGGAGTGGGATGCAAGTCTAACACTTCCTTCATAAGTGGAAGTTTAACTTGACCACTTGCTAGTCTCAGTATGTAGAAGAGTTAGCTTAGGACTATTTAAAAGTTTATAAGTTTTGAACTATCCTAGGAAAGTGGTTGAGTGGTAAAGTGTATAAAGAGAGTGAGTGTTGATTAAGAGAGTGTGACATCTCATGTCGCACGATATAAAGGTTAAAAATTTATGTTTGAACTTTAACCCCTGATAATTGGTATTAAAGCCACTCAAAGAAGAAGAGATGGAAGGGGACCTGAAATGCACAACTAAGTTGGTTCCAAAAGCCCTAGAGGTTGCATTGAGAGCAACCAAGTTGTGATGGTTCGGTTGAGAAGACCATATATGCAGCTGTATCTTATGTATGTTGTTGGAATATTTTACCGTGAAATGTGGTAGTAGGACCAAGTTTCACTCAAAAGTGGGCCACATTCATAATCCACAAGTACCACGATCATATGGAAATCAAACAGTGTTAAAAGGACTTGGTGGATGACGGAGGTGTTTTAAAAGGTAAGAAAGATCAATCATAAACTCTCATAAACCATTATTGAAAAATAAACAAAACTAAACCATTTATATATCCACTGTATAATATATAAAAGAAAAAATAATAATCAAACCAAAATAGTTACGATTCAATTCAAACCTGAAAAGGATTTGATTTGATTTTAACTTAAATCGTGAACACCCCTGGCTATGAGCTCTACAAAAGGTTGGCTATTAGGTGAGAGATACATAGATTAGCAACATTACTAAACTGTTCAAACCCATATATTTCCAACCATAAAAATGTATCTGTATTTTGTATGACTAAAATGAATATATGTACCAATTTTGAAAACAAACAAAGAAGCTGGGCACAGCTGACCCACCATCATCTCCAGAAAAATTAACCATGGTAAAAAATTTGTTCATTTTTAACTCGTGTTGCTATGCCATAACAATTATTTTATTCTATTTTTGCCAAGTCAGAAGCCTTTTCTTCCAAAAAATGTCTACAGAGTCTAGGTAAAAAGAGAATTCAAAAAAATTGTTATATACGTACCCTCATCTGGAGGATCAACGTCCAGGAGTTGTTGGTACTGATTTGAAGGAATTTCAGCCACTGATTTCCCTTGTTCAGCCCCACTTTTTCCATTACTATTGCTCCTACTCTTTTCAGCAAAAGTCAGAATGCTTTTGGCCTATTTGTAGGAATATAGCTTACATGGTCAGAAAGGGGTAACGCTATTCATTTTATATAATATATGGTGCAAATTTTTTAAAAATAAAATTATTTCAAAATATCAGTAAAAATGATTTTTTCAATAATTTGCAAGTATGGTCCTTCTTGTTAAAAAAAAAAAAACAAATTTGAAGCATATTATTTTTTAAAGAAAAACTAAACCATTAATTAAAACCTATTGGGAATAGTTAATTAAGTTTATATAAACATGATTCACCTTTGAATTTTGTTGCCTTCTTATATATTTTTATTCGTTCGATTTTTGTTTTTTAAATTTTGTTAATAAAATTCAACTCTTTATTTAAATAATAATGTTAACAAGATCAATTTGATTACTTATGTGATAGTATTAGACTAATTAAAAACAATCTATTAATTCTAACTATATCTACTAATTTCAACACTAATATACAAAAGAGAAACTAAAAAAACGTGCCACATATAAAATATTAAATAAATTATTCTTTTGCAAAAGGTGCAAGTAAAGCAAGGGATTTAAAACATGAATGAAATTTTAAAATAACTTTACTTTAATCAAATCCCATTAATAAAATGGAGTGTAGATACGAGAAAAATGAATCCATGACTTTCAAATATAATATAAAATAAATGTTCGTCGCAATAAATAATAAAGTAATATCCACGAAATACTAAATAATAATAATAAAAACGACATCAATCTTGGTATTAACTATGAAGTTTTTTAGTCATTCATTTGAATGCTGAAAATATTTCATTTACAACTATTTGCAAATACAAAAAAAAACAATAATAAATTAAATTACAATTCTTTTCCTAAAACTTCAAAACTCTCTCGCACTTAACTATAACTAGAAATTTCTAGGGAAAAAAGAGTATCGTTTTGATCTTTAAAATGTTCGGATCTAGATTTCATTTAGCAGATAAATTTTAAAACCTTAACCATTTATTTTTAAGTTTTGGGTTAAATAGTAGACTTAAATGCTTATTAATGAATTTGAGATAACTATGAAATTTTGAATTTAATTTTAAAAGATAATTATTAGGTAGAATTCCGTACATGATGGAAATGGAGAGGAAATGGTTTGAACGAACGATACCTCATCACGAGAAACGTGAAAAACGGCGACGGTTTCATTGTAAAAAATCGTTAAAGGATATTTATCATCGGAACCAATCTCTGAACTCAACCTGAAAATTAAATCAACATTGTCAGTTTCAGAGATAAAAAAAAAAAAAAAACAAATTACGATCACAGAGGATAAGAAATTAGAAGAATGCCTGGATTCAGAGGGGGAATAAACAGGAATTGTTGTCGAGAGATTCCGATCGCTAATAGGACTTCTAAATTTCGGAGAAATCGCAAACGGAACAGTGAAATCGGAGTGATGAACGGCAGAGCCAGAGACAATGAGAGATTTGAGAATGGCAGGATTGATTTTGGAAATGGCGCTCTGAATGTCTGGGAAGAAAGAGTAAGATCGCATGAATTTTGTAAAGCTAGAAACAGAGTTGAGAAATTAAAAATAAAAATCGAGTGAGGATTGAGAAGATCAGATACCCTTGAAGCTTCGTTGACGGCGGAAGAGAATGGAGTTGGCGGGGGCGGAGGAGGATTGATTTTCCATGGCGAAGAAATCGAGTTCAACAGTGGACATAGTTTTTGTTTTTTGTATGGAGGAAGGAAGAAATGGAAGTGTGAGAGAAAGAGAGTGATCAGTGAAGGGTTTTGATAATGAGAAATGAGAGAGTCCAATATTTGAAGGCGGGATGAAGGGGAAGGAAGGAAGAAAGGATATTATAGGGCGGAGGGTATTTTTGGGATTTTCTACTCAAGATCTCTCTCTTCTTTCTAATTGGTCAGAAAATAGTTTTGAAAAGTAAATTATTTTAAAGGCCAAACTCCTAAAGATATTTACAAATCTAACCAAAAAAAAAATATCTCAATACGACCTAAACTCTCCTTTATAAACTCATATATCATTCGTGGGTTTGGACTTTAAAGGCACTCAATTTTTGAAAGGGTGAGGATATCAACACTAAAACACAACAATTTCGTTATCTCCCAAAAATTCTCTTTGTCGTATTTTGAGCGATCAAATCTCTTTACATAAAAGAGCAAAAACCACTTAAAGAGAGTGTTTTCATCATTAAGGTCTTCTAACCAGGCGACACGATCTAGGCGTTTTGATATGTACGCATTTTAATCTCTTTTGCACCAATTTCTGAACTCTACCTAACTAGAGAAGGTGTTAAGGTTTCTCACTGCATCACTCCTTCTAGGCGATTTGCAACAACAATTTGCAAGTAACCGAATGAGAATCCTTTGATAGAATGGAGCTTTCTAAGCGAATCAACATAATCCATAACCTCTTCTTTGAAAAGTTAGAATAGAATTTTCCACCAAAAGGTCCCAAAGAATTTGAGTTAGTTTCGACCTATACAATGAAAATACGTTGTTGTCTTGTAGAAACACGGTTAAACATGACAATGGTCCTAAATCCATAGATCTTGTGAAAGAAAAATGATTTTCTATGGTTAAGGATAACTTCATCCCATGACACAAATGCTTATCTAAATGATGAAGACATTTTAAAATAACCATATAGTTACTACATATTAAGTGTTTAGATTTCTATTGAGCATGTAGACATTTTTGTTAATGTTTTTTTTTTTGTAAAATTGCGATCTTAATATTATTTTTCACGTCAAAATGTAACTATTCATGATAGATTTATAGCTAATCGAATACTTATTCATAATAACCATTACCACATTTTAGGGGTGGTTTTTACAAATTTTATATATCATAATTTAATTATTAATTAACCTAGAAGGTTTCTTTAGAAAAATAATAATTGAAACATTCAACAAAATAAAAAAGAAGAATAAAAAGAGAAAAGAAAGGTGAGAGAGAGGTTGAACTTCTCAAGATCGTAAATGATAGATACAATTGTTATTAATTAGTCGTCACGTCAACATTATTATTTTAAAAATAAGATAGGATTCAACCATTTTTACTAAAACAATATTTATAAGTTAAAATTGAATAAGTGTAAATAAAGACCGTATTTTACGTTTGCATGATAGAGAAAGAGAGTGAGAGCACATGTACAAAGAAGAGAAGATAGAAAATAGTGTTATATGGCCAAAAGAGAGTATGGTATATAGAGCTAAATAGTGATATATGATTGAGATGAAGTTTAATAGTGAAAATATTACTATTCAAAACTTGAATTTACTATGCAAATTCTCGAACTGATATACATACATAACCTTTTCCCAAACAATATGATTGGACTAAACTACCCTTATTTATTCATACGAGTGAAATAATAACCAAAAAGCTTTATAAAATGATCATGAGCTAAAAAGATGAGCAATGCACGCTTCTTCCATTGTCGAAACTTCTTTTTTAATTGATTCGCTTTAGTGTTGATTCAAGTTTTTGATGCCATACATACTTATTGTAGTTTAATGTGTTGAGGCTTAATAGAGACTCATTCGTATCACTATCTCACAAACGAAGTTCCTTAGAGTTTGTGAGTGCGTGTCTTACCTAATTTGCAAGAGAGATCTTGCAGTAGTACTGTAATGTCGGGTCAAACACTCGTTCAACTAAGTACTCGTTACACTCTTGAAGTGATGGAATGGAATTTTTTTTTTAGATTTTGTCGTCTTACATCCATTTATGGATACAACATATATATATGTGGCTTCAGTACAGTAAGCTAACTTGGGTTAGTGTTATTACCCTTTTGATGATATTGATCATGTATATATATATAGTCTAGACAGCAGGTAGCTTGGATCTTACCTAGAGCATTCTTGACTACAATGATTTTCTATTAAAAGTAATCATATGAATACACTAACCATTTCACACCAAGAGTTTTGTCTCTAAGCTTTCTTTTATTTAAAAAAAATAGTTAGATGAACATAGAGTTTCAAAAGAGAATGAGAAAAGGGCTCCATTTTTCTTTGAAATTGCAGTAACAAAAAAAGAATGTGAAAGGTTCATAAAGGCATGGCTTGATAAATTAATGTCAAAAGTAAACAAATTTTATGCTTTCAACCTCACGCCTAAAAAGAGAGGTATGATAGATTAATTTTTAAGATTTTTATTTTTGTTCTTCCTTTTCTTTTTCCATATTAAAATTGGTCTGTTTCTTCATTATGGATTGAAATGGGAGAATTTTAACTTTTTTTTTCCCTTTTAGATCTATATTTTGAACCCATGCATTGAACTATCCTTGGTTGTAACTCGCACACTCAAGGCTCTAGATCTATGGTATTTTCAATTTTACTTTTCAAGTGTTTAATTTTGGAGAAAAAAAAGCATTTTAATCAAAGTTGGTATTTGATAACTGCTTAAAATAACTTTTGAAAAAGAATTGAAAGAAAGGTTATATGCCACAACACAAACAAGTTATACACGATGTTACAGTAATCCTATGATAAAACAAGAGGTCATCATTGCACAAAGTTTAGTAACCTAGTTTAGTGCAATACTACACACATCGAAGGTAGTGTGCTCTCACAAAGATATTTTTGTTCATCAATAGTTAGGCAATTATAATGTTGTACTAATTAGTAATATAAGGCTTTTACAGTGACTCACTAACAACATAAATTAATGAAAAGATACTTAGGCTCCCTCTAAGTGTGAAACTCTCTCAATGAAGACTTGTATTTTTCGAATGTCAAATGAGCTTACTTTACTTGATGAACTTAGGCAACTTAAGATTGAGAATCTATTCTCATGTAACAATAAAGCTTCAAGATGATCTAGAGAAATGTCGCTTCACAATCACTAAGATTGACACATTAGTGAAATACGACAAAAACAAATGACAATAGCACAATAGTCCAAAAAAGAATACAACAACCTCTTAAATATGTACATCAAAAGAGGAGAAACATACTCATAGCATAATCATCGTAGTGTGAGACATCCTATAGAACATCTTGAATACATCTTGAGGAACAAAATGAGTTTATGAAATAAGTTGGTTTGAGACAGACACTTGAAATTAACTTTTAGAAAAATGATTTTTCAATATCGTTTAATAGTTAATCTCTCCAAATTTTGTATAATACATAAAATTATCGGGGGGAAAAACCCTCATCGATCCTCTACCTCACTTCCACTGTAAGGTTGTCATTGATTACGGATCTCACTTCCACTATAGGGTGTCATTGATTACTTCTTGAAGAAGATCAAATTCATAGCTTCATACACATGGTTGGTTTTGGTATCGAATTATGATGAAAATTGATTGTTATTATTGTTCTGATTTCGGGCTTTTGTTCATCTTTGCAGGGGGGGAGTCTTGCAAATCAGAGTAAATGGATTCCTTCTCCTCCCTTTGCCACCATTTGCGAGGAAGTTGAATGTTGACGTTTCTCGAAGTGAGTTTGTGGCTTTCTTCGATCCCCTCTAAACGTAATTGGTTTTAAGAGTATAGAGTGTTTTCAACTCATAAACGTGTCTAAGTTTTGTGTAAACATTGAAGGTCTCCATTGGTTGCTTCTCTTTACCTATTAGTCATCTGGATGCTCGCGCTCTTATCGTGTAGTCAAATGCGCTCTTATCGTGGAGGTCGAAGATAGACGTTATTCTTGTTTTATCTTGCAATTTTGAGCTTGTGGAGTTTGTTGATTATAATCAATACTCCATTATATATGTCCTTGCTTAAGTTTCTGTTTCTAAAACTTCAGCCCATAAACACTCTTTCCACCTTTAAATTACCTGATTTACTACCTACCTTTAATTAATGCTTTTAAAAACAAAAAGATTAAGAAATTAAAAATAGATTAATCAATTGAAAGAAAAGAAATGTAAGCTACATATACTAAGGCTTACAGAAATATGCAAGTCTCAGCTTAATTTTTTAAAAAAATGGTTGAGCTTAATATTCCATTTCCAGAAAATAGCCCTCAGAAAAATAAATAAAGAGAGAATATAATGGTCAGAGTGACAAATCTTAACTGATGACTTTTCGTATGAAATTTCAAAACGAGCCGGGAATTGTCATCAACTTTCCCAAAGTGAAACACATCATTTAATGACCTTCGATTATGCTGCACCAAATTTTCTAGGCATGATGAAGCAGCAACCTAAATGAATTCTTTTTTAAATAATGATGATATGATATAAAACCATACCTTTCCAATCAGAAGATCACCTTCCCAATACGAATGCACTCCCAACTCCACTGATTGCAACATCTAAACCTTCCAAACTCATCACCAAAAGAAAATAAATAAATCAATTATGAATATACATAAGAGATCAAAATGATTCTATCCTTTGCTCTCTTCTTCATTTTAAAATGGAAAAATAATTTTTTATATAAAAAAATAAAATAAATCCTCGTGGCAAGAAATGTGCAAATTGAAATTAAGTGAACTGATAATGGAACTCGTAGGAAATCATCAATACAAAGATCCCGGAAACTTATTTTACATATGCATGTGCTATCCCCCTATTAATCCTATACACTAAAATGAACTCTTCTCACCCCCTTCCTTATTTCTTACGGAGTCTCCTAAAAATTATCCTTGGCTCTGCGAATGATCCCCAAAACCGTTGCATCGTCGGCTGTATTTTCAGCTTTTAATGACTGTCGAATTTCGCTACTTGAGGTACGGAGGAATGGATTGCACAGTTTCTCCATCTTTAATGTTGTTGGAATCTGAAATTTTACAATCATAGAGTTAAGAACACTGTTTGAGGTTCGAGGTGTGTGTTTTCATAGCAACAAAACCAAATCATACAGGGAGCAAATAAGATCCCAAATAAATCTCCCTAAATTAAAAGTCAGGCTAATTACAAGACCGAAGAATGCAAATTTTTTACTTCACAAGCTTATATACAGTATATAATAGATTTTTAAAACATTTCATGCTTTTTTAATAAAATAGTTCTTTATCCAAAAAAGTTCTTTAAGAAACGCATAAACCATGCTGAATTAAACTGCATAATACTCCGATTATATTGGAAGTTCTGAATGATTCTACAATGCAACAAGAAGCGACATTTTCTTCCATCTTCCATTCAAATGTAAGGGATAGAATATGCTGAAATAAGAAATGGTTCACAAATGGAACAAACAGTCACCAATATTTATACAAATTCTTTCACTTTGTGTAAATATTAGTATAGAATTTGTGTAAAGAGATTAGTATAGTAACTGATTTAATATCAAATAACCACCCATAAAAGAGTAGCTAAAAAATTACCGTTGGCAAGCCCTTGCTTCGTAGATTGGCAACCTGGGTCGCATAAGATTTGAGAGCCTCGTTCTTTGGTTCAATGGACAAAGCAAA
The DNA here is from genome assembly GCA_025688845.1 of Cucumis hystrix. NCBI lineage: Eukaryota > Viridiplantae > Streptophyta > Magnoliopsida > Cucurbitales > Cucurbitaceae > Cucumis > Cucumis hystrix. Next base: position 19,555,155 of record CM046889.1, read on the forward strand.
CTTAGAGTTACTCTGTTGAATGGTAATCATACAATTAGGCATGTGGCATTCAAGCTTCAAAAAATGGAGCATCACAATAAAAAGGGTCAATAAGTTACTGACCAGAGTATATTCATGACCGCAAAATATGTTTGTGTCATCTGGCAAAGCAGTGATCTTTTTAAGGGAAAATAGCATCTGTAATCACACATGCTAAACAATTAGAATGCTGCAATTCAAACAACAACCTGGTAGCAATTATTACTTAGAAACATAAAGAAAGAACAAAAACCACTGAAACAAATTTCAAAGAGAGATGGCAAAGATTGGGAGGGGGGAATGGCAAAGGGCGTTATCTCTCAATTTGCTCACTATGATCCTATGTTATTGTAGTAGTAGCATCAAATAAAACAATTTTTCAAGGAAGGCTTTATCACTTAGTTTCAAAATCCCTATACCAAATGTTCCAAATCCATCTAGTTCTGTTGAACACAAAACAAGCTTTCATCTGACCAACAAGACCCCCTAGACCGCTTCTTCCTGATCAAGGAGTCCCTTTTAAACTTTTTGCTTCCTAAAGCTTACAATCATAAGGAATCTCGAATGTGACAGGAAAGGAAAGAATCCCACCAAGACTTCACCCCACTAAAGATACCGATCTTTCAAGCATGGAGGCCTGACAAATAATAGCAACCAAAGAAGACTCATGTTCATCAATTCTAACCTATGAAATGACTCCAAAAACAGACTGAATGCCATTAAGATTAACAAAAGATGCCTACAATCCAGTATATAAGATTTTGAGTAGTCCTTTAGTCCTATATTCTAAAACTTGATTGGACAACAGGACAAGAGCAAAAGGAGCAAAAGGAGCAAAACGAGTAAAAAATAAAGCACAAGGAGGTAGATCATAATTCTTAAGTAGGTCTAGAAAGAAGAAACTATCAGGGAATTCCACGTTCCTAAAGTACCACATTTAGATGTAAATAAATAAAATATAAGACAAACAAACCTGTTCAGGAGTTCCTTCAAAAAGCTTGCCACAAGATAAGCTGAATAAAGTATCTCCCGTAAATATTGCTGCGGATCCAGGAAAGTAGAAACTAATATGACCTGAATTCAATTTAATCAAAAACAAAAAGAAAAAAAATCAGGGCCAGATAGTATAAAACAGTGAGCCAGAAATCATAAGCACAACAAACCCACATAGTGTAAAAAGTAAAATAATGATTAATTTATCTTCATACCATACGAGACACAAGCTAGTTGAAACCAAGGTAGCATAATTTTCAAAAAGTCCTGTCCAAATTTTCTTTTATTTATTTATTTTATTATAATAAGAAGCAAATTTCATTGATGTATGAAATTTACAAAAGGGAGAGATGATGAGATGTTTAGAACTAACAACAAACCCATGTCTTAGGTCTAAATTTCTCTCAAGACACCCACTTAAGTTCCATAGGTACAACAACAAAGTATATCATTAATCTTGCTTATCTTTTCCTTAACGAAATAAAAAGTTAAATGGAAACCAAGCAAAAGCCTATAATAGCCAACAAGCCCTAAAACCCCATCTATTTCCCAATAAAGACTTTTATTCATCATTGGCATTGTTTCTACAAATAAAATATTTTGACACCCTAAAACCCTAACTTTTAGGTTCGTATCTACTTAATCCTTGAACTTTCAAAAGTATCTAATTGGCCCTAGCTCTTTCAGCTTTGTATCCAATAGGTCTTGAATTTTCAATTTAGCATCGAATAAGTATTTGAACTATTCATATTTTTCAAAAAAAGTTGTGAATCTAATAAATAAAAAATTGAAAGTGGGGCTTAATTAGACATAACATTCAGTTTCATACCTAATAGATCAATTAATTTAAGGAACAAAACACAAAATATAAAGTTCAAGAACTTATTAGACATTTTTTAAATGAAAAGTCTTATTAGAAAAAATTGAAAATTTAGGTACCTATTTGACACTTTATAAAGTTGAAGAACAAAATTGAAAGTTTATAGACTAAATTTGTGATCTAATCAAAAATGAATGAAACAAGAACGGCCAAATAGTAAGCATTGAAGGAAAAACCAGCTACGAGCAAACTTAATATCTATAAAGAATAATAATCAAAGTTAATACAATAGGAAGAGAGGAGCGAGCCTAAGTCATATAAAAAAAAGTTCCATATCTAGACTCACTCTCTTCTTTAATTTTCTCACTTTTCATGCACATCCAGAGGGAGGGGAGGGTTATCCTTATCATACGAGAAACAAATCTAAAGGATCTATTATGATGTATTAGGATTAGGTTAATCTTGAATAATTGGGTTATTCCTTCATTAGTCCTCTTTAAACCTTTTTTTCTGTTTGCTCTCTAATTCCCAATAGACAGAGGACTTTCCTCATGACTTCAGCCCACTTTGAGTCATTATAAAGATTGAGATTAGATATCTGAAACAACTCTCTCCTTTAATCCCTTAAGCTACATCATACTGTTATACAAGAAACTAATCTAAAAGTAACTAGTAACAAACACCTCGAGTATGACCGGGTGTTTCCATTACATGCACTTCATGGCCAGCAAACATCCACTTGTCTCCATCTTTTAAACTTATGTCAATTCCAGGGATTCTATCGCTGTCTATTCCAGACCCAATTACCTACAACCAGCAGAAAGGGGATAAAAATTTGAAAGAAATTCTATAAATTAGAAATGTAAACCACTAACTCAAGGATAAAATTATTTCAGAAACTACTAAATAACATATGTCAGCATCAATGCCTTGATTCATTTCATTTTCAATCCAAGCCTTAATTTAAAGGACAATTTAGGGAAGTATTTAATTCAAAACAAGTCAAAATGCTCAAAATACTTGGTAATCTGTAACGAAGTATATAACATTTCTTGCACATCCCAAGGTATGTATTTCTCATGAAAATAAATATCCGTGTTTTACAATAATAAAGCATTCACCACACTATGTTTACTAGAGAAAAGGATGAGAAATAGAGACTATTAATAAACCAAAATTCTTTTGACATCAAGAACTAAAATTCTCACATGAGGCCTCAAGGAGTCTGGTGACTCAGGCCTCTAGGATGTGTCCATGGGTTCTTACCTCTATCACTCTATGACCAACCCTTAGGGATCAAACATACAACATTTGTAGGATAAAGCTAGGGCCAACTAGAATATTGATTCAACTGCAATGCAAAGGAATTACATTCATACCTTTGCTCCATACCTTGCTTTTAATTCTTCGTTCCCACCAGTGTGATCATGATGATGATGAGTATTAAGTATATATGTCAAATTTCTGTTCTTCTTGCTTAAAGCATCTATAACTGGTAGAGCTTCAGATGGATCAACAACACCAACTGTGCCGGTATCAACATCATGTAAGAGGTATGCATAGTTGTCACGAAGACAAGGTACCTATTAAAGAGGGAGTAGAGGAAAAGAGATGATATTAATGAATGTGTAGGCTGGAAGTGACTAAGCTAAGCAGTTATTAGGGATGTACAGCCTAGACTGATAGAGGACAACCGGCATCCTTACAAAGGATTAATTTAGCGTGGAAGCCCAAAATGAACACGCCTAATGTCTCTCTAAATATAATTTGTAGCCACCCAACTCAAATTGACTCGGAAGTCGAAAGAAGAACTATATGTTGTGTAACTGAGCAGGCTAAATATATACCCTTGTTTGAACTAATCTAACTTTGGAAAGAAACAATAAACTGCAATATGGACCTTGAACGCCCTCTTCATAGTTCATATCACAATTAGAAATTCTCTCAGGTGAAAATGTTTTATAACTAAAGCATTGATTTAGAAAAGAAAATGATAAACCAGGAAAGTTATCACAAACTGACCACCACAAGAAGACCATAATGGATAAAAAAAACTGATGTCATTGACACCCTAAAACCAATTTCCAGATCTCATAACAGCTTACCAGTTCAATTTGCAAAGTGGAAGACATGTTGACAACACTGCAAAACTGAGCAACTTTAAGCGAACGACTAGCTCCACGCAACGTTTTCAATGGAGTAGATAAAAGTCGCATAACTCCGTATAATAGGTCTTTTCTAAAAGAAAGCTGTTTCACACTCGGCCAAACACATACGCTTCTAACCTGAAACTCCCAACCAATCATCAAATAAGTAAGCTAAAAATAAAAAAAACGTTTCTATTCAAGAAATCTACCAATAAACCACAACAACATTTGCAGAATTACTCCTCATTATAAGAAGAAAGGATCATACCATCATACCATCATACCATCATACCATCATGATGTTACAGATCATATCAACAAAACTAGCATGTATGAAGATGAGAGAGTAATAAGGAAAAGCAGCGAAATCGAAAGCATTATAGATTCATAGAAAGGGAGAAAAAAATAAATAAAGAGCGTGTGTGAAGAGGAACACAGATTAGGGGTGGTTAAAAGCGATGAGAAGGAAAACACGGGAGGGAGGAAAGAAGAAAAAAGAAGTAGAGAAATGAAAATGTAGAGAAAGAAGAGTAAAAGTAAAAGAGCGAACCCTAGTGCAAGGTAAAGAAGCCATGGCAGAGGAGGCCTTGGAGAGCATCACCTGCATCTTCTTCTTGTTGTTCTTCTCCGACGGAAGAGAAGATCGGAGATGGGAGAGAGAGAGAGCGGTAGGGGAGAGGGCAGTTGGCACTCAAATCGTAATTATTATGTGAAGCGAATCCATCCAACTCTCAGCGCCACTATTATTAATTCTTTATTTATTTATTATTATTGTTATCTCTTTTCTAAAACGCGTTTTTTTTTTTGTTTTTGCTTTTTAGAGACTGTGATCGGCTTTTTATTTCTTGGGGGCATTTGCTTATTTACTTTTTAACCTTCAAAATCACTTTTCAGTCTCTAAACTTCAAAATCACTTTTCAGTCTCTAAACTTCTAAGAAATGGGTCGAAACTTGAACTTGGATTTAGAAGGAATCGAAGAACATATTCTGTTTTTAGTATCATTTGGATTTTGTATGTATCTCATATAGAGAAATAGGGTTGAAGAGAGTTGGACCTATACTAAATTTATACTAAATTCATTCGTCTCAAAGCGACAATGTTGTTTTAGAACTTTGGTTAGTATTGATTTAGCCTGTGCATTTTTTAAATTGTAACAATTTAGTTTCTATACTTTAAATTTTATAATGATTTTGAGTGGATTTTTTTGTATAAATAAATTGACAAACTTAACGGAGTTTTATTTTAAATACAGAGTCAATATCATAAAATAATAAAAATTGATATATAATTTTAATATTCTTTTACATTAGGACTAAATTGTCACATGTTTGAAAGTAAAGAGATTAAATTGTTAAGTACTAAAATTTAAACATAAATTTGTTACAATATTACAAGTAGATGAACTAAATCGTTACATGTTACAATATTACAAATAGAGGAACTAAATCGTTACAAACCAAAGTTTAAAGAATAAAAGTGTTTTTTAACCTAATTTTAATTTGTAAGATTAAATTAAATTTCAAATTAAATTTTTATTGTTGGGTTCAAAGTTATTTTCACTTGCAAAAATTTTATATGAGTAATAATTTAGTTTATAAAAGTTAGCATGTAACAATTCAGTATTTGTATATATTTTTTAATTTATAACGATTTAATTTCTAAGATAGAAATTAGTAAAAAAAAAAGAGAGATTTCTTATGTTAATTAGAAATTCAATAAATTTATAAATACAAAGTCTGCTTCATAAAATTACATTAAATTTTGATAATTTTTTTTATGTTAGAAACTTATAAAAATTTAATACATTTAAAAATATAATAACTAAAGTTTGAGAACTAAATTATTGTTTTCATACAAAAATTTAAATAAATAATATAAAATATATTTTCAATATTTTATAGAGAGATTTTAATTTATTTTTAGAAAGTCAACTAAAAAATTGAAAACGATTGACACATTATAAGATTTACTAGGATGAAATTTTATCTTCAAAAGTAGAAAGGCTATGATATAAATTTAAAATATATGGACTGAAATTATATGTAACCTAAAGAAAAACTTTATTTTAAAGAAAATTATCAAAAATAGTAAAATAAAAATATTTATACCGAATTTTTTTTGTTTTTAATAGTTTGTTTCTTGAGAATTTTCTAAAATATAAAAAATTGACCAATTATTTATATTTCAATAAAATTATTAAAAGATAAAATGAAAAATTTTCTTTAAACGACTCCTATTTTTTTTTTTTAATTATTGTTAGAATCAAGCTGAAAAAGGTTTTAAATGGTTTTTTAAAATTTTATTGTTCTTTTAGATGCCTTACATTTAAAGCTATGTTTGAAATGATATTGTTTTTTTTATTAATTATAGAATCACATACTAAACTTAAAAGACAAATTAGGGGGAAAAAATTAAATAAATGTGTGAGGAAATGGTTTAGGGTTTCAAATTTTGGTTTAGGTTTAAGAAATGTGTATTTGAACTTTGGACTCATCATAACACCATTTGACAAACTCACATGTTAATGGAAAAACTATTTGGATATCTTTAAATTTTAATTTAATTAATTTATTCTAATTTTTGAATATGTTAAAGTTAAAGTCAAGTTCTTAAATATTGTAAATATATAAATGACACGCTAATTTTGAGAATACCTTGTAGTTAGTACCACACGGCACACGCAGTATGTCGATTTTATTTACTTTTAAACGGTTCAGTAGCAATTGGTTGTTATATTTTTCACTTATTTGATTATCAATTGATGCACACTAACATTACTTTCTCATCTCCTTTAATTGTAACTCTTGTTTGATCCTTGGGGATGCAGTATAGGATGATTTCGTTGCATTTGACGTTACTAGAATCTAATGGCAAAAGGGACGTTTGCTAGCTCATTGGGTGCAAGATAGGTTTCATCTCGTTTACTTGTAGCATAATTTCTCTATTTGGCTTTTGTTAAATGTAAGGTGTATTGGCAAGTAATAAATGAGGTATTTTAGACGTCAAACACGATAGAGCAGTTGTAACAAAACTCTAAAAAGGAACTAAAAAGTACAATTGAACTGTAACCAACAAAAGTACCTTGGAGTGGTCGTTTTTGTTAAAAAAACAAATCTAAAACGAGGATTATGAAAGACTCAAATATGTGCATATACCCTCATCGAAGAATGTCGCAGTTTCACATAATTGCAACTTTAGTTCAACTTAAACTTGGTGAACTAAACCTAGTTAACCCCGTCATCTAACTTATATGTCTGTGGTTAACAAGAAATCATGTAAATAAAAATGCAATCCAAGATTCTTAAAGTTTTCGTCCTAAATACTTTGACTACCATTTTTACTTTTATAGTAAATATTTTGTTCATTTCACCACACACACATATATATATTTGTAATTTAGAATTAATTTATCAAATATTTATAAATTTTATTTCTCTTTACCAAACACGAATTTAATTCATAGCTAGAATTTCTTTCAACCCATAGATACCATCCAAAACCAAACTTTAATTTTAATGGTTATTAAATTGAGTAAATTTCAAATATATTTTCAAAAGAAATATACCAAATTAAAATATTTACAAAACTATTAATTTCTTGATAAAAGTTTATTGATTTTGAATTTTACTATATATTTTTTTAGAAGTTTTTGTCAAATTATATACAACAATATTCATACTTCCAACTATATGTACTTTCAAAGTAATTACTGCAATCAAAACCTTTTTTTTTTTGTTTTGTTTAAAAAAAAAAAAAACGTAATAAACTGAATGACTAATTAAGTCATAAGAAAAAGGTCAGAATGTTTGTGTAAGCAGAGAGCATTAAAGCGTCGTGCAGCAGACGCATTCGGTCCCCAAAACAAAATTAAAAAAAGTCTCATTTTTTCTCTTTTTCTTCTCTTCTTTTCTATGCAGTGATATGATTACATTGGACAACACACTCACCCAGTAATTTTACTTCCTCTTTGAATACGTTTAATCTAATAAAAACACAACAAATTAATGGAAATTTCATAGTTAATTTGATTGAGAAAAGAAAAGTGTTCACTACTTTTGTCGGTATTGTTACAATATGAAAACGATTAATCTGTCAAATTTATTGTTATTATCTAAGACGTATAGACACTTTAAGTTGGCTAGTATGTTCGTATCTATATCCATGCTTCTTAGGGTCGTACTATTACCATTTAGGACCTCATTGCTTCTCTCATTCCGTATGATTGGTACCACATTTACGCCTATTCTCTAGCACATTTTGAATATAAAAAAAATAATAATGAGATTATTCTTTTCCTTTCGATCTTACCCTTGTTGTTTTATTTCTTCTTTTTCATATTTTTTATAGGTAAAGTAATTATTCCGTAAATATCGCTAACATAGACTAAAATACTCGATCGATGTTCCTAGTAAATTATTTACGTGTTAATTCAATTAGTGGTTTGAAGTTGAACCTTACACCCTCCAACTACAACTATTTTTGTTGTTTATAATTAAATTACCCAAATATATTTATAAAAAAAACGTTTTTAAATATATTGTAATGCAATTTATAAATTGTTTGGGACACACTAAAAACATAAAATACATTTTAATTTTGAATATTATATTTTCAAGGGTTTTTTAAAGAATATATTAAAAAGAATAAAATATTTACACTTTGCCAATAATTCATTAAATGAACAGAAATATACTCCACACGATTTTGTTTAAATATTTTGTCAACTTTATCACTTTATTTTAATTATAACTACTCTATTAAATCTCGTAATTAAATCTATCCACTCCAATTAAAAAAAAGATTATAATTACAAAATTATTTTTAATAAAAAATTACTAAAAATACTTACAGACATGTATCAAAATTAATTTCATATTTTATTAGTTAATGCCTTATTTTAGTTTATTTATTATAATTAGAAAATAAAAGTGGGAAAACAACCCTAAGAACTAAAAGTTGTGATGATCCTAATTATAATTTACTACAACTCATTTTGATGATAATAAAAAACTATAAGTTGAAGAATAAAAAAGTTGTCAAAGTTGGTTGGGTAAAGAACCAACAATTGGTCCCCTTTTATTATTTGTATTTTTAAGAAGAATGGTCCAATCTCTTCAATACTCAAATTGTCCCATCTTTTTCTTTATTCACTATTTTTCAATAAACATTACTTTATATTTTAGAAAACAGTAAATTTGATAAAATATTTATAATATATAGTAAAATTTCAGATCCTATCAATAATAAACATTGATAGTCACTATTGATAAAAGTCTATCAGTGACTTCGAAATTTTGCTATAATTTATAAATATTTTAATTTATTTTGCTATTTTAAAAAACGTTTATCATATTTTTTTGTATTTATATTTCTTAGACATTGATAAAATATAAATTAATTTCACGAGAAAATAAAACCATTTGTATTTATTATCGTTTTTTTTTTTTGTGTAATTTTCATTTTGTTTTTTGTTGTTTCAAAAGTTTAATTTTGATGAGAGATTATATAACTTTTATTTACTTTAGTCAAAAAGTTGAAAAAAAATATTTTAAATCTTATCACTTGAAATCTTATTTATTTTGGAATGACAAAGATTTCAAATAGATGTGTTTGAAATTTCATGTTTGGATAATAATTGAAAAGGAAAAGAAAAGTTGAGAATTTACTAACATAAACTTTATCTTCCAGTATGTTAATTGAAAATTATAAAATAACGAGTTCAGTTATGTAATTTACTTTGAAATCCTATATAATAATACAACCATAAGCACGGATTTTTTTTAAGTAAAAATAATATTTAAAATTGTTTTAAATTTCAATATCATTCTCTTTTCTATTCTAACAAATAACAAAATTAATTTGAAATTGAACTTTCTCCAAATCTTGGCTAAGCATTGATTCATAAATTTTCAAATATTACTTTTTTATAGTTAAGTTTTGATTGTGCATTTGTATATTGAAACTAAAATTAAATAATCACCTAGTTTTTATAAAAGAAAAAAAAACCAAACTTAGTTAGTACATTTAGAAGAACATTTAATGAGTTATAATGAAATTCATCAATATTTAATATGGTATTATATTACATCATCTAATCACTTGAAATAATTAAATAAATATAAATTAATTAGAATATTAACAACCAATAATAAAAGTTTATATAAAATAATTAAAGTAATTAATGTATTAGTTGAAATATATTAAGTCTAAACAATATCTGTGTGTTTAATTACTAATTAAGATCAATAGCAATGATTATTAATTAATTAGACTATATATGTGCTATAAAAATAGAATTTTAAATTAGACATATCTTATTATTTTAAATTAATTATTAGGGTGAATAATGTGTGTATTTGTTGTTTAAAACAAAAGACCAATAATTAAATAGATAACTGTAAATTGCTTTTTTAAAATTTAAAACATGCCAATACAAAATATCAAATTTCAATCTACATAGCCAAAACTTAATTTAAAATTAGTGGAAAAAACTATGAAATTCTAGAAGAAAAAATGTAAAAACAAATCAATTTTTGCCCATTTCTTAAAATTTAACTGGGAACGAGAAATGGAGCCGGTTATCAAACACATCTATTTCTTAAATAAATTAGAAACTGAATCAATAACGTTATGAAACGGGAACCTTAGTTTCCTTCTTTATTGGACATTGGTATGAATCTTTTCTTTGTAAAATCATTAGTTTAGTTTTGTTATTGGTTGACCCTATGATTAACAAAATCGAGCCGATTATCACCTCTCTACTTTAGAATACTTCTTCAAGTGCTTAATTTTAAAAACAAGTCATTTTAAAAGAAAATAAGTCGGTATTTGACAACCCACTAAAATATTTTTAAAAAAATTAGTTTATAAAATAAGTTGGTTTAAGATAAATACTTAAAATCAACTTTTAGAAAAATGGCTTCAATTTTTTTAATGGTTAATATCACGTAATTTATATAATTTTTTCCAATTACACTGTCGTGTCTACCACAACCAACTTCAGTCACCATCGACACCGACCAACTCCAACCATTACGACTAATGGCCAATTCCAATGACCACCTTTGCCAACTATGACAACGATAAACTTTTATGACTATTATTTTAAATTATCAATTAATAAGATTTTATAGTTTATACCAATAACCAAATAAACTAATAAATGCACATTTGAAAAATTGTTGTGAAAACACATTAGAGTTTTGATTTTAAACCATGTGTATCAAAAGTAAGTAATAGATTATAATTATAATGTGTAACTCATTCAAATCATCCACGTTAAATTACAAACCTAAAACAACATACTGGGTTTAATTAGCTTAAATGTGAAAATGAGAGATTAAACCCTTCACCTTTAAGATGGTAGTCGAGGGTAAACAATATTAGAAATTCTCATTAGGTGGGTAAACAAACAAAATGTAACTTCAACCCAAACCAACCTAAAAAAAACATAATTATTCAAATCAACTCAATCCAAAATAAAAACTAGCTCAACTCAACTCAACCCTTGTAATTTGAGTTGGGTAGTCGAGGTTATTTGAACATCCCTACTTTCGATATTTATTCACGGATGACTCTTTATTCCAACCATATCCATTTAACCTCGCGACTCTCAAATGACTTCGACTATCTAACTCATGTTAGTTTGTTATGCTATAATGGATTTGATTGATATCTAAACAAAAAAAAAAAAAGAGAAAAGAAACCAACCGTAAAAACGACTTTTATATCTAGAAAATTGATTATTCGACGTTCGAGCCGATTTTGACATTGATTAATAGATGTTACATCCCTTCTCTCATGAATTAACTCAAAATTTAAATTAATTCCACACAAACAAAATGATATTTTAAATCTAAAGAACTGTTTATAAATGAAAAGCATAAAAAATATTTACAAATTTTTTTAGTGATTAATAGCGTCAAAAATTAATACTTTGGTTAGCTTTATATTTGATTTAAAATCTCAATCTAAAGAAAAATATAATTTTAATTTCAAATTAAAATAATGGAAGGTGGGGTCTAAAATGCAAAACTAAATCTATTGGAAGCGAAATAAAACCCTCGAACCGAACTGCAAAAACTTAGAAACGTTTTCCCAACTTTTCCCTCTCCTCACGATTTCACGTCGTTGTATTCTCCCGCGGCGAGCGGCGATTGGCGATCGGCACGGCGGCTGTTCCCTTGCTGTAAAGCCCCTCCACTGTCACCATCCATTTACACTAGGTCTGATGGCTCATCTTCCGAATCCTGTTTTTTTTTTCTCTCTCTCTCGCTCTGTTGAAATTTCTCTGAATTTCACTGGCACGTTCTTCTCTTGAGCCGCCATATGCGAAATCTTTATTATCAACGTCTGCTGTTACTTACGTCATCTCGTCATTGTCTCGGTGCTGATTATCGGTCTGCTCGAACGAGTCGAGTAAAGAACTTGTAGGTTTGTTTTGGTGCTTTGTCTTAGATGTTCTCAATATGCTCTTGGAATTCTGTGTATGTTGTAACATACAAAGTATAAGTTCATGGAGTTGTATGGGAGTATGTATATATGTTTTCTTTTCTAGTTTAAATGGAAGGGAGCTCCGTGGATAGAAATTAGCTAATTTGTTAATGGTGCTTATCTTTGTTGTTCGACTGTTTTATATAATGTTGAGACGTTTAAGGTTTATCCAGCACTGATGCATGTTAAATTTTCATTTCACGTACAGGAAAGTGAAGTGAGATTGAGGGATTTTCTCAATGGCAAAGAATCAATCTGTTTTGATTAAAGATACAGTATATAAATTGCAACTTGCACTCTATGAGGGCATTAAAAATGAGAATCAGCTATTTGCAGCTGGGTCTCTGATGTCTCGGAGTGACTACGAAGATGTGGTGACTGAGCGGTCTATTGCAGACCTCTGTGGATATCCATTATGCCATTCTAATTTGCCGTCTGATAACACCAGGAGAGGCCGGTACAGAATTTCATTGAAAGAACATAAGGTGTATGATTTAGAAGAGACATATAAATACTGCTCTTCCGCTTGCCTAGTTAACAGCCGTGCCTTTTCTGGGAGATTGCAAGATGAGAGATGTTCGGTTATGAACCCCGATAAACTTAAAGAAATTCTCAAGCTGTTTGAGAATATGAGTTTGGATTCTAAGGAAAATATGGGGAATAATTGTGATTCGGGACTTGAAATTCAGGAGAAAATAGAAAGCAATATTGGAGAAGTTCCCATTGAAGAGTGGATGGGTCCATCAAATGCAATTGAAGGTTATGTGCCGCACAGAGATCATAAGATCATGACTTTACCCAGCAAGGATGGGAAAGAATCCAAGGATGGTAACTTTCTTTTTCAACTTTTTTTCTCCGTATGCGGAAGTTTTATTGTGTTTGGTTGTTGAATTCCATATTGGAGAAGATTATGCATTCAAAAGATCTTCCTAGCAAAAGGAAAAAAGCTCTTAGACTGCTATAATGAAGAAGGGTATTATAGATTTATTTGCATTAGTGGTTAAAGTGAAGTACGCTGTCATTGGGTCTAATGCTATAAGTTTGGTGTTGAACATTGTCTACTATGCCTGCAACTTGCTGTGTTTGATTGTTGAATTTGATTCATATTGAATCAAATGCATTATTGGGGTGTCCCTATGAGAAAAGTTGAAGAGAAAAAAAGCATTCTTAGAATGCCTAAGAAAAAAGAAAGTGAAAGTTTGAAACAGTGTATTTATTTGCTCCTGTTGGCTGTTAGTTTAATTGAGTTTTGGTGCACTGTCTTAGGTTCTAAAGCTAAAATTAAGCCATTGGGTGGTGGAAAGGATTTCTTCAGCGACTTCTCCTTCACAAGTACTATAATCACAGATGAAGAGTATAGTGTTTCAAAGATATCATCTGGTTTGAAAGAGATGGCTCTTGATACTAATTCAAAGATACAAACAGGAGAATTCTGTGGTAAAGAATCAAATGACCAATTTACCATTTTGGAAACCCCACATGCTCCAGCTCCCCCAAAAAACAGTGTTGGACGGAAGACAAGAGGATCCAAAGTATCAGCCACCGAAGAAAGCACTGATAATTTGTCTGATGCTCCTTCAACTTCAAATAGCTGCAGCACTAATTTCAATTTAATGACAGAAGAACCAAGAGGTGGATTCAATGATCTTAGTGGAACTGAGTTAAAATCCTCCCTTAAAAAACCTGGCAAGAAAAACCTGCGTCGCTCTGTAACTTGGGCAGATGAAAAGACTGATGACGCCAGTATTATGAACCTTCCTGAGGTCGGAGAAATGGGGAAGACAAAGGAATGTTCCAGAACCACAAGCAATTTGGTAAATTTCGACAATGATAATGAGGACCTACTATGGGTTGAATCTGCTGAAGCCTGTGCAATGGCACTGAGCCGGGCAGCCGAAGCAATTACTTCTGGGCAAAGTGAGGTCTCTGATGCAGGTAATCTACTCTATGCATGATGGATTGGGGTTAGTTATTGTACATGCTATAAAGATAATATTATTTGTCTGGCGCTGGCCATAAGATGAGTTCTGCTGAAACTAGTTCTAGTATTCCCTATTTTGTTTTATAAGCTATTCAGATTTTTTTTTTTTTTGTGTGTTTTCATTGGTTGTTAGCAAATATATATCGTTGCCTTCTCTGCATTCTTTTTCCTTAAAACGTTGAAACTTACATCCTTCAAAAACACAGAAAGTGGCTTTAGTGGTTATAAAGTTTAAAATTTTTTCTTTGTAATATCTCTCTGGAAGAGACTTCATATAATATTTCTTTGTGTTCTGTTGTTTGTAATATTCAGTGTCTGAAGCTGGAATTATTATATTGCCACATCCAAGTGACGCAAATGAAGAAGCATCTACTGATCCTGTCAATGCATCAGAACCACATTCATTTTCAGAGAAGTCAAACAAACTTGGGGTATTTCGTTCCGATCTGTTTGATTCCAGTGACTCTTGGTATGATGCGCCTCCAGAGGGTTTCAGCCTAACTGTAAGCTCCTTCTCTTTTTTTGGACGGACGCACCTTCTGTTCCTAACCTAAATATATCCTTTTTCCCACCACGTTTACCTTTTTTCCAGTTATCTTCTTGTGCAACCATGTGGATGGCAATCTTTGCATGGGTAACCTCATCTTCCCTGGCCTACATTTATGGAAAGGATGATAAGTTCCATGAGGAATTTCTATATATTGATGGAAAAGAGTATCCAAGTAAAATTGTCTCTGCTGATGGCCGATCTTCTGAAATCAAGCAAACACTTGCTGGATGTCTAACACGGGCAATACCTGGACTTGCTTCTGAACTTAATCTATCAACCCCAATATCACGTTTGGAGTATGGGCTGGTAATGATGAACATTTATGACATTGTTTTTTCCTCTCAATAACTTTTGCTGGTGATAACTGATAATTGAGAACTTACATTAGTTTGCATATATGCAGAGCTTATTTTTGTTTTTATTTATTTTGTGTTGGTATATATTTAGTATCTGTGGTACATGGTACCATTTCCCTGGGTAGTGGGTCTTATTTAATTTTTCCTTGTTGAAAAAGAAGTAGAAACATTTAATTGATTGAAGGAGTAAGAGGAAAACCCCCTGGTCCCTGCAACAATAGGTGCTTGATTAAGAAAGATAAGCTATGACAGGTAAAAGGATTGCTTAGATTTGCACCTAAAAAACACAGTAGATAAAAAGAAGTCCCTAAACAATCAAAAGCAGAGAAAGAGTCCCTAAAAAGGGACCACCCCAAATAATCCAGAAGAAAGCACATGTGAGTGCCAATGAAACTGTCTGTTTGATACGACCAAAAGGCTGACCCACCCATAAAAATGGAAGGAGGTAAATTTTTTTATTAGGACACCGGTAGGCTAGCTACTAACGGAAAGCCTCCAATATAATATTGTCTATTGCTGGCTTTCTCGGAAGTGCACATTTAAGTGGTTTTAACTAGGAGAGACTTCCGTTCAAGATTGCCTTTGGGAGATTGCTGTAGCAAATGAAAGAGCGTATTTTCTTACCTTCAGCCAATAATTTAACCTGCGTTGGTCTTGGAGATTCAAGTTATTGGGACCTTTAAAGGCTTAAATCTAAGACCTTGCTGTACTTCGGAAATGGTTGCGGTGATCAACTATTGTGCTTTCCATGGCATAAAGAGATTCGAAACTTGATGATTTTAGATTGACTCGCAGGGAACTGTGCTGTGTACTTCCTCTGCTTTATTTTTAGGGCAGGTGCTGGTATCTTCTAAAACAAGGCACTGTAGATTTAAAGTTTGTGATGGGGGGAGGGGAGGATTAGGGGGAGGATTCTTGGATGTATGGACCTCTATCCCCTGTTTAAACTCGGTTTTTTAGCTTGTGGTTTCTATTCTAATGTTACTATTGAAGACTGGTCGGAATTCTGTACGGAATTTGAAATTTAAAAGGCATTCTCATGATTTTGGAAGGTCTATACCACATGAGAGAAGGATACCATACTGTTAATCCAACTTTAGCATATTAGTGACATTGATTCATGTTCTTGTGCAGGCGCACTTGTTAGACACCATGACTTTCCTTGATGCTCTTCCAGCATTCAGAATGAAGCAGTGGCAAGTAATCGTTCTCTTATTTATAGAAGCCTTATCTGTTTCCCGGGTTCCTTCACTTGCCTCCCACATGTCAAGTAGTAGAAATCTGTATCATAAGGTTTGGCTCTCTATAAATCTCTTCCCTTTTGCTTAGAAATTAATGATTTGTTTTGATCATAGTGTTAGATAACAAGTATAAGAATTAAGAAAGCAATAATCATTACCGTGAAATATATACTAATTTTGTTTTCGAGGACATAATGATATATTTTCCTGTCAATTCAAAATTTGTACCTTTATATTGTTTAGTTCTCGAAAATATGCTATTATATAGTTTAATGAGAACCCCTAAAGTTCATGTCATGCTCTGTCGCAGTGTAAGTAATTGATCACGAAGAGTATTTGTACATTATAACTAACTATAACTTCAGACAGACTTTTTTAACATCCTGAGATAGGGGTATTCTTAAATAGGGGTATTCTTTAACATCCTGCTTTCACTCTCACGCACATAGGTACTCTATCGTGCTCAGATACGATCTGACGAATACGAGATTATGAGAGATCATATATTACCTCTTGGTCGAACAGCTCAACTTTCTGGTGAGAACGATGCCTAAAAGATTAGAACAAAAATCTCCAACACAATTATCATCACACTTAAGACCGGTTCAAATTGATGTCAAGTTCCTGGCAAATCCGATTCACAGTACATAATAGTCGGTAATCATACACACCTAGATTCTCTTGGTATTTCTTATTGGGAGAATTAATCATTGCAGGCTAGGCAAACATTTTCTTAAGAATTGCTTATAAACAGGTGTGGTGGCTGTTGTGCCATTTGAGGTGATTTTGTATTGAGTTATTTTGGAACAATTTAGTTCTAAATGACATAGTTAGACTCTTTTTATGTCTTTAGTATTAAAATAGTCATTATTATGCTTAAAGATGCCAAAACAAGTTTGAAGGAGTAGAATTTTCATGTGGTAAATTTGCCAAAGAATTTGATAAAAAAGCTAAAAACCGAGAACAAATGTTTCAAATTATAAAATTTTTGTGGCACCATGTCGTAGCCCTTCTTAAATTCAACTCCGATCGAGGTATCATTGAGGTTTGTAAGTCGAATCAATATCATTTTCCCCAGGCTAGTTCCAATGTCGAGCAAGTCCAAGTACTTGGGTTGTTTCTGCTAGTCTTTCATTTTTAAATTCTTCATATTGTGATGGTAGAAGACTAATTGCTCCGAAGGTTTGAAAGTTAGAAATACATTTTAAAAACAAAATATTAACAATTTCTATAAAAAGTTTTTGGGTGTGTTTGGTTTAGATTATAAAGTGTTTAATTTTGTAAAAAAAAACTATTTTGAAAAAAATAGTAGTGTTTGACAAACTAAAATAATGCATTTTTTAAAAATTTATTTATAAAATAATCTATTTTGGAGAAATCTTTAAAAACCAAATTTACTTATAAATACTTATCAAAAAGTCTAACCAAACATTAAGTGTTTAAATTTTAAATTTATTTTTTAAATAGTGTTTAAAAGAAAATGTATTATTGAAAAACATTTTTTTCTTAATTTAATCCAAATGAACATTCTTTGATTATAAAATGTTTAATAAGCTAATTTGTTACTCTTAAACCTTCCAAATTAAAATTAAGCTCTCAATCTTATTAAAAAATTTAAATTAAACCATCAATTTTTTTTATCATTTATAAGTCAAATTTTTATAATAATTGGACGCTTAAAAGTTCAATTTCGTTTGAAAACCATTGCAACAACTATCATACAATATTTTAGTAGTAAGTTTTTACCATTTGCCCTAAACTTGAGGAAGAGGAGAGAGAGAGGAGTGAAATAATTATGAGTGAAATTATTAATAATCAATATCAGTCCATATGATGGATTTGGAAAATTCAAAGACAAGAAATACAAAGTGGAAAGAAAACTACAAACCTCCCCATAAATGCGCACAGTTTCAATACAACAAATATTTCAATGGGAAGGCCAAGTAGTTTGTAAATTATGTCTCACAGCAGAATCACAAAATGGTTGGAAGATGTCCTTTGGACCAACTGGAGCTACTTGGACTGCCTAACCACCACCCTCATAGCTCATCCTGCAACACCAATCACTTATTCAGCTCCTTCTTTCATGTAAATTCCACAGACGACTAACTAAATTAGTTTTCATAAATGGATCGTGGAATTTAATGTTTGTCAATGTTTTCATATACTGAATCATTTCCCATTCATGCCAGACAGTGAGAGGTTACTTGATATTTCTAAGACCATTATAATTTAAATCTAAATGTTTTTGTCAATAGTTGGGAGGGATAACTTACATGGTAGTAGTCATCGATGTCATGTCGATCCTGCAAATCCAAATTTCAAGATTAGACTAAACTGTTCGATTGCATGTGTGCGCTAAACTGAAACAATTATATCTCTCTTTGTTGTATTTGCTAATTTATACTTATCTTCACTTTCCCCCTTTATTACAAGAGTTTACTATTTCCTAAATAGTCCACATCTCAAACATGAACTTTTATAACCAATCATCAGCTTAAAGTAGTTTGTGCTCTAAATACATACTGATACAACCAACACATGGTAAAAGCAATTGATTATAGTAAACTAAGTCAGACTCCAAAGACCCCTTCTATGAATAAACTAAATACACTAATAGGTTTATTACGAGCTTTATGATCACTAAATTCGGTTTAAAATGAATTGCAAGAACTTTGAAATAAGGAAAAGGATCCCACGTCATCCAATACATATTACCTATGGAAAGTTTGGTTTATTGTTTACCTAAGCAGGCAAGAAAAACTTATCACCCAAAAAAGAAAATGAAGGAAAACCAATCAGGTATACAGCTAACAAATTCTTGCCCATTAGAAGAAAGACATAGTGAAAAGATTAAATACTTTCAGAAAGCCGATATAATAAATCAATCCACCTCTTCGGTGGCTGTAAAGCTCAAAAGGGGTAAGAAGGATAATGTAGATGATAAATTATAGATGAGAAATGTTCAGCTAGAGATATACCCTTCGATAATGCCGCCTCCTATCTCTATGACGATAGTCTCGCTCCCTTCTTCTCTTTTCACCTTCCTCTCGAGCCCTTTGAGCCTCCTATATTGACTCAATGTATATTAAATTGAAGAAATTACGAATTCATGTTGTGTTATGTCATCGTGCAATGAAACCAACAGGACTTCTCACCTTTTCTTCCCTAGCCTTCCTTTCTTTTTCTGCTTCCTCAAAAGCTTCCTTTTCAGCCTGAAATTGTGAACACATTGAATTGACAACTCGTCATTCAATCATAACTACTGTTCTTTTATTTTTCTCTCTTCTTCCTCCTCGTAGATTTTCTTTTTCACATTTTCATTCTGACAACTCGTCAATAAATCAAATTTAAAGGCTCCTCCTACTTGAGACTCTCCAGAAAGAAATTTCCAGTAAATGAAATATATACCTCCTTAATCCTAGCAAACGTATCATCAACAACTTCCTTTGCATATTGGGGGTCATCGCAAATCAAAATGTTGTCAAAAACTGATCCAGCTTTTACCTGCAAAATATTAATTCGTCATCAGACACTAAGCAGATACTACGCAACATAACTAAAAAGATCAGTTAGTTGGGACATTATTAAACTTCAACTAGAATACAGAACAAAACCGTTGACAAATATGAAATAACAATAATTAACCAAAACACGAGAACAGGATTAATTTTAAATTTTACTCTGAATTAATAAACTTTTGGAAAGGGAAACAAAAACAAATCATGATATCTACCTGCCAAACTTCAATGCCCACATACTTTATTGGTTTTAGCACGTAAAGATTAGGATCGTCCTCAAACTCTGGATAAATAAAACAGCAAAACGAAGAAAAAACATATATATTAATATAGATGTCTTTTAATGAGAAAAAAAATTGTAAACTTGGCTAGCATATAAGATTGTTCTTAAAACAGAACTCTAACAATTGAATAAAATAATAGCCCCAAAGAATCAACCCGGAGAGACTATGAGGTCATGATTATGTACCACTAGTAACTAGTTTTACTGTTTTACCAGTTATCTGAAACATTGAAATAGACAGGTCCATTTTCAAGCAAGCAATACAAAAGCCTAAAAAATACATTCATTAAGCTTCCACATGAACGCTAAGGCACTTCTTTTGTCACAAATCGCTTCATCTGTCTCTATCTGACCAGCTGACAAGAAACATACCTGGATTATCAATCCATGTAGCCTTCCATTTTCCCTTGTAATTGGGGTTCTTGATTTTCTGTATAGCATGCCATAAGATAAATGAGAACTTGTACAGAACACATTACAGTGAGCATATATAGGAAAACACTTTAGTCACCTTACGCTTCCACGGTCCCTTGTATGCTGGATTTGGAACCTTGGGAGCCTTCCATATGCCATCCTCATCCTCGTCCCATGTATCGGGCTATTTAAGAAATATCAAAGAGATCAAGTCCATCAAAAGAGCAAATAACTTACATAGAAAAAGTTTTCCAACAAAATTGGTAAATACTAAATCCCGTAAGCAATTAGGGAAGGATGAAGACTTGATGAGACTACAGAATGTATGCAAAATTATCAACAAACCTCTTTAGCCTTCGGATCAGGAATCTCGGCTGGAATTGAATCATATCCCTAAATAAAAGAATGGAAAATTTATTGAAAGCAATGAAATATAGCAATCTGCTACCATCAGGTAAATGCGTTGCTAAATACCTCCGGTTTAACATCATTAGGATCTTCAATGTATTCTCTGTCATCCCAGTCAGCAGGCTGTAAGGTATAGGGAATTTTAGAAACTGTAAAATGCATATTTGCAAGGAAACTATTCGGCAGATCTCAGATAATAAACTATGAAATTTTAAAACCAAAAGGTGGAACAAAGAAGCATGTTGTAGGTATAATCTAATACATGCAACTTATACGAGGACTTCCATGGTTCAGGCAGATGATGTTGAACCAGAATAAGACCTTATTTTTTTCCACATTATAGGATCATATTTATAATAACTACTCATAAATCCCACCTAATAGTATAAATATTTAAAATTACAGTCTCCAAAGAGCACCTTTTTCGCCTTAACATCTTTGATTTTCCTAGGTGGCAGGATGTCCCAATCACTGTACATGCTTCCAGAATCTCGTTCTCGATTATCAACAAGTATACTGTAACTAGCATCAGGCCTAAGAATGAATGTGTAGAAATGAGTTAACTTGTCTGTTTCACATTGCAAATCCTTCTTTATGGGATAATTCTGCCCCTGGTAAGAAAGTATCGCATGGAGTTTTTTCGTCTGTGTACCACATAAATCTGGGCCAAACATCATACTGCAAAAAAGAAGATCTAGAATAAGACAGTTTTCATTTGTTGTTAATTTTTTATAATACGTTTTTATACAGACAACTTAAAGACCATTTAGAGTTCACAAAACAGAAAAAAGAAACAGATGAAACTCTACAGAAAACATGTTAGATTTTTATAATACGTTTTGGCATGCATCTTGCATAAATGAGCTCTCAAAGAACTAAGAGAACTTGACTCAGTCGCCATGGAAAATCACCTCAAAAGGACAAGAGTTCGGTTCCACTGAGATTATATTTGTAGAAAGCAATGAAAAGTCGTTTGTTTTGGTGGTCGATGTCAATGGCATTGAATGTCTTTACTCTCATTTATTGCTTCTAAGATAAGAGATGTCTGGTGTTGAGGTAATCACAGTTGGGGTTGGGGTAAAGAGATGATAAGTAGACTTGAAATGATAGCAAGAACGGCCTTCCAAGCCTGAATTTACTCCATCAGGAATGTAAAGCAGCAGGTTTTCCTATCATTTAGATTTAGCTTGTCCACTTCTGGAACAAAGCCCCCTTTGTTTGAGGTTTTCACCAACCAAATAACATAATCCTTAAGGATTTCATTGAGGACAATGGAAGAAGGCAGAAGAAGCTTAAATTGCTAAGGCAAAAAAAGAGGAAGGGAAGAGAGTGGGTTAAAAGTAAAGACTCCAAGCATTCTTTGAATTTCCTTTTTCCTTCTTTCGATTTGCCAACTCATTCTCTGTTTAAGGATTGCTTGATTACCATGCATGCATGTGTTGTTCAACAAAACTAACAATTCCAACAATTACAACATTAAGCATCAAGAGGTTTTACTCATTCAAGTTAGTGACAAAGAAAGAGATATAACCAGACCTGTAAGGAGTATCGCCACCATATTTCTTCTGATTGACATAACCAGAATGAAGCTTAAGGTACCCGCCACCACATTCAATCTCCTGTTCGAATTTGATAGAATACTGGACCACTAGAGTTCTGTTCTCATTGGTGAACTCCGGTATCTTTGCAGATATGGCAAAATGCTTAGCATCATTGTAAGTCTGAATGCCTGCAAACCAATCATCATCAGCATCTGCTTAAAATCTGAAAATAGGTAAAAATACCATTTTGGTCTTGAACTTTGAAACCTCTTTTCCAAACAAAACTTTCACCTCTTTCATTCTTCCCCCTATAAATTTTGAACATATATTCAAATGGTGTGTTCCAAATACACAGACCATTTTAACCAAGAAAATACCATAGCTTGAAGAACAATTTTAAAATCAGTTTCCAAAGAAAAAACCTACAAGTTAGTAACTTAGTATAATTGGGCCTAAGCTAGAAATATACACCTGACCTTTTAAAAAAAAACAAAGAAGAAAGAGAATCATAAAAATCTCATCACGTATCAAAAGATCAGCTATTGATAACAAAGTAACCCATAATAAATACCTTTGTCATCTGGATCTCCAGCCCATTTTCCGCCTGTGTGCTTAAAAGTCCCAGCTTTCCCTTCACTTCTTTTCCAGTCAGATAAGACCCAACGGCTCTTCCATCCATCTACCCCCACAGGAAAAAAAAAAGAAAGAACGAAAAAAGAACCCATTACGTATTTAAATCCAGATTACAAACTTTAAACGTCCTTCAAATTTCCAAAAATACAGCATTCCATTACATCCAAAAGTGGCAAAGAAACGCAATACAAAAACGGACTACCTTCTAAAAACAGGCACAAACAAAACCATCAAAATCAGAAAGTCCATTTCTAAAACATAACAACAACAACAAAATAATAAAAAAACCTAAATCGGCCAGTGCGAACATCCATCTCCGAAAAGCGGATCGTACACCGTACATTTAACTAAACTCACTCCGAAAAAAAAAAAAGGAAAAGGAAAACAGAGAAGAAAAAAAAGAACAAGAAAAAGAGAAAAAAGAGAAGAGGAGAGATTGTAAATTTTACCTTCGAATCGCTCTTCGAAGAAAATTTCAGAGAGAGCAGAGTGAAAAGTGAAGACGGAATTGATGAGCAGAAGTGAAATGAAAAGCTTGATGGAAGGAAGAAAGTGGAGATTGGGATTGGGAGTAAACTCCTCCATTAGTGAAGCGAGTCAAGGAAGTCAATAGAGCAAAAGCTGATGTACAGAGGAAGAAGAAGAAGAAGAAGAAAGATGGGAAGTTAAATAGAAGAAATAAAATTCATAGTTCTTTGGTTCGTTGTTTCTACAAACTACACTTTGAATACTAAACATAGTCAATTAATTCGTTACAAGTTCTCATTCTCTAATGATATTAATATTAACCAAATTTTCATTCCAACCATTTTAACTAACAATCTCCTTTTTTCTTCCACTATATTAAAAGAAAACATTTTTCACATATTATTTATATATACTTTTTAAATAAAATTGTTAGAAAACTATTTACAACGAAGTGTTAAACATGTTCGATGTTTGTGGATATCTATCAGTGATAAATTATACTATACATGTCTTGACAATGTCTATCAACATTTATCAATAATATTTTACCATATTTTTAAATATTTAAGTTAATTTGTTATATTTTAAAATAATTACTTTTTGGTAATTAATTCTTTAAGCGGCATGTAATTTTGGTGAAGAGTAATTGTTTTAAATGATAAAATTATTTATAAATATAGAATAATTTAACATTGATAGTGATACAATGTCTATCACTAATAGACAATGATAGTTTTTTATATTTGTCGATACGCGGCTGC
Source organism: Cucumis hystrix (assembly GCA_025688845.1). Taxonomy (NCBI): domain Eukaryota; kingdom Viridiplantae; phylum Streptophyta; class Magnoliopsida; order Cucurbitales; family Cucurbitaceae; genus Cucumis; species Cucumis hystrix. The sequence continues at coordinate 19,579,784 of CM046889.1, forward strand.
AAAACTAGCATTAGTTGATGTATGCAATTTAGGAGTACTTGACGTTTTTATTGTATCAATATAATTTTTATCCATTGTTACAAATTATGTTTTAAATAAATCATTAATGGTTTTATGCCATCAACATGATGATTGCTCCTAGGTCCATTGCCATAAACGGGTGAGACGTGGTGACAATTATATGGAAATCATAGATGAGATCTACGTTTTTCACACCTATTTTTGTCAATATTTTTCACTTTAACCTATTTTTTTCCTGCCATTTATTTATATTCACGTTATTTTCAGAATAAATTAACTAATATCCATCATTAAATAATTATTTTAAAAAATCTTGAACAATACCATTGTATTTTCTTAAAGAAAGTCTTTATCAAAAATAGAATTTCATAAGTAGTAAAAAATTTCCCATTAAACCTCCAAACTATTTAATATAACTAAGCTATCTTTTTTAACGATTAATCAAAAGAAAACTTGACAATAGAGTAAAAGAAAAATTCATAGCATTCATTTATGCATGAGGTAATAAGGTATAATTAATTATGTGATTTCATAAAACAACAAACCAAAAATCATATGATAGGAGTATAGACCAACCAAATTTTTGTTGAGTAAAAATTGACTCTCGAAATGAATCATGTTTTAAGATAAAAGTAATTTTATCTACTTCATTCTATCGATTAATCTCTTAACCTACTAAATTAATCAATTTAATATTTTTAAAACAAAATTTCCTGTAAAAGTACACATATTTCGTAAGTAGTGCATGAATGATTTTTACATGAAATCGTTAAAAAAAGTCGAGACTCTAAATTGACTGGCTTATAAAAATTAAAAAGTTTAATTGGTTCAAATTATAAATTTCAAATAGTTATAATGGTCAAATGAAATATGAAAGATGGTGTAAATTGATATCATTTAAGAAAATTTAGATATTAAATTGATACAATTATTAGTTTAGAGTTTAAGTTAATATAATAATCAAAGTCTAGATATATAAATTGATATTTTACTCTAAAATTAAGCGTGTAATAATATTCTTAAATAATTAAAAATATAGAAAAATCAATGGACGATAGACTTCTACTATAAAGAGCTAAATAACAACTCTATCATTAAGATAACTACTAATATTAAACCTTTTCCTTTCACCGCCTCAATGAACAAGGGCCTCTTACTAGTAGGTTCTGGAGGCGTAGTAGGTTTAGTAAAAGAAAGCCTATCTTTCTCTCAAATTCTTTGAGCCTCTAGAGAATTGAATTTTGATGCTTCCTTTCCTGACTGAACTTTCTCTTCCTATTTCTTTATGGATGTTCATTGATTTCTCGTCTTATTTGAGTCTTATTCCTTTTAGTATTTTTTAGGTTCATTCTCAGGATAGGGTTTTTTTTCATGAAAATGTACGATTTATCTTATTCTAAATATGATACATAATATCAGTCTCGTTTTGACTGTCCAAATCAAGGTTCAAAGAATATTGACAAATCCTTCCCCCCTGTATTTTTGATGAAAACCCCATGCTGAATTCCCTTGCTTCATTTTGAGCATGAAAACAAAGAACAGAATGGCGATCAGAATTTGAGTCTTGTCTCTTTCATTCTCAGTTCAAAGGAATGAGCTCAAATATTATTCATTCATATGAAATTCAGTATAAGCTGAAGACACATAAGGGCCCTAACCATATTTCGGCTCGTGATCAATCCATATCTACCGATAGAAAAGAAATAGGCACTTCTAATAAGTACATCTTCTCGCTGACCAACTCCTTATCAATTCCGATTCATTGAAATATGAAGAAAATGGATGAAATGCAATTTGGGGGTCGATTTAGGTAGGCTCCTTCCCCTCCACTGCATAGGAGCGCTAGCAGGTACTACGAGCCCTCTGTCCCACGCATCTAACCCGCTCGCGTGGTTCACCGGTTCCACCGAAAACTCTCATTTGTTGAAGGGGAGCATAGTGCGCTTTAGGCACCGAGCGAGAAAGGTCTCTTCTTTCGTTTCGGTTTATTCACTGATCTGAAACTTAGCACTGGGCTAGGCCTTCTTTCATTCAGTCGAGACGAACCGAATTAGCACTTCTCAGATCAGGCTAGGCCTCTCCTGCTCGGGCTTAGGGGCCCTGGATGCGCTAGCGATCAGCACATAGGGGGTGCTTGCCCGGGTTTCTCGGCCTGGTATCCTGCACCTCGCGTTCATGATATCTACATTCAACTGTGCCCCGGAGACAGGGTCGAAGCACGCCCAGTGTGCTTCTTTCACGACATGCTCTGGTCCCGGGTGTCTTCCAGTGGTCTTCTAGCCTTAGAAGAAGTCGTGTCCGTCCAGAAAGCCTAAAGATGAAATAAAAGGAAGACGTAGAAGGTAAAGGAGGGAGCGGACTACGGAGGCCTTTGAGTGGAATCTTTGAGTTGTTATTTAGCTCTTTATAGTAGAAGTCTATCGTCCATTGATTTTTCTATATTTTTAATTATTTAAGAATGTTAAAAATTAATAATTACAGTTATATATATAAATATAAGGGAGAATTTGAATTCTTCTAAACACATACCTTAAACCATAAACTAAATCTAGTCCTCAAATGGACATATCTGTTAAAGGGCTAGGGACACGCGTCCTTTCACATTTTATATTTTTGTATTTTAATATTAATTTTTAATATATTTTAAATAATGCTTTCTGCCTTTAGTAGCTGTGTCCCTTTAAAACTTCAAAGTCTTGATTAACCCAATACATAATATAAATTATTGATATTAGAGACTTAATTATTTAAAAATAAGAATTAAATAAGAGAAATTATAAAAAATAACAAAATATTTAAAAATATATATATAAAAAATAGAATATTAGAACAAAATATTCTGTGACCTGTAAATAAAATTATTGAAAAAAAAAATCCTAAGAAACAAAAATAATATGGTTTGGTTAAACATTTATTTTGATTGGAGGAAGAAAGGAATTAAAACGTAAGGGAGTCCTACATGGCAGGTTATGATTGGGAGAAACCCAAGGTGGGTAGCGGTGATTGGTCGGTTGATGGGAAGAACACGTCGGCAAAGAGCGTAAGTGAATGGGAAAGTGGGAGTTGACGAGAAGACGAAGACCAATCGCCGGAGAAACGACTTAGACTCCTTCGTTACATACACAACTTAGATATATGGATAGAGACATGAAAAAGATATATATCATAATGGAAGATGATAAGAAAAATGCTATCTAAAAGCACTTCTTTTCAAATCAACCAAACTATTTCAAAAAGATGTCCAAACACTAAAACCATTGGGTTGCTTTGTTGATTAAAATTTTTACATGATAAATTATAATTGAACAATTTAGTGATTGGATTTACAAAAATGAATGCTATTCGAATCTTGTTACCCAATTGATCACTTTATCTTGTGGTGCCAAATGCGTATAATTAGTTTAAGCAATGTTGTTTTCTTATAATTTCGATTATGAAATAATCATGAGTTATTTTATTATCACTTACGTGGATTCTGTATAACTTTTCTAATTACAAATTCACATTACCTTCAATGTTCTCACCAATCATTACATTCACCGAAACACCATATTTGTTCATATTTTCTAATAAAGTTTTTAAAATTTCAGTGTTATGGTTAATAGTCTTCATGTCTATGTGTTGTTTCATATTTATAGAATTTTGATTGATTCTATAGATAAGTGTTGTGAAGTTGACAAATAAGAAAATAGAAAAATGTAAAATAGTATAAAGTCATCGCACATATGTACATGGTTCATTATCAATGTATTAGCTTTGTCACGTGTAGAGAAGAACACTTTTTCGAGAATAATTCATAATACAACATGGAGAGTGTTTCTAGGGATAGAAAATTGATATAGCACATCTATAAACCCTAGAGTAAAACACATAAATAAAACAAAGATTGACAAAGTACGATACTTCATATTTGGTCATTCGAAGCTTCAGATAACAGATTCAAAGTTTTTCAATAATAAATTTAGGCTATATAAACATAAGGCCAAGACGAGAGTAATAATGACCTAAACTTAGTGAAAACTAAGTTTGGATTGAGTAAATCCTAAAAATCAATAAGGCGTAAAGAAAATTGTCCTCCATAAAGATCCACCAATGACCAAAATAACTACGTGCATTCATGGTTTTAGGTTGACCTCTCAAATGGTGGTCAACAAAAAGGTACAAAAAAACGTCAAAAAAATACTAACCCAAGAATGGGTGAGCATGATAACTCCAAAAATTGAACTGATCAAATGAGAAGTTCGGTTGGTTATCAATTTGAAAAACTTTCAAACCGACAACCTTTTTTAAAATTTTCAGAAGCTTAAACCTATACCAACGGTCAACTTATACATTTTTATGATTGAGGTCTTTTTGAATATTTACCGATTCGATAGTGAATTGATGAAAAAACCGATATCGACCGATACACACCCCTACCTCGCATCTCATACGAGATTAGCAAAATAGTCGACTCGATGTATAGAGTTGAGAGGGCTAATTTGGTTAAAGAGTTGTGGGTCAGCAAAGAAAGGTGTGGCTTTTCCAGTGGAAAAGCCCATCTTAGGTGTAAAGAAGTGAAGATTTGCATTATTATTTTTAACAACTTTTTTCCTTTTCTAAAATTATAACCTTTTTGCAAACAATGCGGTTGAGTGCTTCTAAAAGATTTTTTCCCACAATGTTCAAATATCCAAAGTTAATTCTATTACATATGATCAATGACAAGAAAAATAAATGCAACAACTAAATGATGATCGATCTACTAACAAAAAACGGTAAATTAGGTCTCAAAGAATTTAATTCATTTTCTCAAACAATGGTCTCTGAGTTAAGAGTTTTCTTCCTACTTCTTGGAACTTATTTGTAATCGCTTCATTCCATTCTTATTTCATTTTAAAATAACTCTATTTCATTCATTTAATATCCACGTGATGCTTTGAGATAACATATATTTCTACTTTCTAGTCTATTTGTTTCTATTTACATACATATATGGAAAATTTATAAATTGAAATGCTACTAACAATTAACGATAATACTTCAAACTCCAACATCTCAACACTAAACGTAACAAGTAGCAACTCAACATTATTCTCTTAGATATAACCTTTTTAGTTGCTTGATTCTTGTTGGAATGACCTAAAAGTGTATGCATTTCTCAATATAGTTCACATCTCATTAGTTACAAAATGAACCAACAATGGTAAAGAACAACCATATTCAAGCTATAGAAAATCTCAACTTACCTTTGTGGATTAAAACATGATTCAAACATTTTCTACCTCCCTATCCCTATCAATCATGGAACTCGAGCATATAATATAAGACATATACACTTATAGAAGTGAGTGGCGGCGACGGTGAAGTTGCGCCATTTTCATTCCAAACAGTCGCCTCGTTTCTATGGTTTTTATGGTATACACTGTGAGTTTCAACTTGGTATTTTGAGGCGCATGATCAGGTCATTTGGTTACCGCCTAAAGCTACCATGTTCATCTTTCAGAGCGCATTACAACTATTGTGCTACAAAAAGCAATCTTTGTTATCGCTTCTCTGCACAGGCTGCTCTGCCTCAGCAATGGACGACGAGTATCGGCGGCCCACCGAGGCCAGAGTTCGATTCTTATTCCTATGCTGCTCTGCTCCAAGACTGTATCCAAAGCGGTGATTTAAATTTAGGAAAACTCATTCATTGTAAGATTGTGAAAGAAGGTGGTTGTGTGGACTTGTTTGCTTTCAATGTCCTTCTCAATGCTTATGTGAAACTTGGGTTGTTGTCCGATGCCAGAATGGTGTTCGATGAAATGCCCGAGAGAAATACTGTTTCGTTTGTGACGCTAATTCATGGGTATGCGCAGTCTAATAAATTCATTGAGGCATTTGAGTTATTTGCTAGACTACACGGTGAAGGTCATGAGCTCAATCCGTTTGTTTTCACTACTGTTTTGAAGTTGCTTGTTAGTATGGAATGGGCGGAATTGGGACGTATTGTCCATGGTTGTGTACTTAAAGTTGGGTATGGTTCTAATACTTTTATTGGGACTGCTCTTATCGATGCTTACTCTGTTTCTGGTTGTGTTAGTATGGCTAGAGAAGTATTTGATGAGATTAGTTCTAAGGATATGGTATCTTGGACTGGGATGATTGCTTCTTATGCCGAAAATGATTGTTTCTCTGAAGCGTTGGAATTCTTCTCACAGATGAGGGTAGCTGGATTCAAGCCAAACAATTTTACTTTTGCTGGTGTGCTTAAGGCCTGTCTTGGCCTGCAGAATTTTGATGCAGGGAAGACGGTTCATTGTTCTGTTTTAAAAACAAATTATGAGCGAGATCTTTATGTAGGAGTTGGGCTACTTGAACTGTACACTAGGTGTGGTGATAATGATGATGCTTGGCGAGCATTTGGGGATATGCCTAAAAACGATGTGATTCCATGGAGTTTCATGATTTCAAGATTTGCGCAAAGTGGTCAATCTGAAAAGGCTTTGGAAATTTTTTGTCAAATGAGGAGAGCTTTTGTTATACCCAATCAATTTACATTTTCTAGTGTGCTCCAAGCTTCTGCAGCCATTGAGAGTTTAGATTTGAGTAAAACAATTCATGGACATGCACTTAGGGCCGGACTATCTACTGATGTGTTTGTATCTAATGCCCTTATGGCTTGCTATGCTAAGTGTGGGTGTATTGAACAATCTATGGAACTATTTGAGGCGCTATCGGACAGAAATGATGTTTCTTGGAACACAATTATTGTAAGCTATGTGCAGTTGGGTGACGGGGAGAGGGCATTGAGTCTGTTTTCCAACATGCTTAGATACCAAGTACAGGCAACTGAAGTGACTTACTCTAGCATCCTCCGTGCTTGTGCTACTCTTGCTGCCTTAGAACTTGGACTTCAGGTTCATTGCTTGACAGCTAAAACCATCTATGGCCAAGATGTTGCTGTTGGTAATGCTTTGATAGATATGTATGCCAAGTGTGGTAGCATTAAAGATGCTTGTTTTATGTTTGACATGTTGGATCTACGAGACAAAGTTTCCTGGAATACTATTATCTGTGGATATTCTATGCATGGTCTAGGAGTGGAGGCAATAAAAATGTTTAATCTTATGAAAGAAACAGAGTACAAACCGGACGAGTTGACTTTTGTTGGTGTCTTGTCAGCCTGTAGTAACACCGGCCGGTTAGATGAAGGAAAACAGTATTTTACTTCTATGAAACAGGATTATGGGATTGAACCATGTATGGAGCATTATACCTGTATGGTGTGGCTTATGGGGAGGTCAGGTAATCTTGATCAGGCCGTGAAGTTTATTGAAGATATCCCTTTTGAGCCCAGTGTAATGATTTGGCGTGCTTTACTTGGGGCTTGTGTAATTCACAATGATGCTGAATTGGGAAGAATTTCTGCTCAGCGCGTGCTTGAGTTGGAACCTCGAGATGAAGCAAGCCATGTATTACTGTCCAACATCTATGCAAGGGCGAGAAGGTGGGGTAATGTGGCTTATGTTAGAAAGCATATGAAAAGAAAAGGAGTAAAGAAGGAGCCTGGATTAAGTTGGATTGAGAACCAGGGTAATGTTCATTGTTTCACCGTGGCCGATACTTCGCATGCTGACCTGAAGTTAATCAATGGGATGCTTGAATTTTTAAACATGAAAACCAGGAAAGCAGGGTATTCTCCTCAGCTTAATGCCGTACTACTTGATGTGGAAGATGATGAGAAGGAGCGTCTCCTTTGGTTACACAGTGAAAGATTAGCCTTGGCTTTTGGGCTGGTTAGGATGCCAGCTGGATGCCCGATTCGCATAATTAAAAATCTCCGTATTTGTGTTGATTGCCATTCTGTAATTAAGTTAATATCGAAGATTGTTGGGCGTGATATTATTGTTAGAGACATGAATCGTTTTCATCACTTTGAGAATGGGTCATGCTCTTGTGCTGACTACTGGTGACCAAAACTTACTTCATTCACGTGGTGCATTTAAATTGAATCACCTAATAAGGAATAACTTGCGAAATTCAAGGTAATTTGTCAACCAGAACTCCTATGGTATGACTAGTATCTGTTAAAATTATCGAGAAGATAAATAAAACACACACACACACACATGCATACACCCTAAGCTTAAATAGTAATGCTGACGTTAAGATTTGTCAATTGCAGGTTGCCTATATATGCTGGTAGTAAAATATTAATATATGAGAACGAAGATGACCAAAACAAGGTGTGCAATACGAGGCAAGAAACAGGTATGGTTGTTCGTCTTCTGTTTGGTTATTGAGAAACTTGGTGGAAGAATTGGACAAATGGGGAAAAAAGTGAAGGTAGCTTATATGGATTGTTCGAATTTGTTACTTTCCAAACTCAAGATAACTTTAAAGGGATGGATAGTTTAGGTGTTGACATTTATCTATGTTTAAGCATATTCATAGATGAGAGAAAGCTCTTCGTGTCTGGTAGTTCTAAAGATTGGAGAACAGAAGAAGAAAATTGGAGAACAGAAGAAGAAGATTAAGATGGTATTGAAGAAGAGAGAGACAAAAGAGGAAAAATGGAGATGTCTTAGACCATAAATTTAAGTAGAGGAGAGAGGAAATGAAAGAGGGAGATAACGAGGTGTAAATAAACAATTTAATTATGTCCATATACTTTAAAAATAGGACCATTTTTCAAGTGCTTTTATTTTTCTGGAAGGTTAAGGATATAAATGAAATTTTTGTAAGTTTAGGGGTACCTACTATTCAAAGGAGGCACAAAGTTCATGGGTCTTAGCTAATGATTTTCATCTATATACTAATGGTTTGGAAACTTTTGACCCCTTTCTGGAAGTTTTACGGGGTATTGTTACAACATTTAAAAGTTCTTTGACAAATATTTTCCAATTATCACAGTGGAATCAACGCAACCAACATCCAATTCAAATAGACTTCAACTGTCATAAAATAAAGAAGACAAGAATAAGGAGAAAGAGAACCAAATTTATAGGGTTCAACCAATGAAGTCTAAATTCACGGTGCAAGGTGGGCTTAATCCTTTATTAATCACCTCACACTGGCAATAACATACATACTACAAAAATGGTGAAGAATGCCTAGCCATCAAGCTCTCGCTAGAGCTCTCTTATGGAAGGGATCGAAGAAGAAGACAGCATCCCCTCTCTCTTGCAGCCTTGATGTCTAAAACTCACACCAAACCCCACTCTCAAGGTAGCCTTTTCTCTTTCAGCAAATTATTCATTTCTCTTCTACTGGACTTTGTTGACGAGGCTAACATGATGATGTGGAATTAAAATAATTAACCACCCCTTGTTCAGTCAGAACGAGTTCCCGGAACCTAAGGATATTGGCAAAGCTTGGCAAAGTTCCATTGGTAGGATGTTCAATGAATTTGTGGGAACTCTAGTCTATAGTTAGTGATGTATTAGGATAACTCAAATGGCTATTAGAAGGGGTATATTAGTAAGTAGCGAGTAAGTTTGTTAGGGCTTTTAGTTATAAATAGAGGGAGTGGGCTTGGGAGAAGGTGCCAAGAGTTTTTCCTTTGAAGAATTTGGGAGAGAATATAGCCCTTGAAAGACTAGGTTATCTTGTTACTTTTCTTATGACATTACAACATATTTCCATGTACTTTCCATATTTGAGTGTTTTTGAGTGTTTCCTTGTTAGATGGTATACTATCAGAGTTAAGTAGGCGAACAGTAACAAATTGCGTACTTTTTCATTTTCACATGGACTTCACCAGGATAGACACTAGCTAGGACTTCAATTCTTCTGCAAATCACCATCTTAAATCAAATATCCAGTAATAAAGAGACTATAAAAATAAACTAACCATGCACCTCTGTTCAACAACTTTAAACAACATTAGCCAATACCTACATTAGGTCACAAAGAACCAAACATATTGAAGTCTCCAAACCTGTCATGGATTTTGTGAACATATCAACATGATTATTCTCAAAGGCAATCTTTTCAAGCCTCTATCTTCATATTTGTCTTATCCATAATTTTGTATATCAATTTGTTTGATTGTGCCTAGTACTTTTGACTGTTACAATGGGTTATAAGTTCCAAAATATCCTCAAGCATATAAGAAATTACTCCCTTCAGCCAAATGACCCCTTTAACAAATTTAGAGTGTTATATACTCTGATTCAGTGGTTCAGTGATTCAGTGGTAGGTAGAGCCCCTAATGGTTAAAGAGAGATCTCCAATCCTTAGTGCTACCATATAGCTTAAACGCAAAGGAAGTTATAGACCTCTTATAATCCACAGATCCTTCTAAACAATGTACTTTGGGGCCCTCAACCGTGTAAACTAAACCACAATCCTTGGTGCCCTTTCGCATAGCTTAGGATCCATTTTACAACTTCCCATACTTTTCAGGACAACCCATAAACTTGCTAACCACACTAATAATACCAACCACTGCTAGATATAGAAGAGTTTATGTTGTTTTGCACATTAAGCATCCCACCTAAGAAGCAAAGATACAAATAGGAAACATGGATATGACTGCACTCATTCTTTTAAAATCTAAGATACAAGCACAAAAAAGGTAAGTGTATTAAATATATATTATTTGCTTACATGATTATACATTTAATACAAATGCTTTTAACAAGTAATCGAGGGATGTCTGACAATTTCCTTTTATAAAAAACAAAATTCACTCATGTATGAAATTTACGAAAGAGGCCAAAGCCCATGCCAAAGGAGTTACGAAAGAGATCTCGAATTGGTAAAAGGCAAGAAAGGGTGTTAATTTAAGAGATGTTTTGTATTACACCAACTCATAGCAAGAAAGATAATGAGCTAAAAAAAACTACCAAAAGAACTTCCCTGCCGTTGAAAAGAGGATTGTTCCTCTCCTTCCAAGTAATCCATACGAAAGCACAAATCAAACGCATCCAGGTAAGCTTCTCGTGAATGAAGATGTATATAAGAGCACTTTCAATGATAATTCTGGAGAGCAATTACCAGCTAAAGGAAGAGAACATCTCTTTCTAAAATCTCTCAGTAAAAAGACAATGGATAAAGAGGTGACTTGTGGATTCTTGTCCAGACTTGCACATAGGACACCGTGAAGGAGAGAGGACCATGTGGGGCAAGCGTCCTTAACAAATGTTGGACTTACTTTGGACTGTGTTCAACTAGTGTTTAAGATATCTATTGCACCAATAAGTAATCGATTTGTATCCAACAAATGTCAAGGTCATCAAGTGTAGCCTGACATGGACATAGACATGCTAGCTAAATTAAGGTGTTTGTATTTTTTAGCTTCCCACGGTACTTGAGTAAGGAATCTTGAATCTGTATTTGGTGATTAAACTCTTAACTTGAATGGGCTAAAAGAACTTTTATAGAGTTTGCAACAACTAGAGACCTTTCGACTACTTATCAAGAAAATTTTGTTGTAATTAATAAATAGTCTTCCAGCAGCTGTATCTTTGAAGATTTCCATTCTAACTGGGCCAAGATTCTTCATATCAAATTCTTTACTTAGTTCAACCATTAGATCAACTCAGAATATCTTTGAAGATTTATGCTAGTTCCTTGGTTATAAGGTTAACTTGATCATATCTAGTGTAGGTTAATAACTATTCACTATCTATCTATTATTAGTTGAATCATTAATAGTCAATCAACCAATCAAGTGTGGATTCAATCCTCGAGTTATGCTCGGTTTGTTATCAAACTCATACAATTGGAATTAGTGTTCTATGGAAAACCAGCTTGAGGGTAACTAATGCCTCAGCATTTTTTATCAATAAAGTGTCGACATCATATAATATAATAGGTTGGTAAACGAGTAATTATGTGTTTACATTACATATATACTTGTACGTGGCCAAAACTTTATTGAGTTGTGTGGGAATTGGGAAGGTTAAAATGATAAGAGTAGGAAACTATCTTATCAATTGAAAGTGATGTTTTCCCATTCCAATTACTATGCATTTGTTGATATTCGAGTAGAAGAATTGACTACGGAAATTACCTTTACATCTTTTTTTATTTTTATTTTTGCATATGGTATGTTATGTTTGATATTATGTTAAAAAACTACAAAGAAAAAAGACCTCAAGGTAGAGTACATTTAATATATACACACACGTGTACGTACGTATTGTATGTATATTTATTTGTTATACGTATTGTATGTATATTTATTTGTTAAATCATAATTCCAAAGTCTATATTATATGTTTATTATATCTAATAGATTTCTAAACTATAGAAAGTGTTTAGGGACATTTTTAAATATAACAAAATTTCAAGTTTTATCAGTGATGTGATAGACGTTGATAGACTTCTATAAGTGTCTATTAGTGACAATGTTTATCAGTGTTTATCATTTATCAATTCTACTTTCAATCCATCAACATTAGTATAAACTTCATCAAGTAAATTGTTGTTTTTAAACAATATACATTTTTGGATCTTCTTGTTATACAACTCAAGATTTTGTGGACAACTTCAAAGTGAATTGATCCTAGTAAGTGCAATACTAATTGACATACCTTTTGTTCATTGCAAAACTTCATCAAGTATGTTGTGAGACAAATCATTTTAGCACTATCTTGACTCAATTGTGAGTATTTTCTCCAAAGTGGCCAGATGTTGGGGGCAACTTGACTAGTGAAGAAATCAAAAGCTTTTAACTACTTTTCCAAATCATTCAATGTATTCTTGATCTTGGAGATTGTTTAAGCCTACATTAGAATTTCCTTTACCAGAGATTATGTTGTTCTTCAGGAGATCATCAATTTCAACTTGGTGCTGAGCTTATAAACAGTACTTTCTTTCAAGGGTCACTGTTGAAAAAAAATATATATATTTTTATACTGATATGGTGTAGGGACTCTTAGTTTGTTTTATTTAATTGTGTTTTGGTTCTTTGATTGACACTTTGGCTATACATATATATATATATGCCATGCCTTCACATTAATGAAATGAGCAGAGTTTATTTACAATTGGTGTAATAATTTAAAATTAGTGTATGAAGATGATTAATTTTAGCAACTAAGAGTAAAAGTTTTCTAGGCAATCAATCTAACAAATTTACTTAATTAGATTCTTTTGCAATTAGTTTGACTTTCTTTTTCCTGACAATTCTACTATTTTCCATTTAGACTTCTTGAATATTTTATTGGTGTACGATTATTGTAAAAGTAAAATTTCTATGACTATTTGACAATTTTTATACGAGATATAGTTGCATGTTATTCGTCACGTGAAGATCCAAAATATTAAACACATTATAAATCAAAATGAAATATGAAACAATCAACACAAAATCAATATTTTTTTGTTTGATTGAGCCTGAAATCAAGGAGGTATCATGAACAAGGAATACAACTATTGACCAAAATCAAGAAAAAGTGTAAATGAAAAGTTGAATAGAATTGGATGGTAGAGCAAATTCAATGTTTGAATGTTCTTAATTACATGCATTCCCATATGGAAGAAAAGGGAAAAAACAAGAAAGTGAAAGCTCATCCAACATTTTGATTTATTTGGAACCTTTCCTTATAAGATACATAGATTGTGTTGACTTCATTGGATGTGTTTTTAGATAGTAGAGAACAATTTTTGTTCCAATTCTCTTCTAAAAAGGAAGTTAAAGTGAGGGAAAATCCAAAATGACATGAGATGTTTGTTCACCTTGTTTTCAATTTTATTTTTGTTGACATCGAGTTAAGTATTAAACCGTCTTATCTCGAGATTGATTTGAATATCGGTTGACATATGACATGTGATATATCGAAAATGTAGACGACACCATATCTTTGCATGAGCATTTTCTTTTCTAATAGGGTTGAAAGAGTGATGCCAACTTAATGTCTGTCAAAAAATGTTGTGCACATCAGTATAATATACTGTGCCCTTTAGTTCACCATTTTTTTTTGTAAGGGGATGTGCTCTAAAGACGCAATTATGATTTGATTTCTTAGACTTTCATATATTTGTTTGTTTAGTTAAATTTCATTTTTGTTAATTATATATATATATATATATATCTAATAATATCAACTTTGTCTCTTAAGATTTGATTTGAGGATTCTATATACTTATTATTTAGTTTTCATTTTTAAATGGAAATTTAAAAATATCTCTCTTTGTTTAATGGTATATATATTTTACATCTTATTATTTAGTTTTTTCTTATGTATTTTTCATATATCTAATATAGTAATTAACTATTGAATCTGAACCGAATTCAAATCTTAAATGTTTTTAGTGAAATTGATCTTTTCTAATGTATTCTTTTGGGTTAGCAACTTTAATTTGATATATTTGTAAAATTTAAATCTCGTTATCGATATCAATTTTGATATTATAACCCATGCTCAATAGGGTACGGGGACTTCAATAATGTCATACCATAGAAGTATATATATGTCCCATCAACTTCGAGTTTTACAAGTACTCGACCCGAACAAGATGTGTGCTTTTGAACTATACTCTTTGGGGTTTTTTTTGTGACACTCTCACATGAAGAATGATCTAAAGCTTGGCTACTTATACATGTGCAAATTGTTTAAAGAGAAGCTCTTGAAGTAAAGTTGAGTGTAATTGCAAACACTCATTCCATATAGTACTTATGTTGCAAATTTAATGGATGGAAATAATGATAGAAAAGGGTAAAAAGATATATATGGTGGGATTGTGTTGAGAAGACTCTTCTTACATTTGAAGTCAGGTGCATGAGTGAGAGAGAGATGATTTTGTCATTGAAAAAAAAAAGGTGAAACGAGAGAAAAATTGAGATGAAGTTTTTTCAGTACTACGAGGAAGATATCATATTCTCTTTGTTCTCACTATATATTCTTGTCTGATTGTTAATAACTCTTTAAAGGATAACAAACCTCTTTTAAAAGAAAGTTGACGTGACAATTAATTAATGATAAGAATAACATGATAATAAGCTTCATCGATCATGTTGACATTTTCCATCAATATTTACACATTTTTATTGCATTTGACATCGTCAATAAGGGAACCAACACGATTCTATTGCTAGATAATACAAATAAAGTTCTACATTTAGTAAAAGATCAAATCATATCTATTAGTTATATAAGTTAAAACAATCATCTTCATTGGACATTATAACTTCTCCGTTGTCTATATGACCTATTATATATATATATAGTAAAAAAAATTATTATTCAGTATTTTAACTTGTTTAAAAGAGTCGAATATTTATTTGCTTGTTTAAATATAGTTTTTAAAATTTTGTTTTTATAATTCTTTTTTATTAGATCAAATCACAACTCATCTACTTTGTATCAACATTTTCATCGACGGTGATATATTAAAGCTGGAAATAATACTTCCATAGTACAATATTTAATATGGCCTATAACAAAAGCACTTGCAAAAATCCTAAATGATGAGGCTACATGTGGTGATGATTGTAGAGTGGAAGAGGCAACATAAAAAGGAATAGTTAGGGTTTGATGGCATGCAGTATAGGAACCCTTTTTTACATTCTCTATGTTCATCACCTATTTCTTTTACTTAATTCAACTGAAAATTAAAAAACTAAAGAAATTTATTTGTCCAAATACCTTAAGCTTTGTCCTACCTCTTTTGTCTTCAACCAAACAACGAAATTACTAATTTATTCAATCATGCACATCGTCCATATACATGTACGTGACTCTAACCCAACTTGCCTCTACTTTAGGCCAAGTTCTAACAAAGAATTTCTAAATTTTCATGATGTAATCCAACCATTTAACGTGAGAAAAAATTTATTTGATAGAAATGGAAAAGTATGGTCTAAAAAAATAGATTTGATATAGGGTTGCTTTAAATAAGTATTAATTTCACATGCCACTTCTTTTTTTTTTGGTCCAATTCACCACTTTCTTTTACCATCATCACATTTTGTCCAATCATAGTAAAAACACTCTCATTCAATAAACATGTTACAAGTTATTGATGGTAAGAACTAATAAAATTACATTTTTAAACTTTAAAGACATTGGTTATTTTTTTCTTAAAAAACCAATGTAAAAATATAATCTTTAATAATGTTTAATTAAGACCTACAAACCGAAGAAAAAAAAAACTTAGAAATGCGAGTATTATGAATGGTAAAGAAGCCAGAAGTTTAGGTTACCTTATATGTAGTTATAATGATATATTTATAGAGGAATTGACTTCAGGGTTTATCAAAATTTTCTAATCTTAAAAGTCTCATTTGGTAACTATTTTTCTAAAAAAATATTAAGTTATTTCAATATCCTTCAAATTGCTTTCTTTGTTGTTTACTTTTTACCAATGGTTTAAAAATCAAAACTAAAATTTAAAAAATAAAAAAATAGTTTTGAAATAGGGAAATTTTTAAAAATAGTAGATTTTACAAAATATTTACAACCTATAGCAAATTCTATCATTGATAGTCATTGATATGCTATAGTGATAGAAGTTTTGCTATAGCTTGTAAATATTTTAATTTATTTTGCTATTTTTAAAAATATTCTTTTGAAATACTTGTTTTTAATTTTGGTAAAAAATAAAGAAAAAATAGACTTAATTTTTAAAAACTAAAAAAAAAAATGAAATGATTACCGATAAAGTAGAATTAAATATAATTAGGTGAGTCATTAGCTCAAGCTCACCTTATTTTGAAGCCAAGTCTATTTGACTTTATTTTCTGTATTCTTGATTATGATTCCACCCATATCTATGGTAGATGAAATTGATATGATCTAATGCATGTAAATAAAAAATGTATTATGAAAGAATAATATTGGTTATATATATATATATTGGAAATGCATGTAGATATATATAAGGAAAGGTGGGAGCACTTTGCTTGCATTAGAAGTGGAGACATGCAATGCAAAGGGGTAATAATGCCAAAAAGGGAATGTTTTCTTTTTTAAAGTTTGGTCCTACTTTCTTTCTTTATTTTCCTTATTTTTCTTTTTCAAATATAATTCTTCTTCAAAAATCATATCAATTTTCACCAAAAATACCCCACACTATGAGTACTATTATATGATGAACCAAAACTATCCCCATTTTCATAAAATACCTATGCATGCATGCATATATATATATATATATGTAAAGGATATAAATTCATTCAACTAACCTTAATATATAACATATCTTTAACAATAAGAGGAGGAATCCATCGAGGAAAAACAAGAGGGTTTCTATTATTATTTCATTTTAGAGATATGGTTTAAAACGTAGAAGATCTGTTTATCCCAATTACAAAAACATTGTTTGTTTAACTCACCAACCAATTCAATTTTCTTTATAGAAAAATTAATATGATTTAACAACTAAAAAAAAGTTATGATTTCACTCTCCAACCAACCCAAAAGATAATGTCATGTGAGACAACTTCCAATTTATCCCACGAGTGATTTTACAAAGGACATAAAATCCAAGTCATCCCTAATTAAACGGGCAGTACTTTCGGAACAAGAGAACATAAAAGAAAAGTAAATTATAGTTAGCATTACTCAAACTTAAAATATTTCTAACTTAAAGCAATTTGAAACCGAAATAATAGACTCCTTTCATAGTGCTTAGACCAGATTCCATCACTTCCTTGAACCTTTTCGATTTGAGACAACCACTCTTCTAATATATATATGTAAACCAACTTGATGATTAACAAAAAAAAAGTCGTGTCAAATTTGCTTACACGACAATAGTTTGATTCACAATATACAACCCTTTATTTCTTTCACATTCTATTTTAACAACCAAGGTTGCCTCGACATTGGTTTCAAAGACAAAAGGAGAAAGACACACAACAACCAACTTACCCATCAAATCCCATATAATTTTTTTTAATGATCCCACAACCAAATAAAAGTGATGTATAGTTTCAATTTGGTATGAGATTGAGTTAGCAACCTCAAATCTTTAACCTTTTGCCTTTTTCTTTCTATGATAAATGTCAATCACACACAAGACAATGGCGCAAAAGGAAGGCTTAGTCTCTCCCTTTTCTAGTTTTTCTATGTTTGCTCTTCCCTTTCAACTAATTAATATTAATTACTGGTACTTTGTTCATACTTTTGGTTTTCATAAATATCATTATAATTCTTAATTAGATACCTTTTACCTTTTCTTTATTTGACTCTTCTTTTACTTAACACTGTTGTAATGTATATATTTGCATGAAAATGTTGACATTAAAGGTATAATTAAATAAAGATTTTCATATGGATAATGATAAAATAGCCACTCTTATATGATGGGTAGATATGAAAAAAAGAGATACAAAACCCAAAGAAAAAACGTGAAACTTTTTAATTATATCTTTAAAATGAACACTTCATCTATGGTATATTTTCTATGAAGATATCGTAGATATACTATTTCTTTGATACATGTAAATAGTTAATTGTAAACATAGCAAGAATTTTCATATTTAATTTGTAAATAATATAACTAAAATGGAGGTTTGATCGTGACAAAAAAAAAAAAAGAAGTGAAAAAGTCGATTATACCCTTACAATGGTTGGGTCAATTGTTATATTCTATATTAAGTAAATATATCAATTACGACCATATTAATGACACATACCTAAAAAAATGTTCCTCACATATATACTTCCTACATCAATATATATCAATTATAATACTAATGTACTTCACATATTAGATATTAATGAAACGATAGTGATATATAATTCATATAACAAATGTACAATATATGATCACTTACATATTATTCTATACATAAATATGTATTACATTAAAATTGCGAAAAGCTGGCTGTACATGTATGCACAAACTGTTTGATACATCATTGGTGTACTTGATATATTGGCTAGAGATATATAATTATGGTTACATATTAGTGAAAATTTAAGTATATTACTTGTATATTTAACATATCAGCATCAACTACATAATTTATATTCATTGCATTAATATGCATGAATGACATGGTATACAATATAGTGAAATTAAATATAACATATTACGTATGTCACCGATATACTATATTATTGATACATGTATATAAGAAGTTTATGTCTTACCGTGATATTACTAATTAATTAAACTATCAATAATTGATCATTAATTTACTAAATCAATTATTTTTTAAATTTATATAGTTCATATAATAATGGTTTCTCTTTAGGGCCAATAGTTTAATTTGTTTGTAATTTAAAAGGTTCTTAATAAAGTAGGTAGAGGAAATGGAGGACATGATGAATAAAGAAATGAACATGAGGAAAACATAAAATGCACACTCAAGTGTTTGTTTGAAGAAATAAATTATATAGAATAATTGGAAATAATATGTAATAAAATTATAATAAAATTTTGGGTAATTAACTTCAATTAAAGAATTTAATAAATGAAATGACTTCTACCAAAGTCTAGTACTTGAATAATTAAACACTAGAAAAAAAAATTTCAAAAGAGCAAGAGCCAACACAATGAATATGAAAAATTTTATACTTCTTGATTTTAACATAAATATTGAGAATGTATGTATGAAATTATGTGCCATTCTACAATATTTTTAGTGGATAAAAATAATAGTTTGAGACTTTTTTAGAAAAAAGAAAATTCTAACTATACACAAGAAAATTACAAACATATATATACATATACACACATACATTTTATACATTTGGAAGGTATCAACTAAAAAGGATATGGTAAACAAAAAATAGATGGGATTCCAAACGAGTTGAATTCTTATATTCAACTTATTCTGATCTTCATTTGTTGAATAAGTATAAGATAAAATAAAAGTTGACTTAATTTTAGTTATTTGTTCATATATAATTTGAGATCAACCTGAATGTGACCACTAAAATTTAGATTTATATTTTCAATTGAGTGGTTATCCTTTTAAAGTTTATTCTTCAATTTGTAAAGTTTAATTAAATGATAACGAGTTTTTTTCGGATGATCCAAATTGAAAAAGGAAAAGATATAAAGATTTGTCTCACATTTTAAAAATGAACTTTTATGTTGATGTCAACACCGGACGAAATTAAATTATCAAAATGAAATGACGTTTGCACACATGCGGAATGAGTAATCTTGTGCTTCGTTCTTTACTTCTTTCTCACTCTCACTCCTTTCTATATTGTTTCCTTTTCTTCCTCTCACAAATTGCTCTTCTCTAACCTTAGATCGCTCCTACTTTGTCTCGTTGTCTCAACTCTTCTCTCTAGTTCGTTGTCTCGTCGTTCTCCTTTAGCCTTGGGCGTTCGGGCACAGGTTGTCAGCAAGTTGGTGCTAGTAAAAAAAATATTTTGTGCAACCTTTGGAGAGGAAGAAAAGAAGGAACAACGAGAAAGAAAAAAGAAGGAAAAACCCTAATTCCTTGGCCCACAATTGACAAAGAAGAAAAGAAAGAACAAGAGAAAAATTTGTAAATTCACTCACACATGATATCAACAAATTAAAAAGACAATGGCCAATCTTTTTAACAAAGATTATTGTATAACATTTTTCATTTTATGCCTTCAAAACATGTCACTTGACCAATTTTCTCAACCACATATAATGATAATCAAATCCAAACTAATAAGCTAAAAAAAAATAGAGTTATGACCCAATTGAGACTTTGAAAATTATCATATAGAGATAAAAGTTGAAATTACTCACCAAATTTATAATTAATTTTAAAAAAATAAATCAAATTTCCTAAAACATAAAAAGAAAATATCCTAGTACACTAACATATTATAAAATATATGAAAATAATAAAGTCAAATGAAAAAAGAAAACTTTTTTGTGAAAAAAAAACTCAAATTCCCACTAACTTAAGCACTCATTACTCCCATGAAAATTACAAAGTACAAACCCCATGCATTTCTCTTATCCCAAAGGTCGCATCAGTGGATAAATAGAGTTGCCAGAAATTTTTAGATATATAAATATATAATAGAGAGCAAAATTATATATATACACATATTACACAAACAAAATTTTTAAAATATTTATAAATATAACATGTTATCATGATGGACTTGTATATGAGAAATGCATATAATAGTGATTTATTTTAGTATATCGTAGTTAGATGTTGATATTTTACTCTATATATATATATATATCATTTTCTTTGTGGATGAGAAAGTGATGATGAAGGGGTGACAATAGGAAATTTAGAAGCTAACAATTGTTATAAAATAAAAAAGATTATTTACAATGTATATATAATTCCACTTTTGTTTTTCACTCAAAAAGAAGATGCGACTTTTAATATAAGTGTAGTGGGAAGAGGCCATGCACAAATTCAATCCTTATCAATATATGATTTTGGTCCCTCCCCTTTCAATATCATTATATATCTTTAGTATATATATATGTTATATGTACATACAAAATATACTTAGCTTGTATGGTCATATTTTCTATATACTATAATTTTGACAAACTATTTTTAAATAGAAATAGCTTTACACTAATTGCAAAATCCTACTTAATCACCATGTGAGTTAATTAGAGATTGTTTTTATTATAACTAATTATAAATATTAAAATACACAGAATATTTGTTCACCTCTAAAGTTAAAAATAAAATTGGCGATCGAAGGAAAAAATTTGTGAATCCAAAGATGCACCATCTTAAGGAAGCACGATATGAGTATTCGACACACTTAAAAAGATACAAAAAGATCTTACAATTTTTATAAGATAAATGAATTACTTATCTGATTACCAATTAATTTTGAGAAAAGAGACGCAGGATAAAAAAGAACTAAAATAGAGATTTCAAATGGACTAAAAAAATATTTAGAAATTTCAAATGGACTAAAATCGAAAAGTTTTCTTTTGTCTCGGGGGTATTTATGTAATCACACGTGGAGCCTTGAATATAAAAATAAAAATATGAATAAAAGTTAAAAACATTATAGTTAAAATGATTAAGGTTAGTTTTCAACGTTCCAAAAACTTTATAAGTTAAAATTAAAGCATTAATTTTCCTTGGCAAGTATGATTTTTTTGGATCAAAATACTCATTTCAATTTTATAGACTTTGTAATCATCTCAAAACCAATTGAGATCGAGAAGACTAACCATTTTTCCGGTTTGAAGTTTCATAAACTCTTATACCATATATATTACATAAATAGAGTTCCACACATCTTAAACCTAACACATGTAGAGATCAGATCACCACAAATGAGAAGTTAATTTTCAAATTCTGAAGTTAGAATTAATAAGAAACATATATTAAATTAATTGGACAGAAAACAAAGCGTGAGGAGAGGGAGATGAAGAGAAAAAAATTGAAGTCATGAGCAAGTTTTGGCAGAGAATGTTTTATGGTTCAGAAAAGAAAGATGGTCACAGCTTTATTTTTTTCAAGCATCCAATTGAGAACTGCAGCCATTCCATTGGCTTCACAACTTCTTCTTCTTATTATTATTATCATTCAAAAACATGGTTTCAGATACGTTTCTTTAAAAATAAGTCTTAGATAATTATGGTTTTGGGAACCAAAAATGTTGAAAAAGAGAGAGTGGGAAGCACATGGCAAATGAAGCCAACAAATGACAGAACTTTCTATATGTTTATACATATATATGACTCATTCAGAACAAAACACAATCATGAAAACAAAACTATACACCCTTTACAATTAATATAATTAATTTATTCAAATGGTTAAAATATATATCATTTTAATTTTATGATTCGATTCTTTGATATATTTGTTCAATTTTTTTTCTTATAATTATTGTTGAATTCTTGACATATATTTTAGAAGAGTTGTTTCCTTGTGTTGAAAATGTTAATTTAAAAAATAATAAGCTTCATATGTACAATAAAAATGTTTATGATTTTGATTTCAAATCATCCCAATTTTGAAGCACTGCTATGACATTTTTTATTGTCCTCAATTAAAAGGATTTTGTATATGTAGTCTCCTATTTGTATATCATCTTTTTAAAAATAAATAAATAAATAAATGAATAAATAAAATAAAATAAAAATTGAACGTTTGGAATATCAAAATTGAAATCGAACAAATTTTAAAATACATCGATATATGAACGAAAGTGATACTTTAATTTTATTATAAGTCAAAAACCTAAGTTTCAACTTGTTTATGTTTATGACTTTTCTTAAGATTAAAATTGGAGTCTTTCTTTAGGTTAAAATGGTCAATCTTTTGTTTTTCTTTGGTTGAAAATCCTTCCACCTTAATATTCATTATTGTGATTGTTCGAAAAAATTTACAAGATCCATCCATATATATAATTTAATGTGAGTTTAGTGGAACTTATTTTATGGTGTTCTTTTACGATCTATGGAGTGAGAATTGGATCAAATTTCAAGGTTTAAAGTTGATAATACAAGTTTGTGTTAGTTGAATTGAATTATGTTTGAGTTGAAAAAAAACCCATTTTCTATGTTCTTATATAATTTTTTTTCCCTAAATTTACTTTTGATTAACTATCAAATACAATAAAATTTTAGGATTGTTGCATATATAAAGCTAAAAGTATTGTTTAGATCATATAACACAATGTAGAAGAATTTGCAAATATAGTAAAATTTAAATTTGTTCAAAGTTCATCCCTAATAATGACATCAATGATAAAGTCTATTGAGTTTATTTATCACTAACGGATAGATTTTGTTATGTTGTAATTACATTATCAAATATGTTTTTTATTGGCTAATCAACTCACTTTTCATAATTCTAAAGTTTACGTTAAACTGAACTTAAAGATTTTGAAAGCTATTGAATTGAAGATAGATGGTACTTATTTAGTGTAAAATGACATTAATTACTCGAACATGGTTTGTTCTATAGGTTATATATATAAGTATGTATTCAAATTCTAAGAAGACAAGAAACAAAGAACTCGGTGGTGAACGTGAGTTTAGTTCAACGGGTATAGATGATCGTTCTTGACAAGCTTCAACGCCTGATGAGATGGTCACAAGGCAGGTCTAGCTAGCAGACTTCAAAGTCATTATCCAACAAGATAAAAGAGAAAAGTGACTTGCTAACCATTAAGTTAGATTAATAAGTTTCATACTTAAAACAATAGCATATTAAAACAAGGAAATGATTTTCTGGAATTAAATTAGATATATATTTGACATATCAATCAATTGATATATTTTAGTTAAAGAATATTATATATATATGCAGATGATGATATATGGTGACTTTAATTGAGTTATGGTCGACGTTGTTGGAGGATTATGATAAATATATATTTTTTTTTATTTTTTTGGTGTTGATATAGAGAGCTAAGATTTGATTAGTTCAATTTTGATATTGATAATATATGATAAATTAATATTAAGTATCCATTTGATTTTAATTAATTATTAAATACAAATTTATTATTTATATTTAATAAATTTCAACTCATATCTTTACCATATTTCATGTTATCTTAATTACTTAATAAAAATTTTATGGTTAATTATCAGATTATTATATTCTAATTAATTTATTTTTTAATTTAATTATGTTTTATTTTAAAAAAAGAGCAAAATTCTTATAAATACTAAAATTAAAATTATTTATAAACTATAGAAAAAAAAAACTTACCTGCATATTAGAAAATAGAAAACCGAATAGATTTTGCTATATTTTATAAATTGTTTCTATTTTTATTAAAAATATTTATTTTATTAATTAAATATAAATATAAACTAATTAATGCTAAATTTTATTGGTCTATTGCATTCAATGAAGGTATTGTTTACTTTTTAGCTTATTATTAGTTGGTTTGATTAATCTATTTGGAAATCATTTTGTAAAATGGCAAAGGGAACTTTGACGTGGATAGTTTGTTTTTTTAATATAGTACTTCAACTATATAGATATTTGATACACCGAAAAATATCATCTCTATAAATCCTTAATAATTTGTTTTTTTTTTATATTCACTCACTCAAAATTTTCAAAATTGTAAACCGGCCTTCAAACCTAATTCTAATTATCGGAACGAACCACACTAAAAAAATTATTCATATTTAAACTCACTTTTGATATCAACAAGAGTTAGTTGGCTCCCTTTAAAGGAAAACACAATTCACTTTATTTTAAAAAAAAATAAAAAATAAAAATTTATCACTAGAAAAGGTTTTATCGAACAATATTGTTTCGACTACGTAAAAATAGATGCAACCTAGACAACAACCAAATTCATTTTCTAAATTTTGAACTGATCATCTGCAAGTTATATAAAGTTGTATATATTTTACTAAAACATTGGAAAAAATTGCTATTTTTAATCTTAGAAAAGTCTTTTTGTTTTGAAAACTAACCTCATGCTAAAGTACTATTTTTTCTGAATTTTCTTTTTAAATTTTACTTTTATTGGTAGGACCCATTTGTGATGTTACAGAAATGCCCCTATGAAAAGAAAAAGAAAATTTGTTTTGGTTTCTATTATTCCTCTTACCTATTTGAAATAATCTCACTTTCTCACTTTTTTTTCAACTTTTATTTGAGAGGGTTTAATTTGTTGTTTTATTAGTTGAATCAAAGGAAGAATAAATTTTTAAAAAAATGTTTTTGAAGAGAAGAGAAGAGAGTGACAATTTGTTGACGTTAAACGAAAAGAATTCGAGTATTCGTTGAAATTCACTTGAAAATCTGATAAGGATTCAATTTAAAACTAGGATTTCATATAAAAAATGAGGTTGAATCAAATATAATTGTATTAGGTCTATTTTTCCACGGACATTTGTTATGTTTGAAATCTATCTCGAAATCTTCGTTCTCCTTATATATTTTCTTCTAGGGTTCTACTAGGAATCACACAATAAACTCTCCAAATAAGAGTGATTTCATATTACTAACCTAAAAGCTAATTTATAAAGATGTTAATTTTGAAAAACGAAAATTTTTAAATTAGAAATAGTAATTACCTTAAAACATGGTACTTATTTAACAATATAATATATTTATTTTCTATTATATATTCCATTTAAAACCTCAAGACTATAACGTTTCTTTTAATGAAGCAGAGATCAAGATGATGCTAAGGGGTGTCCACTTAGTAAAGATGTGCGAGTAGACCCCAACGTATCTTTTATAAAAAAACCTCAATTTTTAAGATTTGTTTATGACTTGTAATAATAATAAGTTTAGAATTTGAATATTATAGATGAAACACAACCAACAATCACAATCACCTTAAATTCTTGATAATTAACCTTAATCAATTGTAGTTTAACCATCACAATTCAATTTTTAAGGATAATTAAAATGGACCATTAATTATTTGGTGATAAATAATAATGCAAAAGGGGAAAAGCCCTTTATGGTCATTTTCACAAAACAATTGGCATGAGACCCTTTGATCATTTATATATATTTTATGGAAAAACTTTTAATTATTTCCCTTCTTAATTAATTTTCAAAATAAAAATATTAAGGAAGAAATAAAAAAAATAAAAAAATTCAACTATCCTTATGATGTGGAAAGCTCAAATATTCAACTTATAAAATAAAACTTAAGAGCATATTTTATTTCTGACCCTTACCATCATTGATTTTTTTAAACCTTTATTTATTTAATTGAGGGATAGATAAATTAAAACCTCAAACCTTTAGTTGGGAAATGTAGGTTTTAATTAATTAGTTAAATTGCGTTAAGATTCTATTACGACTAACTCTTCAGGTAATCGTGTTTGGATGAGAGTAGTATTAAGTTGAATGACCACATGAAAGATTATTATAGCGTTGCATCTAAAAAAGTTATTAGTTGTAATTATTGTTTTTCTTTATTTTCTTCGGTAACATTTATATCTGAATATTATTACACTGTACTTAATATATATATATATGGAAAAAATAATTGCAATCACTATATCAGTTAAGTTTTTTATACGAGCCGTTTAGGTTGACTTTCAACTTTTTGAATATTACATCAATAATATAACATAGTGAAGTATAAAACTAGTATCTTTGAGAAATATTTACAAAATATACATAAAGAAACTACTTTAGATCTATCTGTGTATACTATTGATATAATAGAAAATTTTGATATATTTTGTAAATATTTTCAACAACTTTACCATTTACAAGAATTCCGCTTATGGCTACAACAATTTACTTTGTATTAGAAAAAACATCGAGGTACTTTTCATTGAGGATAGAATACGTTGAATAATCGAATACTAAATTCAAATAAGTTCAATAATACTCAAAGTAAACTCAACAACAGGAACAAATGGTAGAATATCTCTCCCATCTCAAATTTGTAAAAGAAATAAACAATAGACAAAATTATTTGAAGAATGGTGGAATCTTCAACTTAGCTTAAGCCCACTCAATGTTTGAGCCTCTCATGAAATTTCTAACTATAACAACTCACAACCTTAACTACGAAATCTTCATTATCTACTATATTTTGTGACCATATCACTTAATTTTTCTTTTCATTTATAATCCAGAATAAAGTAGTAAACAAATTATAATTTATAGTTTTTTAAAAAATAGAGAAACTAAATACATTTTTAAAGGAAAAAAACAATACACGAGAAACAACAAAAAGTTGGAAGTGCCAAAGTAGGAAACTATAAATCTTTTTCAACCTATAAATTATATATGTACACACACACCACACCAACTGACCAATCTCTTTCTTTTTCTTTTTCTGCTTCTCTATCATCATATCGAGAGAGAGAGAGAATAATTAATAATAATAAAATTAGGAAGAATAATTTGTAGGTGTGATTATTATTTAATTTTATACCTTCCTTCCCAATCCCCATAGACATGATTATATTCACACAAACTCCACAACCAAAAACCCTCATCATCTTTTTTCTCTTAATGGGTCTCTCTTTTTTTCTCCTCTCAAACAAACCCTTTGATCTCCTCTTCCATGGCTTCTCAAATTAACCATTTTTCTTCTCTTAATTCCTTCAATTTTATTCATCCTGTTCCATGGCTCTCATCTCTCACTTTAAACACCTCCCCCTGATCAACCATACTACTCCGACCACGGCCCCACCCGTGCCATTCCCGGGTTGTCCGATATGACAATGGTTGCTGCCCTAAACCACTTCTCCAAACACCATCACGCCGGCGCCAACCATCTCATGAATGGTGGTGCTCCACTTTGTAATCAATATTATTATTATTATTTAGGGTCTAATAATCCTTATCTAATTTCTCCTGATCCTCCCATGGCGGAAGATGATTCCACTACTAATAGTCTTAATCATGATCAAGCCCCTTCTAGTAGAGATGATGGTTGGCTTCAATTAAGTATCGGTGGCAGCGGCAGCGGTGGCAACGTTACCGGACTAAAACGCGATCAACGAGAGTCGATGACATCCGAGAGAAGCTCGGGTTTAGTGGAGCTAGATCTATTACCTGGTAGCGGTCGAGATATCTCTATGAATTATTCTAGATGGGGTTCGGATTTCTCGAGCCCTGAGACTACTACGACGTCGAAAACGGAGACAGGAATAGGGTTGCCTTTGTTTTTTGGAACTTCTAGTTCTTCCAACTTTGTACAGCAAGAGATTAATTGGGCATTTAGGCCGGTGACCGGTATCGGCACCGGTGTTCCTTCTTCTTCCTCCCCGTCGACATCGGCCGTGTCATCTTCTTATTCTCTACCGATGAGCGGTCGTCGGAGTTCTTACTTGGGCAGACCATTAATCCAATTCCAGAGTGTTGGGGTCGACATGGCCACGGCAACGGCCGGGCCGAGTTCGGAAGTCAGAATCATAAATCCTCCCCGCCGGCCCCATTCTGGTATATGGTTTACATTAAAAGCCTTAGAAAATCAGTAAGTGTAGAAAAAATTAAAATTTTAAAAAAGATGTATTTATATATATATATTCTTCTTCTTTAATTTCTTATATTAATTATTACATATCATAATCAAATTATTCTCTAAAATTTTGATTTTGGTTTTGTTAATGCAGAGGAAAAGAGCCATTTTTGCCTCAAATATCAAAAAACTATCTGAGAATCAAGTGAGATTTTCTCTCTCTCTAATTAACCTAATTCAATTTCTCCTTTTTTATTTTTTATTTTTTACTTATTTATTTATTTTGCCTTTGACTTTAACATCTCACTCTCTCCTTCGACCCTTTTTCTTTCTTTTTTTCCCCTAATTTTGATTGAACTTTTAAAGTTGAAACCATAAAAGAATACTAAAACTTTTTGGATCAATCATCTTTTTTTTTTTTGTTCATATATTTATTTATTTTTGTTTTTTTTTTTTGTTTTAAATGATTAGGGATGAAAAGATGACAGTTAGTTTGGTCATGAAGTACTTGGTTAATAAGCTTCATCTGGATAGCGAATCAGAGGTATTTATATACAATTAAGCCTTTTTTTTTTGGTTTAATTAATTTCATTTACTACCTATGAACATTTTAGGCTTTTATTCATTAGATTTTAATTATATGATGGAATATGATTGATTAATTACCATTAATTAATTGCTTTGTAGTTAATATGATATTTTGCATTTAAAGGTATTATTTGGATTTATGGTTAGGTGTTACTAACTTGATGGAAACATCAAAACTAAAATAGGGCTTCATTTAGGCTGTTCTATATCTTCTATATCTTCTATAGTTTCTAGGGAGGCTTCTAGGGAGGTTAATTAATTAGTTAATAGAAACCTTTTTTTTTTTTCTTTTATACCATATAATATTTATATATCTGTTGTGTACAAAAACTAGCTTTTTAGTAGTTAATTAAAGTGGTTAGTTATTTATAATAATAATTAGATAAATAGAAAATTATACAAGCTTGGTTTTGCATGTTCTACAGTCTATTGGTCTATGATTTGCAATATTTGCAAATCATATATATCTTTCTTTAGAACTAATTTTAAAATCAAGAATTAAGATAATTTTCTAACTTTATTGTTTAGTAAAGTTGGTAAATATAAGTATACTTAGGATTACGTATTTTTTTTATCGAGATTCGAGTATGTAATCTTTTGTTCGTGTATTATGTGTTGTTGAACTATTTAGTAGTATGTTTAGGGTTAATTAGGGTTATTTTAAGAGGAAGTTTTATCTTGGGGGTGAGGGAGACTTTAATGTGTTTTATTGTATATATATCCATATTCACTAATGGATTCAAATGAAAGTCTTTTAGTAATTAAACAATTAAAATGTGTAAAGAAAACAACACCTTACAACCTATTTTCTATATTAGAAAACCTTAAAGTTAATTAAATGAACATTAATGGAGGAATATCAAAGGCAAAAGGAAATGTTTATTAATTCTTAAATAATTTAGACAAAAACTTGCATCTCTATAGAACAAAAAGAATTATACTTAAAAAAACAAAGAAAGAAACAAAAGAGAATTAAATATTAACAAATCTTTAGATTTAAGAATGCTAGCTAGCTTGTCTCTTTTAATGTTAATTTCTTTTATGGTTTCTTTTTCTTTTTCCTTTTTTCTTTCTTTTTTTTTGTTAGCATTTCTTGGACTAGAAGACTTATGTGTTTAGCATTTCATTAATATTCATGAAATAAAGAAAAACATAGAAACTCTTTTGTATATAATGCTTGACTCTCACTTGTTTTAATATTGCATGAAATTATTAAAAAATTTGAAACTCAAACTAATTATATATGGCCATCCTAATATTTCATAAAGTTTTTTTTTCTTTCATTTTTGTCAATTTTGGAAAATGATGTTTCTTTGCCAAAAGTTTCTTCTTTTAGTTCTAACTTTTCAAAAAGAAAACTCTTAAACCTTTATCAAATATAAAAATCCAAATAAAATTTGAAACTAAATTCTATTATTATTTTTTAAAAAAATAACAATTAAGTATAATATATAAACATTACTCTTAAAAAAAGAAAGAATAGACCCCTCTTTTTTTTTTTTTAGAACATATTTATAAGGTATTCTAGATGACTTAAGGAAGATCACATGGCCAAATGTCATAATTGTGCCCTAAAAAAACAAAAATAAATAAATAAATAATAAGGGAACTTCATAAGTTGGTAGCTTGTCATATGTCACATGTAGATGACCTTATATATTTTTTTGTAATATTAATCTTTATTTCTATTTATACTATGGATTCTTGAATAATTAAAAAAACATATATATAAGGTACATCATTAGGTTAACTATTTTGTTAAAATAAAATCTTCAAATTTGTGTTAGATACAAACTTTTTAAAGAAAAATTATATGGAGAAAATAAATAAATAAATAACTAGATGATGTCTATATATACACATGTAGCATTATTTAATAAATGAAAGTTTGAAGTACATATAAAAATTTTATAGACTATGATTGCTAACACATGTTTTTACCCCACCCCCATCCCTCTAGAAAAAAAACTATCATTATTACTTTGCATTATAAAAAGTGTTGGTTAACATGGATGAATTAATAAGCAAAATTATTCATAGTAATAATATGGATATATAATTTGATAAAAGCATTCGTAACGTTTATCATTATGTGCCTTTCGAGCTCACACTTAATTATGTAATATCAATAGTTCTTTGCACTAATAATTATTAGAAAACAAAGATCGCGTAAAATATAAATCGGAGTGAAGAATTGAATGTCAAACATTTAGGTTGATAATATAAGTTCATATCGGTTGAAAGTTAAGTTATGATCATGTTGGGTGAATATATATATTTCTTAATACAATCAACTTACTTACTTTTAATGAAAACTCAAACTTATGTTTTGTTTTGTTTTTAAGGTAGAAGTTAAAATTTTAGTATTGATTTAAACATATATTATTTATATTCTTTTAAAAATAGGATAAAAAAATTCATAAACACACATTTTTCAAATATTCATAAACCATGGTCTTCTTTTTAAAAAAAATCAAGGTCAATTTTTCAAGAAGATAAGATATTTTGAATGCATGTGAAAGAAAATAAAATAAGTATTTAAATTTTCTTTTAAAAAGAATATAATAGATGAGCATACGTCGGAACATCTATATTAGGTGTGCATACCTTATTAACAGATCTCATCATCTTTTATCTTTTTCATTGATCACAAAGGAAGATCTTACTATAAGTATTTAAATTTTAATTACTAGTTGATCAATCGTCATCAATAATAATTACAACAATGTAACTGCAAATTAAGATTTTACTCATTTGAGATAGAATTCCTAGAAATGAAATTACCTAATTTATTTTTCAATTTATTAGTATAAATATTGTTATCTTATTCATTTATTTTCAGTATTTTCTTGGTTTTTCCTTTTTTATTTTTGAAAGTAGTAATTGTTAGTGTTTAAAAGTCATAAAAATTAAAATAAATAAATAAATAGAGTTGTTGAAAGTGATATATATTTTTTTTAAAAGGATAGCATGCATTATTTAAACAACTCTTACCATATTAAGAAAACTCTTTACGATAAAGTACATATAAATTTAACCCCTTATCTTGCAAAGTATGATTATAAGAATAATGATTAATAACTAGAGTTTAACTTTTAAGTAATGATTTTTTTTTTTTTATGTTAATAAATGTACTAGAGGCAAATTGAATTATCAACAGTCACGTCTAATTATCTCGATTAGATTGACACCTTTAACTAGTATTAAAAGAAGAGTTCGATAAAACAAATAAGAAAATGTTAGACACAACTAACATTTAATTAAAATATTGGTTCAACCCTAATTAAACTATAGTTGAGATAAATTATTATTAATTAAACCTTATTAAAAAAACAAATTAGAGTTCAACTTTAATTACTACTCAACACCTAAAAATTATTATAATTATTACTTCATTTTAGTGCCAGTAACTTTCATATATTATTAATAAATGGGAGATTATATTGAACACAAAAATAAAAATGCATGCTATTATTTTATTTTTTTTGATCAAATATTAGTTATTCTACTTTCTTTTATCTGTTGTGTATGCATTCATATATTTTCTCTCTTTTCTTTTGCTTTTCTTCTAAAGTGCAATAATATATATATATATATATCTTTGTGGTGCATAGAGTTTCATATTGACTTGGATGCTTTTGTGTTTATGTGTATGAATGGAAAAAAAAAAGGTAGAATTAGCTTAGCATGCACTCTTTTGAAGGCCCACTAACATACAATAAAGATAAATGATTGTATATTATGAAAAAAATGATGTGTTAAATCGAGAAAGCGACACGTGGACCCGAAAAAATGAAGTTTTTTAGACATTAAGAACTATGGAATTTGTATTCGTCATGCTTTCGAGTGATTTAAGTCAGCCATGGAATTGTTTAAGTGATTTAATTTTTGTTTTTCTTTTTTCTTAAAAATGATCACATTAGGTTGGAGGGTAGGGCCTTATTTGATTGCACTTCAAATGTCTCATCTAAACCCCCCCTTTTTTCTTTCTTTTAAGTGGTGCACTTTTGATGTTTACATGACCATACCACCAACCACACACATATTCCAACATTTCAATCTTCTTTTTTTTTTTTTCAAGTTCAAGATTGTAAGATAAGGTTTGTAGATGCATTAGAATGTCCGAACTAGGTTAACACTTCTATATATCACTCTTTATTTAGATCTCTTATAAGTTTATAGATTCACCATCTTATTTATGATATAGAGACAAAATATTAGTTTGTGTTTTTGGAAAATTATGTTAAGGAAAAAAGTTATTAGCCTTTTCTTTTGGTTTTACACCATGTAGGGTGGCTAGCTTTTGAAATAAATTAAGAAAGGAGTTTCACATAAGTTTAGATTTATAATTATTTTTTTTTAAAAAAAAAATTCTTTGTTTAATTTTGAAAATAATACATTTTTCTTGTCTCTAAATTTTAAAATGTTACACATTTAGGTTTAGGTTTTAAAGTTGATCTTACTTTAACCCCTAGGGTTCTCAAACTGTTAAAATTTTACCCATACATTTTGTTTCCATTTCATTTGGTCCCTAGGTTCAAAATTTTACAATTTTAATTTTTATTGTTCACTAAATATTCATTTTCAACATTAGTATTAATGTGAAAATTTAATCGATTAAAATGAGAAAATATAGATATTATAATTCAAATCATAAAATTTTAGAACAAAATTTAAAAAGAAAAAGAAAAAATCACTAGAAAGTAAGAATCTTTGTTTTTATCAAAACCCAAACTTTTTTTCTTTTTTTTTTTTCCTTCAAATTTTTACTTTTAATAAATAAACAAAAAAAGTTATCAAATAGTTGTGCATGAAGATGAAAGGATAATGTGTAGAGCAGAATCATTTCAATTTGTTGAAAAAGAGCAAAAACTTAAGCATGAAAGGACAGATAAGAGCCTTTGACAATGATTGGATAGAGAGAGAGAGAGAAAGAATGAAAAATAAAAATTGTAAAAATAAATATTATGAAACTATAGAACACATATATATATATAGAACGGCTAGGTTGTTAATTAAAACTATATAATAAAAATAAACAAAGTATGTTGACCTTAATAAAATAGGGCTTCCATTCATGTAACGTGGGGGAGAAGTGCATGAAAAATGTATATCTTTTTACTTATCATAAGGTTTCTTTTTTCCTCTTAATCTTATTTATCGCCGTTCATCATGGAGTTTGGTTAGTTTTAGTTTAGGTTCATCATTTAATTAGAATTATAATCATATGTTTAGGGTGTGATTGTTATGATGAGATTTGGCTTAGGAGCAAAGTCTTGTTAGGGGCCCATAATAATTTAATTAACTTTTTCCCTTGGTTTCTTTGAGATCATAGTGGAAGATATTGGCCACCCTATCCTTTCAATCTATTAATATCTTTCCCACTACTACTTACAATTTTCTTTTTCTTATTTTTCTTATTTTTTTTATAGAAAAATTAGATATTTTTTTATTCTATCTCAATCGCACAACCTGACTAACAGTTTTGCATCATTGAATGTAGTAATAATAAAAAGAAACATTCATGGTTTTACCGTATAATCTAGAGTTTACATAGAGGAATAGTCATAATGTAATGAATACGTTGAGAATTTTTGTGAACATAATCATATTTTTCACTGAAACTTAACGACGTATTTTTTTCATTTTTTTTTCATCATTTGACCTTAAATTTTTTCTTTTATAATAGTTTTAAATGGAGGGACATTATGAAATTTATTTACTTGGCTAGTGTTTGTTTAATATTGATTTAAAGAAAGTAGCATGAGTGAGTTTTGAATGAGGTTTAATTTAAGAAAAGTGGCGCTTTTTTAATATGATTTACTTTAATTTATATGATGTTGATTCCTAGGCATAATGATTTTTTTCATTGTTTATGTATTTTGTTTTATTTACTAGTGGATCAAAGTTGACTTCACTAGGATGGATACACCTATCCCTAATAGAAGGATATGAAAATTTAGATAATCAATAAATGGTTTAGAGGTGGCTTAAAGGTGTTTTTTTTATAAATCTTTTGGATCCATCTTCCTAAATGTCATCTTGAATGGAAATTTTAAAAAGTGTTTGAGGTAAAGTTTGGAATTTTAAAATCAAATTATTATTCAAAGTCGATAGAACATAAAATTGACGTTTTTTGGTTATGGGTTTACAAATTAAAGCTCTTGTTTTTTTAACCTAATACGTGTATAGCTACAAATTCCAACTCCAATTTTTTGATTCAAACACTCTACTTATTAAGTACTCTATACTTTAGAGTGTGATTTTAGAGAGATTAATTTCAAACAATGAATCTAATGTGAATGTTTAAAATCATGAGAAGTTCGTCTTTTAATCAACTAACATATATTTCGATTGTTTAGAAAAAATATTGTGCTTAAAAAACTACTCCTAAAATTATATATCGTCTTGTCAATTTAAATTTGGCTAAATTGTTTGTAATTTTTTTAAAAAAAGTAATTTAAAATTATTTTTTATTTTAAACTGTTTTGTTTTGTTTTTGTTTTTAAGATTTAGTAATCTCTAGATAGGAAAAAAGGATGAATTTCCCATTAATCTCTCCCACAAAAGAGATTATGAACCCTAATATTGTTTTTTTTTACACTCTCTCACTATTACTTTAGAGAGAGAAAATGAACTCTCATGTGTTTCTACACTAACATAAGTTTTGCTTTATCTTTTCTTTTTCCTTTTTAGGAACATTCTTTCATTAAAGAGAGATTATGAGGTGAGAGAGAGAGAGATAAAGAAGTGTATAAAAAAATAGAAAAACATGTAATTATTAGAGCAAAATCATAAAACATGACTTCAATATTTGGAAGCAAATTTTCCCTTTAAAAAAAAAACCTCCACTTGTTTGGGAATTTTTTAGGAATATTATTTCATTAGTGGGAGAAAAATAAATCATAAATATTATTCTCTTTTATCTCTCTACAGAAAAAAAAAAAAAAAAAAAAAACTTCAACCATATAAATGAATGTTAAAATATAGAGTTTGACATAGATAATCTAATTTTGATTGTCAATAGCATTTCATATATCAACAATACTTCATTGTCAATGATATATACATATAAGTTGGGGCATGCATTATATTATATTCATCCACTTAGTTTAAAAAAGATTGGAATTAAAATATATAACTATCAGTCGTATATGTTTGGTTTCGAATCTAATATCCAAATGTGTCTACTAATTCTTGGTTTTTAGTATTTTGTTGAGTAAATGATGAAAAGTATAAATAATGTTATTTGTTGGTTTTGAAATGCAGATAGAGATAAGATGTAGAGGGCAAGAGCTTGTTCCATTTTGGACAATGCAAGATGTAAGAGATAGGATTTGGAATAATACTTCATCAAACTCACTCTTCACTTTGCTACCTCAATCTTCAACCACAAATCACTTAATGCTTCTTCACTATGGAAGGAAGAATTAATTTTAAACTAAATATGGCTTCTAATTTTTTATTTTTTTATTTAATTATTGTCCCATATGATTTCTCTTTTTTCTTTTTTAAAGTTTCCTTTTTTTTTTGTGCTATATATACTCCCTTAATTAATTTGCCATATCATTTCAACTTTCTTTCTCATTTTATCTTCTAGATCTTGTTTTCTTGTTGAGTTATATAATTAAACGGTTGTTGAAAAATTATGAAATTTTGACAGAATGATTTAGGGGTTTATATTTTGAGTTTGTGAACTTATATATATGTGTGTAGGTTTAGCTAATTCTATGTTTTGAAAGGTTTTTTATTATATTGAGTATTGTTTGTTTAATTAGTTCAACAATCACATGAAGATCGTATATATGTACTTTCGACTTCTAGAAAGAAAGTTTATCTCAATTACAATTGAGTAATGTGTTTTCGGAGTTTAGTAAATATTATGTCCTTTTGTGACCTTGTAACATTTAACTTGTAACCACTTTTTTCTTATTATTAATTTTTGAAAGTTTTTATATGGTAAAATAATTGCTCTCCTATTCATTTTTTAGACATTTAACTATATTGTATGCGAGAGATTGAAAGGATTCAAATTTCTATTTTTTCAAACAAAAGATATGTTCAAGCCAATTGAACTATATTTAGGTTGTTGTGCAATGTCTATGTTTCGTGTTTCTATATAATTAAATTTTATGGACAGAAATGAAAACAGTAGATTGTATTAAAAGTACTATATATTTTATTAAAGATATCCATATATAGTGAAAGATTAAAATGACCTATTTTTTGTTATTTAAATACATAGAAATAATGTGCTAAGTATGGCTAAGAAAGTTTATGTATAGCATTCTTCTTTTTAATTTTAATATAACTTTGTATTTAATTATTTTAATTTAATAATAATTGACATGTATTAATTTTCTTCGTATTAAAATCTTAATGTTCGATCATAAGACGCATTATCTACAAGTGAAATGAATTATAATCTTGATTAAGTAAACCTAGTGTCCAAGTGGAAGGTGAGACAAATACACACGAATTTGACCAATCATGCACAACGATAGATCTTAACATTAATTCGAATCAATGTCTTGAATCTCAAGATAGAATTAATTTATGCACAAACTTCATATATCTAAAATCTTGCATAGCATAGGTCTTTTTTTAGTACAACGGTGCAAAGATAAAAGGATTCAAACCACATACCCGTGGTTAATATTACTCTCGTATGTCAAATTTGCTATACTCACTTTGGTAGTCTTGCATAAATATTTGATATATAAAATGGAAAATCTTCTGGAATTTGACAAATATGTGTTTGTTTATAGTAATTATTGAATCAATTAGGTCAAATCCCACAAAAGACTATGTTATGCAAATTTGATGAAACTAAGGGAAACAAAGACCTTGAGATCTTACATTTCACACTACACACCTTCAGTACAAGAAATGGTCATTGTTGATTCTGTGTTCAAATTAGAAAATCGTATTCGCCTGAATCTGTTGCAAAAATAAAACAAAATTGAATTCCTATAACAAAATTGAAAGTTCAATGACCAAGACTCACAATAGGCCAAATCGTTCTTTTTTTCTTTTCTCTTCCAACCATTCTTTTTCATCTCTTCTTCCTCTTCATTCAACTTTCTTTTGACATTTCTTGTCAAGGCGAGTGCATGTGTCAACTTGAACATGTTCACGGTAGCTAAAAGACACAAACGTCAAAGCAATAGGAATGCTTCAATGTTTGTGCCTTTTCATAAATGAGTGCCAGAGTGCATCTTGAAACCTTGCCTAATATTTATACAGAAAGATGTGTAATTTTCATTCAACACCAATATTAAAAGCAATGAGAACAAAATTTATCTTTGCCATTGGTTGAATAAAAAAAATATTTGAATGGGAGAAATGAATTAAGTAAATGTACAAGCTGTAGAAAGAACCTTTCCAGTCTGAACTCCAGCATGCCTCCACCAACTGCACACATGTTCCCACTTCCCTGTTTTGCTCCATTGTCACCAGTTCGATCTAGAGAACAAAACAAAACACAAGAAAATTAGCTGTGTTTAGCTGAGACAACCCATATAGTAAAAGTGGAAGTATGGCCTACTGAAACGATTGAGAGAGAGAGAGAGCCCCAATTCGAAAGAGACTTTCCAATTGGACGAAATAGAAAGAAAAAACTGTTAAAGTAAAAGAGTATTCAATTCACAAGTAAAGAGTCCAAGCAAATACACGGCTTCGTCAAAGTTGGTTGGTTGAACTTCACTATTTACTATGTACAAGAGGAGAGTTACAAGTAAATCTACAGATGAACTGATTATTGTTGAAAGCTATGAATCTATGTCAGTAAACAACGCCTTGGAAACAGAACGACATGACTGATTTCCATCACCATCTCGGTTCTCTCTTTGGAACGACTGACTTTTTTCTGGGGTCTCACAAACCATGTCATTGCTTTCCCTATTTGGGTACTTCCTCTTTAATGCTTTTTGAAGCTGATTCGTCCTAAGTTTCCTTGCCTTCGTTTGTTTTGGTGCCCAAACTCGGTGCAAATCTGGTGCCCAACTCGTGAAAGATCCAAATTTTCTGGCCCTTTCTCTCATTTCTTGAGCTTTGATCAGTTTGCTAGTGTAGACATTATTGAGCGCTGGAGATTTTTCATTGTCATTTTGATGGGCTTTGTTTTCTACAGAAACTGGATCGTTGGAGCTATAGTTGTCACCAACTTCATCACTAAGTAAGTTGTCTCTCCAAGAAGTATTGCTATCCTCACTGAAGGGAGGGTGATTGGTAGATTTATTCTCATCAACAAACAATAACAAATCCATTTTTTCATAGATCCTATGCACAACCTCTCCTAGACTGTGGCAGTACCTGTAATTTTAAGCAAAAAAGGTAAAGTGAGTTTAATGAAAATGTCCATCCATCAAATATAAAAAATTGAATTTGAAACAAATCATCTGATCCGACCCCAGAGATCCATGAACAACCCCGATGCATATACATACAGGTGGTGCAATGATTTTGTAGAGGTATAAGGAACCTAACATTAAAAGACAATCAAATAAAGTCATTCTCCAGAGTAAATATGCCTATATGCCCGTGTTTATAACAAGCGCTAGAGCCATGTTCTAGTGCAAACATGTTGATGATCATAACAAGCACTAACCACCCAAACATTCATTTATAAATTTTCATGCAGGGTAGTCATAAGCTGAATTTTGTTGATTTGTCAAATCAAAATATGTGACCTTGTTCCTTGAACATTCAGTTAAAAAGTTGGTAGTTCTTAAATCACCAATCAACCCAAAAGCTTAAGCTTATGGGTGAAGGTAAATTTAATAATATATCACTCACACTCCCCCTCACGTGTGGACTTGAAATATGTGAAAGGCCAACAAGTATACATCAGTTTTAATTGGGGAAGAAACAACAATTCACATAGTAGTATCATCTTAAATCACCAATTGACCCAAAAACTTAAGCTTATTGGTGAAGGTAAATTTAATATTACATCACTCAATAGTAGTCAAAAGCATTAAGGGAGTGTTTTTGTAATTGTAATCTAGCAGAGAATTTTGTGTGATTGTAACAATTTTTCACATAGTAGATTTTTTTTTAGTGAATCGAGGTTTCTTTGGGTCTTGGGTTTCCATGTAAATTATTTTGTTTCCTAGTTTAGTTGTTTTCTTTTAATTTCTCAAATATTGTGTTTATTCATGTCGTGGGAGGCTTTTTCCCAACAATTCACCTTCCCAAACATGCTTATAAAGTGGTCGTGAGCCTATTTCTACAAGAGACAAGGGTGTTGTAAAGAAATCTAGAACAGAACAAACCATTGCTTTATAGGTTCATATACATAAATATATATACACACACACATATATACAGATCTACATATATACATATATTATATATGTATGTATGTATGTATGTATAAGAAAAAAGGTATATATTCATCAAAAGAGCCAAAAAAGACCGCCGAAGGGCAGGAGTAAAGAAAACCTCATCCACAAAACTAA
This sequence comes from Cucumis hystrix, assembly GCA_025688845.1. Taxonomy (NCBI): domain Eukaryota; kingdom Viridiplantae; phylum Streptophyta; class Magnoliopsida; order Cucurbitales; family Cucurbitaceae; genus Cucumis; species Cucumis hystrix. The sequence goes on from CM046889.1 coordinate 19,620,576, forward strand.
TAAAGAAAAGCCCTACAATTGTTAATAATCAAAAGAAGGCTATAACTACAAAAGACTTGGGTACGATTTGTGCACCACCGAGAGGTTGTATGCTGAACAAAAGCCCAAAAAGAATCAAGAGAAGCAAACTTATCTTCAAACATCCTACTATTCCTTTTTTCCAGAGAAAGATCTTTACTTTATTAGGAATTTTAAGCTTCCAGTCTATGAAGCACAACACGGATACGAATGTGAGATATGGATACATTAGAACACAATGATATCTTAATTTCTTAAAACTAAGATAAGGATACGTTGAAGATACTCTTTATTTGTAAAAAAGATCTAAGATAATATGTAAATTAAACTTACTAAATGAATACACTAAAAAACATAACTTTGTTTGAAAGATTTTGTACCTCAATGTAATACTAAATGTAATAGATAAAGGCTCTGTTTATCTATTGAAAGGTTCTGTACCATAATTTTTATCCTCCATAGGAAGGGACTTTAGATGGAAGATATGACTCACTCCAACGTTAAAATTTGAGGGTGAACTTGAGGATGGAGAAGCCAACTGTGCACCAATTTTTTATATTCCAAAATGTAGAATAGGATAATGGAAACAAAAGTCACTAATATTTGGCTGAAGTGCTCTCAAGATACAGTACCAATCATCGTAAAAATTTCTCCTATGTATACTAAAAGTGGGCGATAAGTCAATGGAAGCAAGAATGTATGGTGCCAAAGGGGAACTAATGGGGCTACAGGTGATTTGGGGTAGAAGGTTCTGTTGGTAGCGCAATTGATATTTTTCTGAAGAAGGTTTTTGTGAAAGGTCTCATTAATCGAGGGGGGATGACGCAGGTGCTTGATGGTAAGCTATTTTATCTATTTATGATTGACCATAATTGGAAAGTGATGAGGATAATTAGAGATGATTGGTATGGTTCAGTTAATTTTTAGTTTAGTTGACACTTTAGATTAATTAGCGTTTAATTGGAATTAATTAGTTAATTATGGAATTTCCTTGCAATGCTGCAAATAACCAAATTCGGATTGTAAATTAAAAGCTCTTGATCAATATTACAATATTGAACTGTGTTCTTTAGAGAATTTCTCTCAATTTAGGGATGGATTTCCCTAGTTTGGCCATGTACTTGACCTAAATACCTTTAGCAACTAGTCTCTTCAAGAAGAGATCTCCCCAACCCCTAACTTTAAGTGGTCTCTTTTGACCTAATATACTTCTGAGTTTTTTTTTTAAAATAATAAATAAATATACTTTTCTACAAGAACAAGTACCTGCTTTTTATGATTTTTCCAACATAATTTTTTATGCTCCAGTCTCCAAAAAACCCTCCCTCCAAATGGCATTGAATTGTCTCTAAAAGCAAACAAATATCTTTGACAAACTTTTGCTTCATAGATTCACTAATGTTGAGAATAATCAGCGACCGTAATATCTCCATTCGAAAAAAAATCTGCAATTCGTGTCTGGTGCTTGTTAAGAAAACTCCATGAAAGAATTGGATTCAGATTCAACTATCAATCTCAAAAGAAATATTAGAAAATTAGAAATAAGCAAAAACAAATGATTTGATCCAAGGATACTCTCTAACTATGTGTTCTGAGGTTTGTCCAGCAGGTCCTGGACTACTCTCCTCAAAGGAGAGGCCATGGATCTTGGGCTTGGTAGCCAAGTCTTCAGGCTCCCTCAGCAAGAGCTTATTTAGTTTTGTAGCAACTGCGCAACTGATACTTGAATCAGACTTTCTGGCATTTGGTTGACCATCTGATGTTCCCCCCTGCACTTCATGCTTTTCACTTAACCAGTACATAGCTGAACTCACAAGTCGCTCTGCCAAAGCACCCAAGTCAACAACTTCGGATTCGAGTCCTTGCTGGATCTTACCGGAAAGATTATTGAAAAAATCATCACAAGTCTCCAAATGGTGGTCAATGTTTGCTTCAGCCAATGTTTCAGAGGCCTTAGCCAAGGAATTTTCTTGACCTGATGATGTTGCTGGTTTTTTACTTTCTTCTTGCAACTGTACTAATCCATCATCTTTTTTAATGAGACTGTCCTGCTTTAATTGCAACTTCCCCGGTAACAAAAGCCCACATAAAGTGGATTTCCTAATTTGTTTTACCCAGCTTTTGAAAAATTTCAATTTCTTTGAGCTATTACAATATCTGTCAAAGTAAGCATTTTCAAGATCAATCTTCCCGTGTTCAAATGCTACCTTGCAAAAATCTGCCCAAGTGAAGTTTTGGATTGAATGTCTAGACTTCTTGACTGCTTTCATTTTACCATCTCCATCTTGAGAACACTTAACAGAAAGAGAAGCATCAAAATCAACCATATTGCGTGATTTGTTCAAATCACCACCAGGTTTGCAAGTATTGTTACCTTCTGCAGTCCCCATTTCTTCCAAACACCTGTCTTCGTTATTAGGGTCCAACATGAAAGGGTAAAATTCCTTGTCAATGACAAAGAGAAGGGCTGAAGAAACCATAAAAGGTTTTAAGATTCCTAAATGTGAACCACCATTGGCATTCGAAATAGACACTAATGCCCAACAATCTTCCTCATAAAGAAACCTCATTAGAAGCTCGAAAAAAGGAATAGGTTTTGGCATTTTACACTCATCCAGTTCAAGTGCCATCATTTCCAAAACCTCATCAGCAAAAAATATTCCATTACTTCCCTGGATGATCTTCAACGGCGTTTCTGAAGATTCAAGCACAAGAAATGGATAAGATAAATGAACCTTGTCACTCACTAATTCCCTACACTTCTGCACAGCCTTAACATTTAGCTTTACACCACCATCACCAAGCAATTCCAAAGATACTTTCCTTTGCACATAGCCATCTGATCTCATTTTCAATCCTCCTGGTACAAGCAAAGGATCATTACATCTGTTTTCAAGCAATGTCTTCCATTCAAACAATTCAAGATTGCAAAACTTGCATTCTAGTGGCTTCTCGCTTCTATCCAAAATCTCAAGGCACAATCGAGCTTGTACTTTCTTCTGAAACTTATAAATGTCGAGATTTCTCAAAGGTATTCCTATCTTAGGGTAAATCAACCCAAAAGGAAGAAGAGCAGATCCCAAAACTATGGAGTTCGTCGAGCAAAATCCCCATCCTAAATTTCTAATACCACTCTTTAAAAAACTATATTTCTCTTTCAGCTCATCGTTATTTATCCTATTCTCAGTAGACTCGAGGCTAACATTAATCCAACTAAATTGAATATCCCTCTGTGAAAATGCAGTATTCACACCTTCAAACAACTCATGGAATCTTCTACTAAACAAATCTTGATCTTTAACACATTCATCATCCACGGCCACTCCGAGAAATTCAGGCAAACATCCAACCAATTCAGAAAACGGTGAAAATAAAACAACCAAATTTTTCCTCACACCAAGGCAATCAAAACTTTCAGAGACCGTACTAAATTCCAAATCTTCCATCACAGAGTTCCAAGTATAGTCATGCAAAAGTTGACGCATTGACGCCGCAAGACATGAAGCCTGTGAGGCCATCAGTTCAGAAGCCTCACACAATGGAAATTGATGAAGTTTCAACAATAAATCAATGGCATTTGAGAGAGAATCGAAAGTCACAGTTGGGTGGTCAAAGGGGAGGGAGAGAGGGCAACTGGGAATCAAATTGCAGAGTTTGGAGGAGGAAAGGAGAGGGGAGAGAGAGGAGAAGAAGAATCTGAATGAGAAGAGAGTTGAGGATGAAAATGGCAGAAAAGATAGTAGAATTTTGGCAGTGGAAGTGATGGCAATGAGATATGAAGATGGGCTTTGGAGATGGAGAAGTGGGTTGAGATCAACAAGGAGGACTATTCGGTGGGTTTTGGAGTAATCTAAAATTCGATCAAATGCCATTGCTGCTTCCATCTGAAAGAATTCAAGAACGAGAAAGAAATTAAGTTATTCAACAATCACATGCATAAACACACATCGACAAATGATAAACCACTTCAAACACATTAGTTTAAACCAAAAAAGGGTTCAAGAGGCGTTACCAATGGGTTCTTTATCCAAGGTCGAGTTTAAATAAATACAAATTCAGTCTGTCCAAAACTAACCCGAACCTAAAAAACAGAAGAATTCCAAGATCAACAAATACTTCAAAACACTTCAATTGAGTTCAAAGTGGTCTAAACAAAACATTACCAGTGACATCTTACCAAAAAGGGGCTCCAGTCCTTCCTGCTAGCAAATCGGGATACTCAAAGGGTAATCAAATTTGAGGACGTACGAGTGGGTCACGGCCAAAGGTCGTTAGTCAGCCAAGAAACGCATCGCATACACCGAGAGAGTTCCCGCTGCCGTCGCAGATCGGCGTGTGGTCCTCGTGAAAGAATTCTGCCGTTAGATAACTGAAACTCACTAGCCAAGAAAGAATTCTGGCGTCGAATGGATTGGTTGCGGGAGTTGAAGAAGATGGTGTACAATGCACCGGCGAGAGGAAACTGAAGCTTGGAAGCACAACAGGGAAAGAGGAAGAGTAGAGAAAGACGTTGGTCCACGCCGCCACCGTTCCTTTTCTTTTACAAGGCTTCTTTGTTCTTAGTGATTTTATTGGAAATTTGACAATTTTTTGTTTTCGTTTTCGAAATTACATTTTTCTTAACTCGTAAATAAACGTGTTAAGAAATTCAAGTTTAACTAGTGGCAAGTTTAAGGTTGGTTGTTGAAAGTTATGCCGAAATAATTTTGTTTTAGTTATTTGATATCAAGCCTTAGTGACATCGAGATGATCTGAGATGAAAAAATTATGCTTTTATTTTATTTCACATGGGCATACATTGCCTCCGAGATGCCCTGTGATGAAAGAATTGTGTCCGATCTTAGGCCTCAGTGGTACTAGATGACTTGGAATGAAATAATTTTGCCTTTATTTTATCTGACATACATTATTGTCCTAAAATGAAACACTTCTGTTTTTAGTTATTCGATCTCGGACATACATTGTCTCAAGATGAATGACTTTTGCTCGCAAGAAATTATATGAAAATTTAAAAAAATGATTATCAAATTTTATTATTTTGTTATATCGTAAATATTTGTGTGTTTTATTACATTTAATCCTAACATTCAATTAAAACTAAACCCAAGTCCACCCCACTCATTGCACCCAACACATGACCTAAAATGAAGATATGTAAGTTTTGAATTAGGGATATTTGGATGTTTAAACCCTAACCCCTTGCCTTCCTCAATATCCAATTTTGTAAAACCCCAAAGTTCCTTCCTAAATAAAGCTCTTCACTCGCTAGTCGCAACTCAACCTTCTTCCTTACCTTTTCTAATGTTTTGGTAAAACTTTGCTTGTTCATCCATGGCTATGGCATTTTCAGCCACAGGCCTCGCTCAAAGGATTCCATACACTCGCTCTCCGCTCCTCCACTGCATTCGCAAGGTCTCTTTCATGCTTTCCCTCCTTTTACAAATCCTCTATGTTAGCTATGGTAGTTACTGAATACGTGAATGTGTAATTGATCGTTATGTGCGTTAGGAGAGATTATTCATGGAGATTCAATCAGGGTTTTCTCCCATGGAATTTGTACTCAGTTCTCATTTCTTTTCCGTTTTTTTATTTTGATTGCTGTTGGTGTGTTGTTCTTGTTTCTATTTTTGGGTATCTTAAATTTAAAAAAAAAAAAAAAAATCAGTGAACTCTTACTCTTTTACTCTGTAGGCGCGAGTTCGAAGCTCTGTAGCCATTGAGTCTGCTGCTGACTCGGGAATCCTTTGCAAGGAGGAAGATAAGGATTGTATTTCGTTTGCATTGCGTAGAAAAGGTAAACGAAATAATTCCATCTCTTATCTATGTGTGTTTTTTAATTTTGAATTCATTTGGTAATTGAAGACATCAGCTTGGAGCCTCGAAGCTTTAAAATTATACTAACCCGACGAATTTGATTCCGAATTGAGAAGAAATAAAGCAGAGTGATAGCTCACTACCACAATGGAAGGCATTGAGTTCTGAGGATCTTGGGATTGATAGTTCAATGATTTCAAAGCCTACGCGACTGGTTTTAAATGGGCTGAGGAAACAAGGTACTCTTTGTTTCTCTCGAATGATGGTTTGTGTTGGTGATGCATTAATCTGATGGCCAATGTTTGAACACTTCAATGATCTTCTTATTCCATAATCTGAGTTTGCAACCTTTTGTGAGTCTTGTTTTTCCTTGGTTAAAAATCAATACTATCACATGCCAGGTTAATAGGAGTAACCTTGAGAATTTTATTTCAGAAATTTGAAATTTTATCAAAAGTTGTAGTCGTAGGATGCACAATTTAAGCTTGATCTTCAACATTGAAAAGACCTGGATGCTCTTGGTGTTCAGCTAGTGTCTGATGTGATTTTTGTAAAATTTTTCTTTTATTAGTTCTTTGACCTACCCGATCTTTTTTGGTTTATTTTATGATACTTCTGACATGTAGGGTATGAGGTCTACCTTGTTGGGGGGTGTGTTCGGGATCTTATCCTAAGGAGAATTCCTAAAGATTTTGATGTCATCACTTCAGCTCAACTCAAAGAGGTTCTATCTATACTTTTATGATTGTTTCTACATGGAATTTTGTTATTTTTGGCACGATGATGTAGCTATCTTTGCATTCAGACAGATTCCTGCAGCACTTAGTTTCCTTTGAACATGTACTCATAATCAACAGAAAGAAGATTTTGACCTCATAAATCATAACCTACTAATATTCTTCTATTTTAAATTATAAGAAAAACTTGGCTGATCTTTCATATACTACAATGTTCTCCAATTTTTTAATTTTGAGGGGGTAAAACTTGGCTGATAACACAAAGCTTGCGACTTTATGAGATGAGAACTGAGGAAAAGAAAGACTGAATTATATAAGATCTGCCCCACGTGGCCAGTTTTTATGGCCAAGAGTTCTTTCAAGAGCAACTTCCACTATTTGAATAACTTTGAAATTCTCATAAAGATACACTTAAAAATTATCTTCTTATTCCTAAAAGAAAACTATATTTTTACCACAATGGATTGGTCTAATGGTCCTAGGCTTGTCAAAAAGTCAAGGAACAGATCAAACCTTGTTGACTAGTGACTACCTACCTTGGAGTAAAATTTATGTGCTTTTCTGAAAACCTAATATGGTATTACTTGAGATTAGTCAAGGTGCAGAAGAATTAACTTGGAGGCCAAAAAATGTGAAAGTATGTATATGAACCGAAAACATGGTTTGCAGAATGATTTTTGATAATTATTTTGTACATGATGTAGCCTAAGTAACCTCAAGGAGAAATCCTCCAAGAACCAAGATTGTGGATCTTTTATTAGAATGAATAATATGCTTCATACAAGAGAAGACTCCTATTTATAGAGTTCTATTACAATTGGGGGTAAAAAGGGAATTAACCTAGAATATTACCTAATTACCCAATTAACCCTCATTCTTCTTACATCAATTCAGTAAAACAAAGGTTGAAAAAGAAGCAATGCTTTGTGTTTCTATGTTTCTTCCTTGACTCGGTGCTGCGACTCAGTCATCAACTATTCTTTAAGCATAAATTAGTTATTGGTTTCTCTTTTATAAGAAACAAATATATTCCAAGAACAAAAGAGAACAGCTAAGGGCGAGGGACAAGAGGGCCCTCCCCGAGAAAAACTAAAAAATAAGGCCCTTCCAATTGTTGAAAATCATAGAAAGGTTGTAATCACAAAATTGTTTGGTGTAGTTCGTACCCCACCAAGAAACTGTGTGTTGAAGCACAATCTAGAAAGAATCAAAATAATTATAGTTGTCTGAAAAATTCTAATATTCCTCTCTTTCCAAATACACCACAAAAGGAAACGGGTAGCACATCACCACAAAATGTTACCCGTTGGACAAAAACCTATGCTATTGAGCCCTTCAAGCATCCAACTATTAACCTTACTAGGAAAGACAAAACTCTAGATTAAAGATTCTGAACAACATATTCCAAGCTTTCATAGTTAAGACACAATGCAAAAATAAGTGGTCCAAGGTCTCCTTGCCATTGAAACAAAAGCAGCACATCGAAGGACTGAGCGCAGTGTACTGGAATTTTTTTATGAAGCTTCTCATGAGTGTTAAGACTTCTATAGACGAGCGACCATAAGAACTTCACCTTTTTCGGGATTTTTGTCTTCCAGATGTAACGAATCACTTAACCAAAAGATGCAACAAGTTTTTAATCTAGAGTTTAACTGGTGGGGGATCTTTTGGTTAATTTAAGAAAGGTAGGCTTCATAGTGAAATTACACTAAGATTCCAGTTAAGACTATCACGATCACCTCCGTTGGGGCCCACGAATGAAGAGTTTTCAAAATGGTGGCCGTGTCAAATTCATTATTTAACACATTTCTTCGAAGACCCAAATTCCAAAAGTGACTAACATTACCCCAGCAGTCAGCCACGAAAGCTGAAAATAAGTATGTACAATCCACCTAAACATTTGCTTGGGCCATTGAGTTTTCAAGTATCGTTTTGATTTATTTGATGACTATACAATATAGATAGCAGTTGCTGTACTGTACAATAACCTCCAAATTGCAAGTCGACTAATCATATTTCTCAGTTTCTTTAAAATGATTCTATTTCTGGTCATGCTTTACATAATTTTTTTATTGTGTTAATCTGTTATTCAGCTGAAGTTCATTAACATATGTAGGTGCGGAAAATTTTTGCCCAGTGTTTAGTAGTTGGAAAGCGGTTTCCAATTTGCCATGTAAATGTGCTTGGCACTATTGTAGAGGTTAGTTGATTACTAGTTCTATCTGTTGGTGTTGCTCTAAAAAGGCTCCATTATGCAGTTCTTTGCTAATGCTTATCTTCAAGACAATTAATGCCTATATCTGTTTTTCATTTTTGGTGCATTACGAAGGTTTCAAGCTTTAGCACCTCTCGAAGTAGGAATGGTTTTAATAATTACATTAACAAACCTTCCAACTTAAGTGAGCCTGATTATATTCGATGGGAGAATTGCTCTCAACGGGACTTTACCATTAACAGGTTTAATCCCTTTTTGTTGTCTTCATGTTATAATACTTATTTAAATTTTGGAAAAATATCAATTTATACCTCTTAACTTTAAGGGATGTTTCAATTAAAATCACTAACTAATAGTTGTATCAATTTAAACTTTGATCTTCTGTAAGTGCATCAATTTATAGCTCCATTACATTTTCTGTTGGATAAACATGTTATGAGGTTTATAATTTTATCTACTAACTACTAAAATTTCATAAGCGAACTAATTTGGACTCTAAGTGGGATTATCTTTGACAATCATCAATGCATCAATGCTAGTCGTCTATTTTAATTTTGTTAATCTAGTAGTGGAAGAACTAAGAAGTTTACACACATGTAAAAGTTGATGCATTGATGATTTTCAAAGGTAGTTTTAATAAATGGTAGTGACAATTTAAGAGTTTAATCAAAACAATTATTTGTCTCACACTATATTTTCAAACAAAAACTGGAAGATTTAAATTGATACACTTACAAAAGTTGAGTATTTAAACCAATGTGATCATTTGTTCACGTTTTTAATTCATACAACTCTTAAAGTTTAGGGTATACATTGATGTTTTTTCTTTCCTCGACTTTGCTTTACTATTGTGTCTCAGATGTTTATGTGGTTTGGTCGTAACCATTTACTGCATGTCTTCCTAATCCTTGCAGTTTGATGTATGATCCATACAAAAAGGTTGTATATGATTATTTGGGGGCAATGGAGGATATAAGAAAATCCAAGGTGCGCCTTTCTTGTACGAGGTTCAGTTCTAGAGTTTTTCCATTGAGTTGTTGAGCATGTGTAATTTTTGTTTCCTCTTACTTCTGCATGAAGGTGCGAACTGTAAAACCTGCAAATCTTTCTTTTACTGAGGACTGTGGTGAGCAAATGTTTGATACACGTTAAAATTTTGGTACTTTTAAGCATCAAGAAATAGTACCACGAAAATCATTTCCTTTTCCTTTATTTACCCATAGGTGGCATGCAATTTTAATGTACTGAACTCTAATTCCTCAGCTCGAATTTTACGTGGGGTAAGACTTGCAGCCCGATTAGAGTTTCGTTTCTCCAAAGACATAGCACTTTCCATAAAAGAGTTATCTTGCTCTGTGTTAAAACTTGACAAGGTATCTGCCATTCCAAACCGGCTAATTGTGGTTTTGGCATCTCCTTGGGCCAACTTTTAATTTATTTTTTAATGTTACAGGGGAGATTACTTATGGAAATGAATTATATGCTAGCATTTGGGTCTGCAGAGGCTTCTTTGAGATTATTGTGGAGATTCGGACTTCTCGAGATACTTCTTCCAATCCAAGTATAGTTCTTGTTCTATGATTTCTTTTTTATGTTAAACACAACATTAGTGCTGTAATTCTTCTCTCTCTCTCTCTCTCTCTCTCTTCCTGTCCTAATTAGTTATTCTATCTTGTAGGCATCATATTTTGTTTCCCAAGGATTCAGGAGGCGTGATGCACGCTCAAATATGCTTCTGGTTAGGGCTGCTTATTGTTCACTATTACAATTTACAATGTCTTGTTTCTGTCTATGAGAATAACCAGATATTTTTTCTTCTTTTAGAAAAATAGAACCCTCCAAGGGATGCCAATTAAGTGATAAAAGAGAGAAAACAGTCAAAATCTAGACTTTTGAGGGGTCTGGGAGTCCTTTTGCTTCCACAAATCTTGCATATTCTCCTATCTAAAAACATTTTAGGTCACGTCTTTAACTTTCTAAATGACCATTGACCCCAACAACGGTAGAACCTTACAATAGATGGCGTCCTCAAGTATCTGAGTCAGCAATCGAGACATCTACCACTGTATCAGTAGGAATAATGGAGTGTTTAGGGATGTGGTGAGCCCTTGAGAAAAAAGTTTGGTTTCTTGCGATGTGAGGTTTAATGCCTCTGTTTGGACATTGGTTTTCAAGAATTTTTGTAATTATTGGTTAGGTTTTATTACTATCGATTGGAGCCCCTTGTTCTGTAGTTAGTTATTAGCCTCATTTGCGTGGGTTGCTTTCGTGTATGCTTGTGGTCCTTTTGTTTTGTATTATTTCATTAAGTCCCAGTGAAAGCTTGGTTTCTTACGAGAAAAGAAAAGGCAATAGATCACACATTGAAAGATTCCTACTTGATGCCCACATCTCTGTTCCCATAAACTTACATCCTCTCCCCGTACAATGTTAATTATATTTCCATCCTTATTCCTTCCGGAACATGTAAAATGCAGAGGTTGTTTTTCTTGGTTTCTCTTTCCTATCAGATTCTTTAAATTTAAGTACATTTCCTTGATCTTGCTTCCTACTAAACTAAGATTGGCTAATAAGGTGGCACAATGCTTTGCTTAGTGACTGACCTGGTTACGGAAGATACTGCTGTATTGATAATTTGTATAAACACAGGGATTTTTATTTCCTGGTAATTTCTTTTATACATGAAACCAATTCCCTTTCTTTGCAATGCAGATTTTGTTTTCCAACCTTGATAAATTTGTGGCACCCAATCGACCATGCCATAGCAGCTTATGGTACAATTCATTTTTTGAATACTATCATTACTTTTACTTTATTGGAAATTTATTTAATTTGTATGTCATCGATGTAATGTTAAGTCATTGAAATGTAGAGTTATTTGAATTATTTTATAAATCTAGGTAACAAGTTAATTTGGCATTTTAATGTGGTAGAAGCTGTAGTTGAGTGTGCAATAAATGGTTTTTCTGGAGAAACCAAAGTAGCAACGCCAACACTTAAAGTTTTTGGCTTAGGGGTTAGTGCTCTTCTTGTAGCCCAATGATAATGAATAAAGAATGGAACTCAAATTCCAAATCACTGTTTAATGGAAATGAAGTTTACATCGTTAATTTTTTCTTAGTTGATATGAGTTAGATGTAGTTCAATCCATAAAAGGTCCTTCAAAATCTATTGCATGATGGCCAAGATTATTATTATTATTATTATTATTATTGGAAACAAATATGTATAATTCAAGCAAATACAGGAGAGAACAACCTAACGTTGAGAGGTTGAGAACACCCCCCTTCCAAAAAAAAAAAAAAAACTACTGAATAAGAGCCTTTCAATTGTTAAAATTCATGAAAAGGCCCTAAAGAATTTGGTGTAATTCATACGCCACCAAGAGGTTGTGTGTTGCACAACCATCCAAAAAGAATTAAAAGAAGCACACGTATCTTTAAAAGTTCTGCTCTTTCTTTCATTCCGTAAGCTTGGTGCGAGGATCACATTTCCATAAATTCTGCCCCTACCAGGACCGTCTTAGGCGTTCTATCATCCATGATGAGCCATGATTAATTTAATAAGAAATACAACAGCTTTTATGTTAGATGAGGTTTTCTAGATCATCTCCAAGGTTTTGTGCTTTATGTCAGGATTGCTCTCTTAGCATTTCATAAAGCTTTGGTTGACCAGCCTCAAGATCCAGTGGTTGTTGCAGCGTTTAGCCTTGCTATCCATAGTGGTGGATCTTTGTATGAAGCCGTTGAAATAGCTCAAAATATCTCGCAGCCACACGTGTCATTTCATGAAATAGTAGAAAGTAACCACAAAGAATCAGACTATTCACTGGTGGAACAGGTCATTGATCTTGCAGATTCAGTGAATGCCGTGTTATGGAAGATGACCAGTAGCCAGTATGTTTCACGAGCTATGATCCAATATCCTCAAGCACCTTGGTCAGATCTGGTGAGTGTCAAAATGTTTCATCAATAATTTTAATTTGATTTTGGTTTCTGGTGATCACAAGTAATTAAGACTTTATGCTTTTCAAGCTATGCTTGGAGTGCTTTTACGTTTTAAGAGTCTAAAACCAAACATCAAAGTAATCCAGTATTAGGCAATTTTTAACAGGGTGCATATAATTAAATTACTTTAGCTGAAAGCAATGATCTTAGGAGCACTCTCAAACACCTTGATTGAAGTTTTTTGGTGTGTTACTGTATCAGTCAAACTCCATAGTCCATACTTCTGTTTAGTAATTAGAAGAAATTGAATACAGTTGGAGCTTGAATATTGAGCTAAAAATGTGGATGTTGTGAGTTATCAATTGATATTAGTTCCGTCGTACCAACCGATCAGCTTTTGTGTTTGAACTCCTTAAAGATATTCATCTTTAATTGCTATATGCACAGCCGTTTTGACTGATTCGCACAGGATTTATGAAGAGCATAGCATCTTTAATGTTATAATCTTTTTGTTCATTCCATCTGCAGGTTTTTATCTCACAGTCTTTATCAATTAGCGTATGCAAAATTTTTGACTGTGTTAGAAGGGGCAACGAAAGTGGATCAGTTCCGAAAAGAAGTAGAAGAATTAACCATGATTCCTTGGCTATGGGCAACTTATCAGAGGTTCGACATGTTTTTGCTAGGATTGTTTTCGACACAGTTTACCCTCATAACCAAAACGGACAGTTCAATAACGTTGAACCAAATGAGAGATGAATAGATTACACTCGTATTTCTTTGTGCAATATGACAACACGAAGAGATGACTGATATTGAGTTGATGGGGGAAGCGTTTAGCTTGTCGATATAGAGGGCGGAATGATGCCTTATCGATCTTCCATTGGTTGAGTGGGTGAAAGGCCATATCAAGGGCTTAAAAGTTCAACAAAGACTTCAAAATGACATTTGGGAATGGTGTTGAAGTTTGGGAATAATGTGCATAGAGGGGAAGTGGAACGAATTGGCAGTTTATTTGATCTGAATCAACTTCCAACTTGAGGTTCTGTAAATTAATTACAATAATGCAAGAGGCTGAGTGGCATAAAGTTGATGTGTTTAGTTGCATCATCTCACAGTTTCATATAGTTTCACATCACTTTGTCAAAACCCTTCCACCTTTGACATCCAAGCAAGTTTTGAGTGAATTGCTTGGTTACTGTTTTGGTCCTTGAACTTTCGATCTCGTACTTTAAATCAATTTTTAAATTAATTTCCTATTGTTCTTTTATTGTTAATCTTTTCAAGATTGTTAAAAGTTGTATTCGTATTATTGCTCTCTTCCTCAGCCAGTGGATGTTAACATTTTGTTAGTAAATCGTGCAAATCTATGTATTGATTTCTTTATTATCGTCTAGTATACTCTAACCTTTCGGTGAAGAATAAACATCAATTAGGCTGCTACTAAAACAATCTAATAAAATTTACAATCTCATAAAATTTACTTATAAAGTCATATAAGTGAATAACACATAAATCTTCATCTCAAAGAAGTGTCAAACCACATGTCCACACAAATAAGTTTCAACTTCAACAATCTTTTTGTCAATTTTCAAATTAAACAGTACACAAATTACCAAACAATTCTAAAACAAAAAGAATTGACATATTTGAATAGAATTAACCAAACATTTTGCAAAATAACAATAATCAAAACTTTATTATACTTAAATTTGTAGGGTGATTAATCACACTACTAATATTCTTTGTTCCATGAAAACTTATTATAAACAAAAATTTCATTTCATGAAATGAATTGTTTCTATTGAGGCCTCTTTACACCTTCTATGAATTATGTATTTATCCATAATTCAACTAATAATGTTATTAAGATCTGATGTATCTAATCTTAAATTAAGTGTTCTAATTCTTACTCATATATTTTTTAAAAGATTTATTGGTTAGAAGATGGGCATTAGTTTATTTATTTTTGAGTTCTTTTACTTCTTTTTGGCTAAACAAAAGTCAATGTATATATTTACATACACACTCATATAGACTTTTAGTAAGTCTAAAACATCTTTTAAGAAAGTAAAAGTTTGTTTAGAAAAACAAATTTATTTGTAGACTTTTCTAAACTACTTTTGATAATTGACAATTAAAAAGCTTGTTCATAATTAGTTAAAAGTTTTTTTTTTAAAAAAAAATAAATAAAAGCAAATCTTTAATCCTCATTGCATTTATGATTCCATCACTAATATATATACACGTATATATATGCATACGCTTGTTACAAAATAAATCACTTATTCTGTTGATATATGTAAAGAGTTGATTGCAAATCTAAATTATGATAGACTTTTACTTAGATCACTGCAGATAAATTTCAAGAACTAAATCTAAAATTATGTCATATCTACAATTTTTTTGGTATTTTGTTATATCTACAAGTACTTTGAGTCTAGTTGTTATATTTACAATCATCATTATATTAATGAATCAACAATGGTTTAATTTAAACTCTTAGCTTATATAAAGTGTATCAATTTACACATGTTGTTACGTTCTCTTTAGATAGACATTGCATGAGACTTATAATTTTATCGATTAAACTTTAAAGTTTGAACCAAACCAATAATTAAACCATCTTGAAAAACAGGTCAATGAGTAGGTAAGAGTAGTTATCAAAATTGAAATTAAATTAAAATCTTTATTACCAAATCAATAGTTTAATTAATTATAATTCTTGCCCTTTTGAAAATAAGTCAATTAGTTTGTTTAATTTGTATACATTTCGTTTTTAATTTATATTTGTTTTGTACGTAAATGGCTCGTAAGACTTTAAGATTTCAATTTGTGTCAAACACTTGAATCCACAAGTTTGTAACCTTTTTTTTTACGTTTTCTAAGATTCACAAACTTATTTGACTCAAAATTGAAAATTAGATCACTTAATTTTAAAAATATTCAAACATATCAAATATCCAATTTACACTCTTTAAACTTTGTGAGTTGCATCAATTTAAATCATAACGTAATTATTGTATATCAATTTAAACCTTGAAGTTTTGAAGTTACAACAGTTAAACCCTAAACTAATAAGTAGATCAATTTAAACTTTAAACTTTCATAAATACATCAATTTAAACTCTGCATTCCATATATTTATCAATTTAAACCATCAGTTTTCATAAGTGTGTTCAAATAAACCATAATAAATGATTTAAATTGATACATTTATATAAATTCAGGATTTAAACGAATACAAACCTAAAAGTTTAGGGATATAAATTGAAACTTTTTGTAATCAATTTTATAAAGGGTTTTTAGATTTGAAGTAAGAAAGCATGTGAGAATGATGAAAAGGAAAGAGCCAATAGAATGGCTATAAATGAAAAGCAAACAAAAAGGAAAAAGAGAGAGAGAGAGGAGAATTTTGTAGTTAATTTGATATATACATTTGTCATTTGCTTAGTTGGAGCTTTGGAGGGTGGAGTTTTTCAACCCATTTTGGTAATTATTTTAGTCATAGTCTTAGGTTATTTGTTTTCACCTTTTTAGCCTAAATAAAAAATCAAATATATTAAATTACAAATTTAATGTTTTCAAAAACGTTTAATAGATTTTTATCGATACATTCAAAATCTTGAAGAGTTAACTAATCTATTAAGTGTAGAACTAAATTGATCGATCTTAGCAGATATAATTTGTATACTCTTGGCTAAGAGGCATGATGTTAAAATTTTTCCCTTCATGTTGAACTAGAAAAATGTTTAAAACTAAAATTTATATTTAATGGAATCAACTTTAAATTTTTTATTTAGTGGATTGAAAAAATTGTTAAATATATGTTGTATATTAGCTCATGGGAGTGAAAAACTCAGTAGAGCACCTTCCTTTGGTTCAACATTGTCGTTTGAATGGACTTGCGTGAAAGTACTCTCGCGGATGGTGTCGTTGAAAGTTAGTCCATAGTGATAGAGTATTTAGTTCAACTAAACAAACATAAGATGGTTAGAGGGTTTTTTTGTTGGAGGATACTTACTTTTCTCCCTTTTAAGTTTGTGGAATAAAACTATTAATAAGACACTTTCTTTAGATGTAACATCAACAATGTTATGATGGTTCAACTTGCTTTTCCATAGCCCAATCATAGAGTTCCATAGTTAAAGCTGCAAGAAAATTTGAGAACAATTCGTGACGGGTGATAGATATTAATAAAAGTGTATCAATCAATCTCTATCATCAATAAATTCTAAAACTTTGTTAAATTATTTTCATTTATTTTTCATTGGTCATTCGGAGTTGATTTTTTACAAAACCGATCCCAAACAGACCATAGTCAATTTAGCAAAGTGTCAAACTGACATCAACATTGATGAATAAGGGTCGGTCAGTTCAGTTTAACACTTACAAATAATTTTGAGAAATTCTCGATTTGAAACTTTTCAAAGCTAACTCCGATCGATCCCTTTCGTTTTTCGACAGACCGACTTCGATTTGGTCGGTCGGCTCGATTTTCGACCTATCATGCTCATCCCTAATAACGTTCCTATATTTTAAAATTAAAAGTTTTGGGAATGTATTAGACACAATTGTTTTTTAAAAAAAATTGAAGTAAAATGAAAAATGGAATAACACATAACATAAGAGAACCCCACCTAATAAAAAATAGTGATAGGGTTTGATTTGCGGAGTTTATGGGCACATTCGCACGCTTTTCTTTTCTCTTCTCTTCTCTTCTTTTCTTTTCTTTCCTTTCCTTTTGTTCTGTTTTGATTCATTTTTTAATTTTTAATTTAACTTAATTAATTAATTACTTTGTTTAAGTAAGTAATTAATTAATTAATTAGACCATAATATCCTTACATCAAACTTTGTGTACCAAATAGTATAACAGCAGCATGCGCAATATATTCATATCTTCAGTCTTCACCACTTCACCATTCACATTCTTATTAACCCTTTTAAATTGGATTTCCAATTCTCAAGATGATGAACTAAACATAAATAAATTTAACCTATTAAAAATGGTTTAATTTGTCATACCTCACTTGAAAGCAACGATAATGGTTAATTAATTATATAATACTTACCATATGCTTAAATATATGCAACTTATATATAATCAATGAATCAGGCTATCATATTCTAATTCTTCATATCAACTATTTTGTCAGCTTTGTATTCTTTTATTTAGTTATATATTTTTTTTTTCCTTTTTTAATTACATGAAGAAATGGATAAAAGAATATTTTAATTTTTATAATATAATTAAAAGTAACTCTACAACAACTCGTTTTTTCATTAAACAACTAATTGTTTCCATCAACTCTGCCTTCTGCCTTCTGCCTTCATCAGTTAATGAAAGAAAGGATACAAAAAAAGAGTTAAATTTTTTCAGAGTTTTTTTAAAAAAATATATCATCAAATGAATCAGACTCGATGTTAAAAAAAAATATATAGTAAAGATTGCGAATAAACATAAATATTTATAACAATTTTATCATTTACGACAATTTTATTGATAAACATAAATAAAACTAAAATTATAAATTATTTTCAGATATAGAAAAAAAAATATTTATAAATACTTTCAAATTTTCTTACATTATTTAGTATTTAATCTTGCTCGAGTTAATAACAACATGTGGTTAATTAAACTTAACGTTATTTTAAATTCACTAAGTTGAATTTCATTTTTGTCTGACCTTAGACATTTCTTTTTAATTTATATTTTGGTTAAATTTCCTAGGAGTTTCTTAATTTACCCAATGCATTTTTCGAAGGTCATATATTTTATTTCAACTAAAGACTAAACTGAGATTTATGTATTAAATATTAAAGATGTAAAAAATAAAAAATAAAAACCATTTACACTTTTGTTCATCCTTGCATCACTAAATAGACGTTGATAAAATATGAAACTTTGCTATATTTTGTAAATATCACTATATAGAAAGATTTTAACCAAAAGAATAGGAAATTGTAAATTAATGAAGTCAAATTTTTATTGGCTATTTTTTAAGAAATAAATGAAAAGAAAAGATGAAAAAGTAAAAGCAAAAAGAAAACCATTGAGTAATTGGCCCACCATGTTCATGTCCATTGTCCAAATCTCTTTTCTTTGTTCCTCCATTTTTGGTGAGGAGTTTACTCCAAGAATGAGAACCAAAACAAGTTTGTTTTTTTAAGAGTGTTTTCTTGAAAGCATTGAGCATGAGAGAGATGAGGAGAAAAAAATATATTGGGAAAAAGGTGTTTTGGATTGGATCTAATCTTATATAGTTCCATATCCAATTGTTTTTTTCTTCTTGTTAAAAAGAAAAAAAGTACATAATAAAATATTTGAGAGATGATAGAGAAAAATTAGACCAAACATTGATTCAAAGAGACAAACTTTAACACTTTTGTTTGTATTCATCATTCTTTTTTTTTATTTTTATAATTTTGTTCTCTCCAAATAACTAAGTTACCCACTAACTCACATATTTAATAATTTATATTTGTTAAAAAGAAAAAAAGAAAGAAAGAGAAAAAGTTATGGTGTTTTTATTATTGTATGCTAAAATTGATGTCACTTTCACACAAAGAGACATTGTAAAGTTGAAAAATAGAACCACAAATACCCAAAAACTAACACCTTCTCTATCTTGGTAGTTGGTTTTTGGCTAACCTTCTTTCTTTCTTCTTTCTTTCTTCTTTCTTTCTTCTTCTTCTTCTTCTTCTTCACCTTTTCTTTTTGTTTCTCTTCATTATTACTTTCTTTCTTTCTTTACTTTTCAAATCTTCATTCTTCTTCTTAGCTTCTTAAGCTTTCCAAGGTGTGTAGAATCTAAATACACATAATTCTAAAATATATTTAGGGTTTAATAGGTTTGTTAGTTTGGGTGGATTTCAGGGTTATTAGTTGGTTGAGTACGTGTAAATCTGACTATAATTTAGTAAATAAGACATTAATTATTATCATTGTTATTATAATAGTTTGATTTTTTTATTTTACTATTCTTGAATTAGAAAAAAGAAATAAATTGTAAAACTGCTTTAGACTATAGTGATGGTTACAGTTACACACTCTGAAAATTTTAATTATAAAAAATTGGTCCTACGTCATGCTTCAAGAGTGGTTTTTGCAATTTTTCAAAAGGAAAAGAGGAGAAGAAATTATAGTTTGGTATTGATTTTGCATCTTTCAATTTTTCACTAAAAAACTCCGTGGATTGAAAATGATAGCTCCAATTTTTAAACATTAAGGGTCTGTTTGGTAACTTATTCACTTTTTTTTTTTAACAAGAAACTTGTTTTTAAAATTGTGAGGAAAATTTGAAAATGAAAAAAGAAGCTTCCAAAAAAATACACTTTGTATTTCAAAACAAAAAACAAAATCAATTACCAATCGTATAGAGGAAATCTCTCTACTCTATTTAGGGTTAATTCTCATAGAAAATTAACTAATATAACATAACTAGGCAGACAGTTCGTTTGGTTCAAGTAATTACAAGAGTTGCTAGCATGTAGTTAATTAAACTATCATTATCGAGTATGTTTAATTAATTCTCTAAATGTTGGCGCATAAACTAAAAGTCACATTGTATAGCCATAAAAGAATGTTAAGAAATATACCAACCATGTTTGTGGGTTGAAGAATCGAATTACATCATTTATTGTCTCATTTTATGATTTTCTTATATCAATGACTTTTCATTCCCACACCTAGTTAATTATAATTATTATCCACCCACCTAAATGATGATGGTCTCAACTCGTGACTAACTTATACACAAAAACGTCTACCAATAACATTTATAGTTCCCTACTTTACACTTGCTAATAATTCATTATGAATGATACTAAAAGACACAAATGTACGCATCAAATCAGGTAGACATGGTCCACAAAGATTATAATGTACTTAAAAAGACCTCACAAGGATGCCCTAAAACACATCTCAATTCAATAAAAGGTAACTTTTTAAGCATTACACATTACATTACATTGCAATTGATGGTAGCAGGAGGCATTGGTGTTTGAGTGGGAGTTAGTTGGTAGGCCACACCCAAAAGAGAAAAGAAAATTTGACATATTATTTTGGAGTGGGAAGTGGGGTTAGATAGATATGATAATATAATGTTTGAATATAAGTTGAAATGAGAAGGCTAAATATATATATATATATATATGTGAATATGCAATGGGGCCATTAATATTTGAAGCATGCATGTCACATTATATTCTTCATGGATTTATATGGGTTTAGGGGTTTTTTTCTCAAACATTCTCAAGTGCCAATCATTCCCCCACTTGACCCCATCTTCAACCATCTCCACAATAACACACATTTTAATTTCTATTCATTTCTTTTTTCTTTACTTTCCCCTTCTCTTTCATTTTTTTTTCTTTTAAAAACTATATTTTTTGTCTTTGAATTTTGTAAAACTGTCGAGAACATATGCAGTTGGTCTCTAAATTTTCAAAATGTAATCTTTATAAGTTCAATTTTAAAAATAGGTATAGATCGTTTTTGAATTACTTTTATTAATAAAATAAATTGGGAGGATGCTAATTGCAAAAGAATTTGTAGATATAACAAAATTTAGAGATGAAGCTTTGGAAGTTGATTAGTTAATGGACTATCAATGATAAATTATATCGCTAATAATATATAGTTTATTGGTGATAGACCCTAACACTATTTCATATATTTTTAATATACTTAAATTATTAGTCCAAAAAGTGTTACCTATTTAAATAAGAGAAATTGCATTAGATGATAAAAAATTTTAGAAAAAAATAGTTCATAACACATCTTTTTTTCATATTGCAAATTTGGCAAATATAACGGTAATCAGATGGTAATCAGACGGTAATCTGTTTTTAAATTTGCTATTTTTGCAATTTTGAAAATATAAGTGATATGGGCTCTATTATCATAAATATTTTGCTATTTTTGCAAACTCCCCTTTAAATAACCCTAAAAAAAATCCTTTTAAATCTATTTAAAAATATTTATATACTAAAAAGTTATATTTTGAAATTTTTTAGACCAAACACATGTATTCTTAACGACTAATAGAAAGTATACGTTTTGAAATTTTAGGAACCAAACACACATATTCTTCAAAATTCTGCTACTAAGAAATGCCATTTTTTTTTTTTTTTACCTTTTGTGAATTAAACACACGTAAAAAAGTATCCTATAATTTATAAGTTGAGATAATTGTTTAGATCGAATACTATTTTCTTAGTACAACATATAGAAATAAAAAAACCAATAAAAAAAAAAAATAAGAATTAAAAACCGTTAAGATGAAAAACAAAATCCAGTCATGGGGATGGTTTTCAAACCACAACATCGAAAAAAAGTCTACGATCAAGGGAAGCTAACTCATACTCAATAGAATTACACCTATAATTGATCTAAAGAAAGACAAAGGACAGAACTCGAGAGTCATCAACGCCATTGACAAAGGCTTCCACCTTATTCAAGTCATATGTAATTAGGGGGTGAGGTGACAACAAATTACCTAAAAAGTAGCACCATGGTGTCTGTGCGTGCCACATATCATTTCTAAATGTCAAATTAAAAAACAATACATCCAAGGTACTAAAACAAACGTTTTACAATTTTAAATATCTAAATTAATCTCATTTTTTTTATATATAACATTTAGTTTCAACAATTGCCTATCAAAAGGTTGAAGACGAAGAAGAAGAAGATATTTTTGTATTTGCTTTGATGAAAGAATGTTCACTCTAAACAAAATGATATAACATTTAACGTGGGTCAACCGTTCAATTAATCCTTTTTTTTCAATAATGTTACTATTTCACTAATTGAAGTTGGACCCACACTAGGGGCATGACCCGAAACAATAACATACAATACATAACCATAATATATATATATATATATGCTTTTATGTAATAATTAAGTGTGCAAACTTTTTCTTTTCTTTTTTAACTTCTAAGAGACTTGTAAAGAAAGCAAAGCTCTCCAAAGCCTTTCCACATTTTGTATTCTACAATCATACAATGGAGAAATTTGGAAAAGGCAAAAAGGGATAAATCAAACCTCTTTCTATTTCGTAATTCATAATAATAATAAACTTTGCTTTTACACTTTAAAGTGAATATAAATATTTTTGTGCATTAATTTTGGTGCATTGGCAGTTTCCAATTTAAAAGCCCAATTCCCAGAGTTATTATTATTAGTTATTATGGGTTTGGAGTTTGAATTTAGTATTTTTCCAGAATCAAACTCCCCTATTTTTAAAATCATTTCCCATTCATATTTTCTCTCAACAACTTTCACTTTTCATTAAATTCATCTTTATTTTTCCTTCAATTGATTTATTAACACTTTGTTCTTTTGATTTGGTTAATTTTAATTCATTTATATTTAAATATCTAAATCAATCCTTTTTAGATATTCAATTTGGGACATTTTTCAACGTTAGTTTCTTTAAGTCCCACAATTTCCTTTTCATTTTGCAACATTTTTTTTTAATTCAATAAATATAGAAAAAATAGTATCTTTTACCAACATAATATATATGGATTGAGCTGGCTTCATTATATAAGTTTTTAATTTTGAAATGTTTCAATGTATGGCAATAGCAGAAAGGATTTCCAATATAATATGCATTGTTTTCCTTCTAAAATTCATTTCAGCAATAAAGGAGCTGATGGGACCTTTTTTTCCTTTTCCTTTTTGTACTATCAAATTGATGGGTCTTGAATTGTTCTTCACAAATAAACAGTACTGGGTCTTGGCTGCAAGCTGTACCCTGTGCCCTGTACTCATTTTCCAATTAATATTACATATCACTGCTCCAATCTTCGTTCCTAGTGAGTGCAGTGTTAGGTTTAATGAATTTCAATGCATATGAGTGAGTAATTTAACTAACCATAAAAAATAAGTAAGCTTGAGTCTTTCATTTTGAGTGTTCAAATTAGGTTACTCTCAAAACGAGCAAGTGTTAGAAATGTAAGTGGAGCTTAAGGTTGTTTGAATCCCGCTTACATGTTATCCAACTCAATTGGTTTATCATAGTTTCAAAAGGTTCGTCTAACATTTTTCATTTGAGATGTGTGTTCTCTACGTCTCTTCTTCTTATACCATGTAAATTTTAGAATTGTATTACACAATTCTCAACAAGCCAATTTCAAGTGATGCGGGTAAGTAATTTAAAATTCTCACTTTTCCTATATGTGATTTTTTACTAAAGTTTCCAAAGGGGTTTAAAAGGTAAAACATTAAAAATAAAGAAATAATTAATCAAACTAAATTAGAAAATTCAAACCCAAGAATTTCATAAAATTCATAACTATAAGATTAGAATGGTAATATCGATTCTATAAAAAAAAATCATGAAAAACAAAAAAATACATAAAAGTATAAGAACAAAAAAAACACTTCATTTTTCAAAACAAGTTTTTTTTTCCCAATTGATTGAAATAGAGAAATATCGTTTCATGTTATGTCGTATTCCATAACATGATAGTGACAATACATACATTTTTATTATTTTTTTTATTTTAATAAAATATAATTTTGGTATCTCTATTTTAAAATTCATTCAATTTTAGTATTATTTACTCTAACTTTAGATGTAAATTTTTTTAATCATAAACATAATGAATACAATTTATCTAAATAAAAACATTGGTCACTTGCTATCAATGAACTTAGACTATGTTTCAATAAGGTTAGAATGGTAATATCGATTCTATAAAATAAAAAGCCCTAATTCATGTTTTATAATATCACATTCATATTCATATTTTGGCTATTTTCTAAGTATTTATTTAATATTCACTAATTTTCCTATCTTTTTTTTTTTTTAAGTATATGGTATGGTGGTTATGTAAGAAGCATATGATTGAGAAATTTTGAATATATATGTCTTATAAATAATTAATTGTTAACCTAAATAAAAGTAAATAGTAACGAAACTAGTTAATTGATACACTTTTATGATAAAAGAGAACTAAAAGAAAATTACTAAAGGCAAATTTGAATCATATATCCATTGTTTATGAATTCAAAGAAAACATTATTAGTAGTGACAAACTAGCATAATTTTGAAGAATTGTGATTTGGTATGATTTCAATGGTGAGTGAGAGAGAGGATGAAATATTCAAGTGGATATAAAGGAACAATGGGACATGGTGGGGCTTTTCTTGTAGGGTAGTGAAAAAGCAATGAAGCAAATAGGGGAAGGGGAGGACCTCTTTTTCTTTCTTTTGTCCCTTTTTTTTTTTTAAATAATAATGAAGATTATGAGATTTAATTATATTTGAAAATGATATAAATTAATTACGGGGATGGAATTTGAACCTTCGAAGTAGATGTCTTAGTCAGAAAACTATGCTAACCCTAAAAAGAAGTTGATCGTGAGAAGTGACACCACCAATGTTGCTGGCGCTTCTTCCTTTCTTTACTGAACTTTTTTAAAAGAATAATGCGAGAAGATAGATATTTTTTGAATATTTGAATTTTAGGATTTAATAATCTAACTTTAATTTTTATATATTTTTAAATATTTAAATATTTAAATATATAATAGATAACTTATTCGATGTGACAAATTGATTTCATTAATTTCTCATGTTGATAACATTGTCTCTTTTTTAAAGACAAGTTTTGAAGTATTGTGAATGGAAATTTAAATTCACATTTAATGTCACATGTATATATTTTTTTTTATTAAAAAATTTAAAACAATACAAATTTGTAAACCAAACATTTTATTTAAAAATAAATAAATTTTATACAAATTCAATTCAAGACCAAAAAAAATATTAAATTATAATATATGCTAAAATATCATATAAAATTAATTAGACTATATCAAAATAATGCATCGTATTAAGAGATTTTTATTAAAAAAATTTCCCTTATAAACGTGATTCTCTAAATATTTTTTGAAACCTTAACAAAATTTTCTATGAAAAGATTTTAAACATCTATATCCATAGATCTAGTTCATTCTCCCGTGAATGAGTTTTCATCTATATATCAATTGTAATGAGTCTCAATTGCAAACGTAATTAAATTACTCTTGATCATGCTTAAACATTATGCAAACCTAATTTGATTATGATTGAGGGTATCTACTATTATATCATTATCTTCTCATTGTTATCGTCGTTACAGGTAAGGATCCATCAGTAAGAGTAACTGTAACATATTCATAATTCTTCTACCGCAACAGTGAAATATTTGATATATGAGGGCAAACACAATCAAATTGATCACCTTCAACTCTACCTCCAAACTGCATGCACTTGTTGATTCTAGATTTAACTATGTAATCCACATTTCATTAATATTACACATGCATAATAAAAACAAACAATCGATAAATAACGGTAAACAAACGGGACCTACTTTTTGGAAAAACTAATGGTTGGGATGGATAACAATTTAGTAGGAAGAAGGTATAGTTTTGGGGAATGGGAGAATGAAAAAATGAATGATGGAGAAAATTTTACATGGGAAAACAAAAAAGAAAGGGAAGATCTTTTACCACAAGCCTCATCAAGCTGACAAAATTCCTCTCATGTCATGATGTATCATACCCACTTTTTCCTCCATTTTAATACTTACTTTTTTGTACATTTCTAAAGTCTCATCATTATTGCACTTCTCTCTCTCTCACATTCCTACCATTCCCTTTTCCTTCCTTTTCTACTTCAACCATACATTTTGTTACTCCACATTTAAGAAATGTATTAGATTCCCTAAGTAGAGGTGTTCGAGGTACGAGTTTGACGACTACACCATAAAATTTTGAACGTACACAAAGAATTAGTTGAAAACAAGCTGCTCATCAATTGTTTTAATAAGATCAATTATATGTTAACGATTTAAATTTAAAGATAGATTGCGAGTATGTATGTTTGATCTCACCAAGCGTGACAAAATATGTATTATAAAAGTTTTTCTTTTAGTACAAGTGTACACCATGTAGGAATCAAGAATCAAACCCATCTTTTAAATTTAAGCTTAAATTGTAAATTTAATGAAGAAAATTAGAATTTAGTTGGTATGATTTATTATTAACTCGTTAAAACCATTTATTAAGGCTTGTAACCATCGAAAAATTAAACCTATTTCTTCTTGTTTTCGAGTATAAAAACTAAAATTTTTGGCAAATTTTCTAAAACTAAAATAAATTTGTAAAATAGATGTTTTTAAATATAAGAAAATAAAGGAAGTATATTTGTAATTAAAATAAAAAGAAGTGTTAAAAGGTAGAGAAAAATAAACAAAGCCTAATCTAACCTGGAGAATATTTACACAGAAAGATGCATTTAAAAGAAAACAAAAACTTACAAAGAGCATCATCATCACTATCCTGTTCTTGTTCCTGTTCCTGTTCAATCCTGCCACACTTTGTTTTTATAAATTAGAGTGTTGTAAAAAAATCAACCACCAAGACAAGAGAACAAAACAGTACTCCTTTCCTTTGCTTGTTCTTCATTCATTGGATTTACAAAACTTACAAACAAATCCAAACATTTTTTTTGAATATCCATTAACCACACACAAAGAGAGAGAGAGAGAGAGAGAGAGGAGAGAGATCTTGAGTTGAACAGTGGCCATGTTCCCACTGTTGGAATTGCAAAAAATAAAAATAATGGGGTCCCAATCTTTGAAATTCATCATCATTACAAAACAACAACTCTTCCCCTTCTTTTTATAAAACCATTCCCATTTCTTCTTCTTCTTCTACCCCCATTTTCTTTTCCTTTCTCTCCCATTTCTTCTTCCCCCATTTCTTCACCATGTCTCTGTTCCCCTTTGCTTTCTTCTTGCTTTTCTTCCACTTTCTTCCTAAAGCTTACTCTTCCCCTTATCTTCTTGACAAGATTTCTTCCTTACCTGGTCAACCCCTTGTTGGATTTCGTCATTATTCTGGCTATGTTAATGTTGGTGATCGTAATCAGAAGGCTTTGTTTTATTACTTTGCTGAAGCCCAAGTCGACCCTCCTTCTAAACCCCTTGTTCTTTGGCTTAATGGAGGTGATTTTCTGCTTTTCTTCAGACTATTGGGTAATGGGGTAATCCCCATTTGGGGTTTTTCTTTATTTTTTGTTAATTGGGGGTTGTTGTTCGTTGCAGGTCCTGGGTGTTCTTCTTTGGGAGTTGGGGCATTCTCTGAAAATGGACCGTTTCGGCCTAGAGGGGAGGTTTTGGTTAGGAATGAGCATAGTTGGAATACAGGTTTGGATTGTAATGCCTGCTTTAGTGTTTGATGAAATGGGTTTGGTTTGCTTTTTTGAAGACTTTGTGAGTGTTAATGGGTTGTTGTTCCTCTGTTTGTTTTGATGTTCAGAAGCGAATATGTTGTATTTGGAGACGCCTGTGGGAGTGGGGTTTTCGTATTCAACTGATACTTCTTCATATGAGGCTGTGGGAGACAAAATCACAGGTGGGAATATGTGAATATGAAGTTGTTTGGGATAGTTTTTTTTGGTTCTGTAATTTTGTTTTTCTGTAAAGTGAGATGATGGTAGTTTCCGACGTAGTTGAAAATAACTTCCTACCTTCATAAGAAAAAGACCACTTCAAGGTCAACTTCAACTTCCTAATTGCTTGGTCCCTCTCTTCTTTTGTTTGTTAGTAAGTGAAAAATGCTTCTTTGCCTTTTCTACCTTTTCCCCCCTTTCTTTTCCTTCTCTTCTTTTAATTGTTTTATCATTTTTATTTTTCTTTTTGGTGGAAACTGCACTTTTGCCATTTTCAGTGACACTGTTCTAGTAGGAAAAGGAAAATTACAAAAACAACTGTAGTAACTTTCATTTTGAATAATTATTATAACGTATAAGTTTAGTAGTGCTTTGAAAAGGAGCTATTAAGGACAAAGATTTGATAAGGTTTTGGAGTAATGGAAAGTTTAATTGGTGGTGGGTTTTGTATTCTTCCTTTAAAAAAGTAAAAAAAAAAAAAAAAAAACTACCTTTCTTTAATATGTTTTGTTTCTAAGTGAATGTTTGTGATGCTTATGTTTGATATATCTGCAGCAAGAGACAATCTGGAGTTCTTGGAGAAATGGTTTGTCAGATTCCCACATTACAGAAACCGAAGCTTGTTCATTACAGGAGAAAGCTATGCTGGTATGATACTATTTCTCCTCAAAATTACATCTTCCTTGAATAGAAAAGCAAAAAGGGGAAGAAAAGCAGAATAATAATCATTTTCTTGATTTCTGTAGGTCATTATGTTCCCCAACTGGCAGAGCTTATGGTCCAATCTAACAAAACCTCATTCAACCTCAGGGGCATTGCTGTAAGTAAAAAAAAATTCAACCCCGTTTTTTAAATCTAAACTACCAGGACCACTAACAAATGCACCATTGATATCAAATGAGCTCATACATGAGCTATGTTCTAATGTCGTGTTAGAGGTACCTCTAGATTCATGAACTTAACGAACTGTTTATATGTCCATTTGCAGATTGGAAATCCTGTTCTAGAATTTGCTACTGACTTCAACTCAAGGGCTGAGTTCCTTTGGTCACATGGATTAATATCGGATTCAACATTTAAAATGTTCACGTCAATGTGCAACTACTCTCGTTATGTGGGTGAGTACTACAGGGGGTCTGTTTCACCCATTTGCTCAAGGGTGATGAGCCAAGTGAGTAAAGAAACCAGTAGATTTGTTGACAAGTATGACGTTACCCTTGATGTGTGCATATCGTCTGTGTTCTCTCAATCCAAAATCCTCAACCCTCAAGTGAGTAGTGAACCAGTTAATTCACTTCTTTTTCACTTTCTCAGAATCTAACTAAACTTTGATTCCAATCTTCTTCATTGTGTGTAGCAAGTAACCGAGTCGGTTGATGTCTGTGTGGAGGACGAAACAGTTAACTATCTCAATAGGCAAGATGTACACAAAGCACTTCATGCACGTCTAGTGGGAGTGAGGCGATGGGCTGTTTGCAGCAGGTACAGACTTCTTCATACTAACAATACTCACCAAGAATGAAAAATCTTGATGTATTTTCATAAAAAGCTTGATGTTCATTCAGATTGACATTTTTCATTTGAAATTGATAGCATACTGGATTATGAGCTGTTGGACCTAGAGGTGCCGACTATCAACATCGTGGGAAAACTGATCAATGCAGGA
This sequence comes from Cucumis hystrix, assembly GCA_025688845.1. NCBI lineage: Eukaryota > Viridiplantae > Streptophyta > Magnoliopsida > Cucurbitales > Cucurbitaceae > Cucumis > Cucumis hystrix. The sequence goes on from CM046889.1 coordinate 19,650,430, forward strand.
ATACAAGTGTTGGTCTATAGGTATGTGAAAGTGAAACTTCTCTTGGGGTCATTTCATGATACTCGTCAATCCTAAAGCTGTTAAAGCTGACTTCATCAAACATCTTGTATTTTCAGTGGAGATCAAGATTCCGTCATTCCACTCACAGGAAGTAGAACGCTTGTTCACAAACTGGCCAAAGAGTTGGGACTACAAACAACCGTACCTTATCGAGTCTGGTTCGAGGGGCAGCAGGTAAATCTTGTTGCCTAACAACCCCATAAACAGTTCAAGAAAAACTTTCTTGTTCTTGACATTAAAGTTAGAATTCTTTGAGATATGAGTGAATTTGGATGGTTCTTGCTCTTCAGGTTGGTGGGTGGACTCAAGTTTACGGCAATATTCTTTCCTTTGCCACAATCAGAGGGGCATCACATGAAGCACCATTTTCACAGCCTGAAAGATCATTGGTGTTGTTCAAGTCATTTTTACAAAGTCAGCCTCTACCAGAAGCTTTCTGATAGATAATTCAGGTCGAGCTCGTGATCGAAGAGAATGGAGTTCGATTGCTTAAATAATAATTTGAGAGTGAAAATTTATTTCCCATGTGTATCCTTCAGTGTCATTAATCAACACTGGAATGGAAGATTTTTGTAAAGGTCATCAGTAAAAAGGAGAAAATTGTATTAGAAAAGAGGGACGAACAGAGCTCTTTTTGTCCTCTTTCATGAATTCTGTAAATTCTATATCTTGAGTCATTCGGACAAAATTGAGAAGCAGATGGAACTTTGGGAGAAGAAGAGAGTTTTATTAGTGATGTATTTCAGATTGTACAACATTTTCCGCCAAGAATTTTCATAATATTTAACTGTAACTAGAATGTAATGGAATGTGTTCATGGTGTTCTGAGTGAGCGTTTAAAATATTGAGAAACAACAGTGGGAGCTTGGACTTGCATTTCCATGCAACTAAACTCTAAAGCTAGTATAGGTTTTGACAATAGAACAGATGTACAAAGGCTTTGCTCATGTTCCCCATATTCTCCAGTTCTTGTAATGTGAGAATGGTGGTCTCCATCTTCTGCTCTGTTTAATGCGGGAATCGAGACAGTTGCTGGCTTTACAGCTCGCACCCTAAATGCAAATTATATATTCAAATGCTCCAGTTGAAAGAAATATTAAACTTGACTATCTTAAACGTAATACACACCAGCATTGAATTTGACAGGAATATTTGAGTAGCTCAGGAGTATATTCCGTATGCCCACTGAAATTTTAAAACAATGAAAGTGTCATAAGCCAATGAAGTGCAAATTTGGCAAACATAACCATTTGTACATTGGAAGATTCAGTTACCTATAACTTGGGAGAGACATTTTGATAGCTGGTCCCATCCATTTGCTGAAAGGAACTGCCAACATCAGCTTGTTATCAGAAACACAAGGAACTTTCAATTTGAACAGGAAAATCCAACCAATAAAAGTTTACTCACTACTCCTTGAAAGTTGGGACTAGGAAAAGAAAAGTTCATAAACCACAATGGTAGGCTTAACAGGCAAAAAGAACTGTCCACTAATCTTTGAAATTAGGGATAGAGATCAGAACACATTATTTCAACCACTAAAAATTTAACTAACCTTTTTGATGTAGGGCATCCTATTTTATGGTTTTCCATGGAACATGTTCAATGTCTCACATCAACCGCAAAGATTATCATAGATAGATTTGATGCAACATGGAAGATATAATCAGCAAGACATACAAGCAGAGAGCTGGACATTTTTTGACAACAATTCTAGAGCACTGAAGTTTTCAGAATATTCAGTGTTAGTGATGCCACTTTCCTAAGAAGATCAATAAAATTCTATCAGATGATAAGGATCTGAAAGACAATGCAGAAGAAATATGACAGAACACATCAAAGGTATGACGTTGGTGAAGAGTAGTTGAGATGAGCAGGGCTAATTTTTTCTCTTTCAAAAGAAGTATTAAGCAATATTGGCTCCATAATTAAGCAGCTCACCAGAAAAAGAAAGGTTGATATTGCAGACATCTATTGAAGTAGGACCCTTCACTTCAGTCACTTGGACATGCTCCTGATTCTTTTGGTTGTGGAAATTACTATTCCTACGTAAGAAGCTGAGAAGTCCTCTTTCACTCTGACGCTTTGGAACTGCCTCAATCCTCTGTTTCAGGGGACGACAAAGTTCTTGTTGATGTTGCTCAAAATGTTAAAAAGTGTATAGAGATAATAGTTGAGTGAATCCCAGCTGATCAGGAGTATATGTATATTGTTTGGAGGTCAGATGATTATTGTTATTGCCAATATTATTGAGAAGAATAATTATTGTGAGTGGATGTTGCAATACTTCTTAATAAAAGGGTCACAGCATTATAACATTGATCAAGCATGTATCCAGGAATTACTTATTGAAAAACCACAATATTTAAAATTGTAGCCTACCTTTGTAAACCTAGCAACTTGACTTGGAAGCCCTACTTCCTGCAAGAGAGAAGAATGCAATAAAATTAATAGAAAAATTAACAAAAAAAAACAGTAGGATGTCGGGCATTGCATGTCATCCATCACAAAAGATCAAAATGAATATTATTCTTGTTGGAGATTTATTCTTCATTAATTTTATAATAACTAGATTGCACTCATCTCTATGCATCTTCTTAAACCACAAAAGAGGAAAAAAAATATTTTTTAGAAAAGAAAATTCTTCCACGTGACAACTTGTGATTAGACACTTGGGTGGACGGCACAACGATGTGTTCAACTTCGGTTGCACCAAAGTATTTTTCAATTCTTCAAATATATCACTTTAGACAGGTTTTATGAATTGTCAAACAAGACTTGGTCTTACTCTACACCCAGGCAAAAGAAGCATTTTAAAATCTAAAAATGGCCAACAGACTATAAAAACTTCAGCATTGGGATAAAAGGATGGGGCAATATCGATATAGATAGTGAAGTCATTGAAGGAAAACCTAAATGAAAGAGAGAGGACACTGCTGATGGTGCTAGATAACTCAACCAAGCTTCACACTCCATTTATAACACCTTTATATATAGCTTCAATAGCTGCCTAGTACTTTGCCAATTGTTTTATTATTTTTTTCATAAAACAACTTTCATTAAATACATACATACATACATACATATATATATATACATATATTAGGACAGAAAAAACAACCAGCCTAACAAAACGCCCCTACTAAAGGAAGAGGGTCCAACTAAGAGAAATGTTTTCTAAAGAAAAAAAAAGCTTTGAAAACGAAGACCAAAGAGATGAAATTTTATCAGAGACCAAATCTCTTAAGGATCCCTTTCCCTCCCTCTAAACACCTTATTGTTCCTCTCCCCAAAATATCTTGGTTTTATGGAAACCCAAAGTCTACCATATCTAACAAGGAAGGTGTTCAAGAATTCCTTTTTACAGAAAACTTTCAAGCTACAAGTATAACTTTGAAGAGAAGTATGGACTAGGACTATCATTGCCATAAAATTAAGGTGAATGCTATCCACTTCTAAGGTCTGGGTAATCCATCATGTTATCACCTTGAAAAGTTGGAATTAAGACCATAAAAGACATATTTGGAATGACTAAAGGGGTGTTTAGGAATCCAACTGGTGGGAGTGAGCTATTAAAGCTCCTTTCATTTCTGAGGCTCCAATTAGAATAGTGGTGTTTACAACCACTTTATTATAACCTACAATTATCTATAGTTATACTATTTAAAACCCCTCTTTGCTACCATGTACTGTTTCTTACCAATCCTTCCTCTCCCTTTCCTCTCCCTCTTATGTTAAAGTGTTTACTATTACCTACTCAGACTAAAATAATCTTCACCCCAAACACAAACTATTATAATCCAAACTAAAACACTTTGCACCCAAACACATGTCACATACTATTATAACTACTAGGCTATAACAACAAACTTAACTTGCTTAAAAACACCTTTTTAAATACTTAGAAAGCCATTCTGAATAAAGACAAAATTTCAGTGGCACCAAAGTGTTATAAGATGATGAGCCAATGAAAAAATGGAATTTACAAAATCATCCTAGTGTGTATGTCTATTGATACTTTCGATTCTCGCTCCTCACTCTCGTAACTCATTGATTTTTCTTTTCTTTTTGAGTTTTCATTCCTCTAAAATGTTCGTAGTAATTAGTGGTTAGAATTAAGAAAAAAAAGGGGAAAAAAAGAGAATTACATTAGTAAGTCGCTGAAGGAGGAAAAGAAAGAAAAAAAAAGGAACGAACGAACGCCAAGTAGAGAGGATTGAATAGAGTAGATTTTGTAATTTCACCCAATAACACAAGGTTATAAAACTTAGAGCTATTTTCAAATATAACAAAATGAACAAAAAAAAAATTACAAAATATAGCAAATAATCACAATCAATCTATAATAAACCGTGATAGATTCTATTTGTGTCTTAGATTGTGATATTTTGCTATATTTGTAAATATTTTTAAAAGTTTTGTCATTTAAAATGATTTTCCTAAAACTTGTATCCTCTTGGGCTTGATTTCATTTGGGCCTTACCAAATGGGTCATGTATACATTGAACCCTAAAGTGATGCATGATAACTTCCATTTCTACCAGGCTCTACCATACCACACGTATATGTACTATGAAAATTAAAAAACTTTTCCTCTTTTGCTCATTGGATAAACCAAGAATGGCATATGAGTGTCTTGGGTAAAGTAGTATATTGATAATTTGGCTTATCCCTCCACTCATATATATTAGGGGTAAAGAATGGTTAGAAGAGACTACAGGGCAGATGGAGAGCACAGAATATTCAGAATGTTCAAATTACCACAGAAACAGACATGGGATGATAACAAGTTCACAAATAATTGTTTCAAATTCCATACAAATCAAGCCTCAGAAATCAATATCAACAATCCTTCAAATGCCATACCTTTCTTCCATGATCACAAGCTTCAGCACTGTTCACTAGAACCTTAGCTGCCCATCTGCTTTCATAAAAGAAGGCCAACTAAGAATCAACAATAATCTAGAAGGAAAAAAATTAACAAAGAAATAAGGCATAGGTCTTCCCAAATTCAATGTTCTTGCAAACCCCTTTCATCTTATTTTTACCCATCATTCAAACTATACCACAACTCCACTCCAGACCAGACCCAAGCCGGTCCAAAAAAACCCAATTCCACTTAATAACCGGTCAATCAGAATATTGATCAAACTAATCAACCAAACAAAATTACAAAAGTATGCCACTAAACATTCAACCACTCTCATAATCATCAATGGAACAAAAGGGTGGTAGAAAAAGCATACGCGCAAGAGGTTGGGCGGTTCCAAACAATTCCAGAAATTACTACAAGCTGCCAAAACAAAATCCAAAACATGGGGTTCTATATTAGCTAAAGTACCAAATTTCCATTGATTTAGTTTCAATAAAGAAAGAAAAAAGAAGGCAAAGAAAAAAGAAAAAAAACCAGACCTCATCAAAAGTTCCTGCTGGACTGTCATCATAGTTAGCAAGAAAAAACCCACCAAGAGTATAACTGTAGAGGGAGAAACAGACAGCAATAACACATTTTAAGCATACATTAAACAAAAGCACACTACTAAATCATATCAATCCAGTCACATTTCACGATTTCAACACACCCATTAATCGTATCTTCAATAATCAGAGAAATTAAACAAAATTCATAATGATTAAAGAAATACCCAAATGCTTCAACAAGTCTTAACTCCTTAGGAATACAAGCTCGAGCAGTTGTAGCCTTAACAAGATGGAGTTGATACAAGGCCCTGAGAAATGGGAAAAAAAAAAGGAGAATGAAGAAAAAGTAAAATGGAAGTTTTGAATTCAATAATAATGACCTTCCTCTGAACGTCCATGGAGGTTTGCCATAGCCTGATGATGAACATTTTTGGTCTCCAATTTCCATGGAAGTTTAGTGTGGAAAGGAAGAAGAGAGAAATGGGATTATTATTATCCAATTTGAAGGATAAGATATGGTCCATAATATATGGAGGTTTGTAAACGTGGCACCATTTTAAGCAACATGTAGTCTTAGTCAGCACATCCTACCTTTTCTTACCAAACTTTTTGGCATTTTTCCAAAAATTAAATTAGATTAGATTCCATAATTCTTCAAAAGTTATTTTTTTCTTTTCTTTTCAATGTTAAGTAACTCCAACATAGTTACAATTTATTAGCTCGTTTTATTGAACAACATCACATTTATTCATTATCTATAATGAAAATTGGTGTAATTGTAATGAAATTTTATGTATAGATCAATCCTTATATATTATAAGTACAAATATAATTTGATTGTTTTTTAATTCTATTTATTCAAAATTATAAATGGGTCACATTTAATGTTTAGAGTCAAACAGTAATGGTAATAATAAATATGACATTCATACTCCACATGCACTATAGTAACATTAATTGTAATGATAACGTAATTTTGCAAATGCAATTAGATTGATTATTCTTTACTTATCAATCAGATTGCATTTTTTTATTAATCAGATTGCATTTGATTATGTTTTTCTTCTACATTTTTTTGGAAAATTTTTCAAAAATAGAACATTTGACAAAATATTTATATTTTATAAAAAAATCAAATATAATGAACTTCTGTTTGTTTTGTTCTATGGAGTGCAAACATAATTTGTCTTTTTTATATTTTAGAAAAAAAAAATCTTCATAATTTCCTCTCATTTTTTCGATTAAGAAGAAAATTACTTGCAAATAAAAACTTAGTTCAATTGAAATTTATATATACTAATCAAATATTTTGTCTTTTTTTTTTTTTTTATAGTAAAAAGATGTCTACTTTGATGGGCAAGAAACGTAAAGTATGCGGATATTAAAAAAGTTTAACCATAAATAAAACTACTTTTTTTCATGGTAAAAAGACGTCACCAAAAACCCTTTTTTGATGCTTTCAACTATCAATAAATGAAACTTTAACGTTTTTTGTCCATCAAATATATGAAAAAGCCCATCAGCAAGCAATATTTAATTTATGTTTTTCGAACGTGAATGTAAGGTAATATTGAGAATTATGTTTTCATTGATGTTTTTTGTCCATCAACCATTATTTTGTCATTTGGGCATTTTGAATGTAACTATACACTTTTGTTAGCGTTTATTACCCATAAACCATACCAATTTTCATTTTACAAAAATACATATCGTTACGACTCTCTCATATATGCAACCAGTAATCAACCCCAAACAAACCTTTAATTGGAGTTTGTATTTACAGTTACCCTAACCCGTACTTTATAGACAAACAATAAAATATACAAAATCACTTGCATATAGTTACAAAACAACTTCAAACCAAGTAGTGCAAAATACGAACAATTACGTATACCAAACCAGCTAACAACAACTACATAACTCCTTCCACATAAAGAACTACACAAATCTCTTTGGTCCAAGCTTGGTTGGAATTCAAGTAGTGTTAGTGGTTCGGTTGACATAATTATTATTTTCTAAAATATTATATAATTGGTAGGGTTTGGATTGGTCTTTGGGCGTCGGTCCATTGAAAGTGGCCCACAATGATCCTCTCTCTCGCTCGCATTGCAACCATAGTCTCACAACAAATTCATTGATTGTTAGTTAGTTTGTTCATTTTTGTTTTTGTGCATTAACGTTTATTTTTTCAATTTATGTCCTTTCGACATTGCCCATGATCGAGCAACGATCTTAGAATTTAGACTTTGTGATTTAAGGTTTTATGGTTGAATATCAATCCAAACATTGGCCCAACAATGATCAATGAATAGATCATAACAAAACTTAATTACAAAAAGATCAAAATAGCATTTAAACAAAATACTAAAAGCTTGTAATCATTTCGTTCGGAACCAAGCTGATGCCAAGTTATTTGCTTCGTTGGAGCCTGATTTTCAAATACTAAAATACTTTTTGTAAGTTGCTGAATTTGAAGTTCCTTTCATTTTAGTCTTTTATGTTTTCAAGCAACTAACCATTTTGATTTTTCTATATCAATTAACATCTTTAATAATAATTTATAACTTCAATCAAATAAATATAGTAAATTGAATCAAAATATTTATAAATGTAGCAAAATATTGATAGATGTCTAGTAGATCATTTCCTTGTTTATCTTTTCTTATGAAAATTTTGTTATATTTATAAATATTTTGGTAGTTTTGTTGACATTTTTCATTACTTTAGGGTTTATCATTAGTTATATTTTTAAAAAATATATATATTGATAACATTTTCACTCTAAATTTCTAAAATATATTCATATATTTCATGAAAATTATACATTTTATGAAAATTATTGTTCGTTTTATCTGTTTAAATAAAAATCAATTTTTTATTTATTGATGATATGAAGACTAAAATTTTGAATAAATTTCATACTATATTATATGAAAAACTAAAACAATATTAAAAAAAATTGGTTTATCTAAGATATGTTTGGGAGTGGTTTAGTTAAAATCAGTTTTGTTTCTATAGCCAACTTTGAGAAGCAGCTGATCTTAGACGAGAAGGCTAAAACCCCTCCAAATTCAAGGATGTTCATCACACATTTATAATTACTACTTCCTAAACTTTAGTTGTCTTAATTTAAACATGTGTAACCATGTTTTACACATTATTCTAATATAATTTACTTACAATTTTCTTCTTCTTGTTATTATTATTCTATTCTAAATTTAGTTTATGTCAATAGTATATTTTTTTTAAGAAATAAATTTTAGGGTTAATAAAAATATAATTTTGATGGTTTGGAGTTTGTTTAATTTTATTTCTGGGATGAATTCTAAATAATTTTAAAAACATTAGTGATTTGATATTACCCATAATTTACAAATGAGATTAATAATCCCAACTAAGAAGTTAATTAATTAATTAAATTGGAGCAGAACGGAAATTAACGAACAAATTAAAGTACCGAAGAAGAATAAAATGGTTTCCATTATTATTAAAAATAATTAAGAAATTGCAAATACAAATTAAGACTATCATATAATTTTAAGTGCATATGGTGGAATTCAACGAATATCCACGCAAGGATTAACAAATGGGGATTGGTGCTCCATTCCACTCTTTCAAGCATTCGAAGATAGAGTCGATCATCTTTCCTTGACTTAAAGCAGTGAATACCTTCTCGCACTCTTCTCCCGGAGAAATTACCCTTTCGCCGGTTAGCAATTTTGTTCCCAACTCCTCTCTAATAAATTTGTATAATGGGTAAGACCTGCAATCCTTGATTTGATTTTCAATTTTAGAATTTCCATTCTCATATGCCAACCTTACGTTTTCTACCTCCTTTGGTAAGATTGCCTTCAACTCCTCTTCGAAAGCACCAATCTTTTGGAAGATTGAGGTGTTTTCGTTCGTTTCTCTATCGCCATTTTTAAGTGCATGCTCGACAAGAATTTGCCTTAGCTTTTGCATAAGAGGGTAGGTAGCACTGCATGGATCATCTATGTATGCAAAAGTGTATTCTCTGTCAACAACTTTGAGTAAATCTTTCTCACAAAATCTTGATGGATGAAGTGCGCCATTGGAAGAGGTAGTCAACACTTTTTTTGCTACTTGGCTAACTGTGCTTTTCACCGCGCTCTTCAAGTTTTCCTCCAAATGCCTCAAGTCAATTGCTTGACATAAAGCAACTAAGAATGTGGAAGACATGAGTTTAAGAATATCGATGGCTTCAGCTGTTTTCCTTGAGGAAATTAAACCAAGAGAGTTAACATCTTGGTTGTGTTGCTCTGCGCTTTGGACGTGACTTGTCACAGGATTTGCAAGATATTGAAGCTCAGAGCAGTATGAAGCCATGGCAATTTCAGCACCTTTAAAGCCATAATCCAAGCTTGGATTTCTACTTGCAGAAAGGTTAGAAGGCAAACCGTTATTGTAAAAATCATTGACAAGTTCTGAAAATTGGGCAAACATGAGCTTTCCAATTGATGCAATAGCCAAACGAGTGTTGTCCATAGAAACTCCAATCGGCGTTCCTTGGAAGTTACCTCCATGTAGCGCCTTGTTTCTTGAAACATCAATCAAAGGGTTGTCATTGACTGAATTAATTTCCCGCTCAATTGACTTGGTGGAGAAACGAATCACTTCAATCAAAGGACCCAACCATTGAGGAGAAGTTCTAAGAGCGTAACGATCTTGTTTGGGCTTTTGGAGAGGATCCATTTCATGCAATTTCTTTGCCGTTTTCATGTAAGAGCTTCCATCTAAAATGTGCTCCATGATTGCAGCTGCTTCAATTTGACCAGGGTGGTGCTTCAACTTATGGGTCAAATGGTCGGTGAATTCGGGCTTTCCTTGCATCACCTCAGCAAATATTGCAGATAAAATTTCAGACAAAACGGCTAAAATATTTGCCTCAAAGAGAACAATGGAAGCCAATCCAGAACCGACTGCAGTGCCATTAACAAGAGCAAGACCTTCCTTAGGCTGCAACTCAAAGAACCCGGAATCAATACCAGCTTGTTCAAAAGCAGTCTTTGCGTCAAGGGTTTCTCCATTAGGTCCAATAGCTTTTGAATTGTGACGACCGGTAAGCAACCCCGCAATATAAGACAAAGGAACCAAATCTCCAGAAGCAGTAATTGTTCCTCTAAGTGGCAAACATGGAGTGACGTTGTGGTTCAAGAGATTAGTAATCGCTTCCAAAATCTCGAATCGAATGCCAGAATACCCTTGAAGTAGAGTGTTGATTCTCACCAACATAGCAGCTCTTGTTGCGGAGTGAGGCAAAGTGTGATTCGATTCACTTCCATTTCCAAAGATGCCAGAATTCAAAAATCGAATCAACTCCTTTTGAAGAGCTCCACCTTGATTGGTTCTTCTATGGGAAGTAGCACCAAAGCCAGTAGTGACACCATAACTATCAGTGCCTTTACCCATGCTCTCCATCACCCAATCACTGCTAGCTTTGACACCAGCCCTTGCAGACTCAGCCAATTCCACAAGAACATCATTATCACGAGTGGCAATGGCAGCAACCTGAGAAATGGTGAGAGTTTCTCCTCCAAGCTTCACCAGAGGCCTTCGATATTCTTCCACCATCCGTTTCACCTCATCTAAATGACTTCCCTTCATGGACTCAGCTGCCAAACCCCAGTTGAGTGGATCCTGATGGCTATTGCACAAGCTCTCCACCGAACCATTTTGGTTAGCACAAACCTTCTGGGCCATTTTAAGAGGGAACAACAAAGTTTGGAATGAGAGTTGGGGTATTGGGATGAAGAATGTGAGATGAAGTAATTGATTTATTGCTGCTGAGTTGTGTGAAGAGAAAATGAGAAGATGTGTGGTTAAGTAGAGAAGAGATCGATGTTTGGTAAAAGAACTAATTAGGAAGGATTGAGGTGGGAAATAGTTTTGGAA